>OZ005658.1:208590578-209170578 GCA_963930645.1 Salticus scenicus | reverse complement strand
AATAACAGAATAATTTTAACAATTCGGAGATTTACCCTATATATATATATATATATATATATATATACATGCAACCATTATATTAATTGCGGAAGTGTTATTTTTATTTACATAATAGTAGATCATAATACCATTAATAGTAAAATAAGAAATTTATTTATTAGTTTGCATTTTGTAGCGTTAATTGTCAAAACAAAAGTAGCATTTTCAGAAAAAAATTTCAGTGCAAATTCTGAGGCCTAAATTAATAATAAAATAATCAGTTGTATTTATTAATTTTACATTTTGTAGCGTCAGTTGGCAATATCAAGTAACATTTTCGGTATGTAAAAAAAAATATTTTTTTTTATTTCGAAATCTGAATTTAAATTAATTATAAAATAAAAAGCTTTTTTTTAAAAACTTGCATTTGTAGAGTCAATTGTCGAAAAAAAAAAAAAAAAAAAAGGTAGTCTTTAAAAAAAAAAAAAAAAAAAATTTATAAAAATTTATAAAAGATTATTTTTAGCGATTAAAAAAAAAAAAAATGGAATATTTAAGTGTTAAATCTGAAGCCCAAATTAATAATAAAATAAAGAAGTTTACTTATTAATTTGCATTTTGCAACGTCAGTTGACAAAATAGAGCAGCGTTTTTAGAATAACAAATTCGCTAAATTTATAAAAAGTAATAAAAAGTAATTTTTTCGGTAAAAAAAAAGAAAGAAAGAACATGGAATTTAATTGTGAAATCTAAAATATAACTTAAACCAATATCCACTTTTTTTCCTTTTGTTAATGATCATATACTACAACTGTAATGTAAGGTTTGCATTTTTCAGTTTCATAACTATATGATCACAGGCTGTATTATGCATACTTGCCAACCATCTCATTAATAACCGTACAATTGTTAACGCCCCCTGATAAAACGCCCCCTGATAAAACGCCCCTTTTCTCACACCTCTATATTTTTAGAGGTTTTATTTATTCTCTCCAAATGTTGTTGCGATTAAATAAGACTAAAATTACTCTAAACTTGTTGGCATAGGTGGACTTTGCTCAGTTCCCCATCATATTTATGTTCTCGTAAATTTCTAGTGCGAGACATATTATAATCATGTTAAAAGAAATGAATATGACCAAAGCTTGATACAGTGACAGAATGAAATCCCCGCCTAATAGGCTATCCACCGTTCACTTCGATATATTTATCTTATTCTAACCTATTAATTTATTTTATCAGGGTCAATTCCGTTGTTTAGTTTTCATGCTACTATTTCCAATGCGATAATCCTCAAAATCCATATTTATATGAAAAATTTACAATATCGCTATGTTGATAAAATCGTAAATTACGAATAATTTACCAATATTTCCTATTAGAATATTTGTATTCAATCATGTTCAAACAAATATCATAAATGTAATTTTGAAGTTGTATAATGTATTTATGATCCTCAAAATGGAAGTTTATGCTCAATTTTGCCTTTTTCTGACATGTTAAGTAAATCGTAAATTCCAAATAACTTACGAATTCTTTAAATTGAAAAAAATCATAGTCTATGATATTCATGCCAATATCCTAAATAATATTTCGAAAGTGGTTTGACATCTTTACGACGAAAACATCTCTCAAGATTGACGTTTATGTGAAATTTTGCTCTGTTCTGCCATGTTAAGAAACTCGTAAATTTCCAATAACTTACGAAATTTTTATATTGGAAAATTCATAGTCATAAATATTCATGCCAGTGTCCTAAATAATATTTCAAAAGTAGTCTGACATCTTTACGATGAAAATATCTCTCAAAATAGACGTTTATGTGAAATTTCGCCCTATACTGCCATGTTAAGAAATTCGTAAATTTCCAGTAATTTGCGAAATTTTCAAAGTAGCATATTTATAGGTACCGATGTTCATTCCGGCATCAAAACTGATATTTTAAAACTGGCCTGACATTTTTACAGTAAACGTTTCCATTTAATGCGCGTTTAAGTGAATTTTTGACCTATTCTCCCATGTTAAGAAAATCGTAAATTTCTAATAACTTACGAAATTTTTAATTCGAATGTTGCAAATGAATAGGGTTCTTGCCAGTGTCGAAAGCAATATTTTAAAACTGATCTGACCTCCCTGCGACAATTTGTTCGTGAGATATCGTGTACACAGACTAACAAACTAACGGACTAACAAACTAACCCACTAACAGACTAACACACTAACAGACTAACACACTAAGAGACACCCTACAGACAGACACCATACAAATTTTGTCATTTTCGGATTCCTCACACCTGAAAACGTGTAAAACAGTCAAAAAACCGATGTCGAAAATTTTCACGATTACCTAAGTTCCCCATACCTATAGTATGATGGGGAACTAAAAATTATTGGTGTGAAAAAAAAAGGCGGGTACTAAAAATTGCACGGTTCATAATGAGATGGTTGTCAAGTATGTATTATGTATCACTCTCATACATTCATGCATTTGTCGTGTCCTAATAAATTCTTTACAACGAAAGGTTTCGGACAATATTTTTGTCGAATCGACACACCCATCATGTCCAATGTTGGGTGGGGCAACATACAATTATAAAGGTATAATTCCGTTTTCCCCTTGCTACAAATAAATAATAATCCATTACTGCATACTACTTACAATGAATGAATGAATGAATGAATGAATAATATAATCTTACAATGAATGAATAATGAATAATCTTACAATGAATGAATACTTGTACTTTTTTAATTGTTTGTGTGCCTAAAACTTCAGATTTATTTTCCAATGCGCAACAACTTAAATCCGATAATGTATTACCTTAAAAAAATTAATGAAACATTTTTTTTTTTTTTTTTTTTTTTTTTTTTAATACAATAGCATAGAAATAAAAATTAGGATAATAACTTCAGCTATTTTTATGCTACAGGTTTTTCATGGATTACCCGAATGGGTTCTTTGCAAAAGCGAAAAGTATGCAGACCAGCAATTACACCTTGAACCTTTTACTTTAGCATCATAACCTATATTGCAATATGTACTAAACATTCTTTTCACAACACTGTAAAAAGAAACTATCAGTCCTATGCACTTTATTTACCTTAATAAACATACCATTGTAGCTTTACATTAATTCTCAGTAACCATATTTTATCATAAACCAGGCAAATTTATGATTCTATACGTTAAAAGAATTTTCAATTGAAATAAATACATATATTACTCTCAGATTTGGTTGGATATATATATATATACATATATATACAGGCGAACCTCTTTAACGTGAATCTCAAGGGGATAAAAAATTAGTTCCTGTTATCAGTAGTTCATGATATCAGTAACTAAACTGATCTTGGTTCTGATGGAGATTGCGGAAGCAGTTCATGTTAAGAGTAATTCATGTTAACGAAGTTCGGCTGTATACATATGTATACATTGCTATAACACGCATTAATTTTATTTATTTACTAGCAAACCCGTGCAAAAGATTCGCATTTTATTTCTTTTATAATTTACCTTTAAAATTTGAAACTCATAAATGTTATACCAATTTCACAGACTAATTAAAATTTTAATTTACCAGAAGCAGAGCTGCCAACCTAATCCGGCAAATTGTTAGTACCGCCCCTTTTTCTGCACCACTTAATTTTTAAAGTAATTTTCTTCAAATATATTTGCGATGAATTAAGAAGGAAAAAACTCTAAGAAATGACTGGTGTAGAAAAAGGGGCGGTACTAACAATTTGCCGGATTAGGTTGGCAGCTCTGCAGAAGCCAAATTATTAATAAAACCAAATTAATATTGTACAATAGTGAAGCCAAAATCATTCAAAGAAAGGTTTCCAAATAAAATTCAGTGCTCACGACCCAATTTTCATACTTCCACAGGAGTACAATTTTAATATAGGACTCCCACGACGCCTTTTAAATTTTTGTCGTCATGTTGGCGATGACATTTTTATTATTATTTTTTTTAATAAATAAATGAATAAATAAAATAAAATGATTCCTATTTTGAGTATATTTTTTATGATTGTGTTTTTTATTCAATTTATGACACAAAATTTCATATTCTGTATATATCTTTAAAATATTGCTAGGTTTAAAATGACACTTGCAAATATTCTGAAGAAACAACTGTTAAAAATACATTTTTTTTTTTCGTAAAATAATCTCATCAGACAAATGTCGTTATTTTTTCTTATTAGTCCATTGAGCTAAGTACGCGTGTTTAAATATTGTTCATGTATAAATATTATTTTTTTATCCTCGCGTATCGTATCGTTTCGACAAAAAATAATTGAAACTGGTCCACGTTAGAAAAATATTATATAGATTTTTATTGGTTTCATTTGAGTTTTATGCACATGTTCAGAATCACCTTCTAATAACTGTAATGCATAGCTGCCAAGTTTTTTAATTTATTCCGGAATACTGTTAGCCCCGCCCTTTTTTCACACCGTAAACTTTGTAGGAAAATTTTCTTCAATGTATAATTACGATTAAATATGAAGAAAATTACTCTAAAAAGATGGTGTGAAAAAGGGGCGGGGCTAACAACATTCCGGAATAAATTAAAAAACTTGGCAGCTATGCTCTAATGTATCCAGATTTTTTTTTTCCTTTGAAACATTAAAAAAATAATAAATGAATAAAACTATAAATTCTAAATTCTAAATATATTCTTTTTTACAATACTAGAGAACAATCAAAGTAACATTATTAAATAAAAGCAAGTTTAAAGAGAAACAATCTGAAAGATCAAATACTTTCACTTTTCCCTGGCTTCACATAGCGTTTAAATATACACTAGGTAAATAAGTGCTTATAACTACCGATAAATAAAAGACTCACTGCATACATAAGATATGCTATATGCTATAACTCTTAGGATAAAATTCTAACAGTGACGATATATGGTATGAGAGCATTTCAACCAATGCTAAAATATTTCAAAACAGAAGGAATGAACCCCCAGTTTATATTAACAAAACTGCCTGACATATCTTGAGGATCCGCAATATTATATCTTTTTATCTAGATGGTACTTGTACGATAAAATGCGATGATCTCAGACGTGTACCCATCTAGAAAGCAGCGGCGGTAATCTAGGGGGCCTCCGGGTAACAAGAAATAAATGGAGAAAAGTGATTTAATAGATGGGGAAGACACGATGGAACTCGTGTTCGCGGAAAGAGGGGAAAGGGGGAATTTAAGGTTGTGAAAAAAGAAGTTTTTTTTTTTTTTTTTTTTTTTTTTTATAAGTAAATACTGACTTTAAAGATGAACTTCAGATGAAGTGTAGAAACTTATGTTGTAGGTAATTACACAGGAAGAATTTTCAGCAAGATTTCAGGAGTGAATAAGGGTGTTAAAATAGGTGGCTTTTCAATGGTTTCTGTAAACTGGCCAGTTGTGAAAGTGATTGATTTTTTAACACGCTTTTTATTAGCTTCACCTGTATGTATGTATGTTTGTATGTATGTTTGTAACTGCTCTGGGAGCAAACAAAAAATTTATATTGTAAAAAATTACTTTTCCTACGTGAACGATGTATCGTTGAGGTAAGGCTCCGCGCTACGAACCTAAATGTCCAGCGTTCGATCCCAGTCAGGGGAGATTTTTTAAAAATGGTTTTTGTTTAATTCTAAGTTATTTAAATTAAAGATTTAAATGTATGTAAATATTAGGGTGTGTCACTCACACGATTTTCTCTTAACCTGCATTTTAATACTAAGATTGATATTTTGTGCTTTTTTAGTTCACATTTCTATAAAAGCGTGTTCTTTAATTTTTTTAAACTATAATATTACTAAAATAAGAATTTCAATTAAAAATTATTTTCTTTGTAGGATCATATAACTTTAAGCTGTTTCAATACAAATGAAACTAGTTGGCATAGGTGTTTTTTGCTCACTTCTTCACCATATACACTCCATAACAAAAAAAAAAAAAAAAAAAAAAAAAAAAAAAAAAAACGACGCACTAAGAAGAAGTGGAGACAAAAATTGGTAGATGGGGTGGAATGGGTGGTCCGAATGGGACAAAAATTGGTAGATGTGATGTACATGTGGAGACAAACAATTCATTATAGTTTCAGAAAATTTGAATGATTTAATCAAGAGAAAGGGTCTTACAAAGTAAACAAGTCAATAACGCGTTGGTCCACTTCTGGCCCTTATGTACGCAGTTATTCAGCTTGGTATTAATTGATAGAGTTGGCACATGTGCTCCTCTGAAGTATCGTGCCAAATTTTGTCCAATTGTTGAGTTAGATTTGTAAAATCCCGAGCTGGTTGTAGGAAACGTCCTCAACGTTGCTCCAAACGTCCTCAGTGGAAGAGAGATCCGGGGACTGAGCTCAACCCCACTGAGCCGCCTATTAAGGGTATTGGAAGTCACTGAAGTACCAGTTGCACGTAGGATAGACGATAATGATGAATTGGTGCTTCATTGCATCAAAACCTGTGTGTATGTCAATTTGTGTCCAGTTTGCATTACTCCTTCTTGGTGCGTCCCTTTTTTTGTTATAGAGTATATTTGTGCTTGTAAATTTCTACTAAAGCGGCATACTATATTTATGCTAAAAAGAAATAAATTAGACCGAAATCTTGACACGGTGGCAGACTGAAATGCATCGTAAAAATCTAGCTACTATTAAATTCGATACATTTACCTAATCTTAATTCGTTAATTACTTTTATTGGGATTGGTTTTATGTTTTATATTGCATCATTGAGATATGCTTAAAAATGGACGTTTATGCGAAATTTCGATCAATCCTGCCATGTTAAGAAAATCGTAATTTTTGAATAATTTACATTTTTTTTTTTTTTTTTTTTTTTTTTTTTTATTAGAAAATTTATAGTTAATGATGTTTATGCTAGCATTATAACTGATATTGTAATGCCGGTCTCACATTTTTGCAATAAAAATATTCCTTTTAAGAGACGTTTAAGCCGAAATTTGCACTATTCTCTAATGTTTAAGTAAATTTCGAATAATTTACGAAGTTTTAGAGTTAGAATGTTGCAAATCAATAAATGTCTTACCATTATTGTAAGTGATATTTTAAAACTTGTCCGACCTTTCTGCAACCATTTGTTCTTGAAATATCATGTACATAGTCTAACAAACTAACGCACTAACACACTAAAAGACATTCAACAGATGGACATAATACCTGTTTTGTGATATTCGGATTCGTCATACCTCAAAATGTGTAAAAAAGTCCAAAAATTGAGGTCGAAAATTCGGAAATGACAAAAGTTCAAGAACAGGTAAAAAGTAAGTAATTTGAATGACTCTGAATAAGATATTACATTTAAAACACTGACATATATTTGTACTGCAGACACTGAAAAATGTAGTATCTCAAAAATGAGTAGTATTGTGTCAATTTTTATCACGTTGCATATTCATAATAGGTCAGAAATGAATAGATTCAAATTTGAAAATCGCATATACTCATTACTGATTATATAGTGACACTGTTCGGCATGAAAATTGCCTCTTACACCATTTCAGCATATTCTTATGTAAAATGACCTCCTGAATCCGAATAGGACGTCCATTTTGCCCTATCACCCACCGTTTTTTAGGAATGATCCCCTATTTTTATCATTTTTCGGTGATTTTATGGCTATAAATTTGATTTGTGGGAAAGGGGACGATTATTCTAACTGTTAAATATCTTCTGAGGGGCTACAGAGTTGGAAAATTCTAAAACATGGACATTTGCGAAAAAGGAAAAATTTTGGGGGGAATTTGCCACTGAAATCATGCATTACATATCTTATATTTTCATAATCTGTTATTAAAGTTATTTTTTAAACTTTATACTTTTTTTTGTTTTTAGGCGTTAAATTAATTATTTTTCATCCTTCAAATCAAATTCATGGTCATAAAATTATCGAACAGGGAAAGAAATTGAGGGAGGTGTATCTAGAAAACGGTGTGTGACTGTGCAAAATGGGGGTCATATTTGGATTCAGAAGGTCATTTTACATAAGAATTAGCAAGAATAGTATCAGATCTCATTTTTTTTTAGAGCAGTATTACCAGGTTCCTCGAAACTAACTAGCCATGAAAACGAATCTAGTAGCTTAGAGGGCTGCCAAATTGATCGACAGGTTGAGATTTTGTATACATCCAGTCATTTGGCATTCTCTTATTGCTATTCTTTGTCAATCACCCCTATTTTAACACTGGACTAGTTGAGCCAGCACCTACGCAGAAGCTTCCATGGTCGCAAAAAAAAGTGGTTATGTTAATATTGAGATACTCAATAATGGCATTGACTACTGGGGAGTCTACGTACAAAAACATAAATTCTCATCGATGCATACAAAACATAAATTCCCATTGATGTATTTTTCCGCACATCAGTATAAAACCACCACGTAGGGTAAGTGCACCTGTGATTGACCCTTTTAGAGCAATCTCTGATGTTTTTAATGTTCTAGTCATCAGAAAATATTTTTAGAAATCTTAAGTTAGTACATATGGTAAGAAAGACATTCAGAACCACGTATATGTTAAAATATATACATTTGATAGCGATTTTTTTTTTTTTTTTTAATAAAGTTTTATTTGACACCCACTCAATGTTCCAATAATTGACACTGCCAGTTTTTCCTTTTATTAGTAATTGGCACAATACGTTTCAGTGTTTGACACTGCTAGTTATTCATTTTACCAGTTATTAGCACTCTATGCTCCAATGTTTGACATAAAATGTTAAAATTCTTATATGTAAAATATATGATTTTATTATTTTTCTTATTTATTAATTATTTCGGGATAGATGGAGCACCTACCCTAATATATATCTGGAGATCTACGGGATTTTTTTCATTTTTTTTTTTTTTAACTCTTGCTATTTAAATATTTAGAGATTCTATTAAATAACTTTTTTTTTTTTTTTTTTCCAGCATATTTCAGCACTCGGATTTAACGAGTATGTCCCAGGCTCTTCTTTAAAATATATGTCCAACTGTGTTACAAAATGCATCTTAGAAATAACTTTGACCCAAGGACCTGAAATTTCACAAAACTTTATTTATTTATTTATTTATTATTTTGTCGTTTTAAGTACAAAGAGTCGGAATTGTTACTTTCTTCAGCAAATTAGTGGAATGAAACATTGTAAAAACTTATTTAAAACCTTACAATTTAACATGCTTAAAAATAAGTCAAAATTGCAGTGGTTCTCTCGATAATTTTAACACGGTGTAAAAATTAACCGATACGAAAGTATCATGTTGTGACCATCATAAAACGCAGACTATTCTATATACAAAACTAGATACAAAACTGGTGTACACGCAATATTTAAACTTTAAAACTTCTTTACACACCGAAAAATTGAAGACAGCATAACCGGTTTCTAAAGGATGTGGCTTTTCTTCTTCAGGTGAAAAAAAAAAAAAAAAAAAAAAAAACTTGCTACTGCCTTGGAGTCAAAAGCAAGACTGAAAGCAAGACTAACGTTTAACATGCTTAAGAATATGTCAAAATTGCAGTGTTTATCTCTCGATGATTTTAACACGGTGTAAAAATTAACCGATGAGAAAGTATCATGTTGTGGCCATCATAAAATATAGACTATTCTATATACAAAACTAGATTCAAAACTGGTGTATACACAATATTTAAACATTAAAACTTCTATACACACCATGAAATTGAAGACAGTACAACCGGTTTCGAAAGGATGTCGCCTTTCTTCTTCAGGTTAAAAGAAAAAAATTGCTACTGCCTTGGAGGCAAAAGCAAGACTGAAAGCAGGGCAAAATCCAGAGAGGAGAGGAGCAACAGAAACGAACAACAAAAGAAACGAACATAAAAAGGGGGTACCATCCTTTGTGTGTGTGTTCGTTTCTTTTTTCTTTTTTCTGTTTTTTGGCTGTATTACTGTCTGATTGGTCTTGATAGATGCTTCCTACTGGTTAGTTGAGTTGCTCCTAACCCTCTGTATTTCGCCCTGCTTTCAGTCTTGCTTTTATCTCCAAGTCAGTAGCATGTTTTTTTTTGTTTTTTTTTCACCTGAAGAAGAAAGACCACATCCTTTCGAAACCGGTTGTTCTTAAATATTCTTATACCATCGCCAATTACCAGTTAATCTGTATAAATATTTAATTCTGGCATCTCACAATAAATATTTACATATGCAGTATGTTAAATCTTTAACCAATAGAGGCTGAGATGTTGCTATTTGAGAAATCACAGAATATGAGTAATGACAACTCAACATTTCTGCTAATATGCACCAAAATTCAGTCAGCATTCATTTTGATAATGACCATCCCACATACCAAGTTCGGTGCATTTATATAGGGGTGACCGGGGTACAATGGACCAGTTTTGGTAATTTTAAGTGTTTACTCATAAAGTAATGATTTCTCACTATTGAAAATATGTGTGCACATTACCTATATATTGGGTTTTATGATGCACTCCGTCAAAAGCAATAATTATGTTTACTTTTTTAATATAAATTTTTTAATAGCAACTGACAAAATGGACCATTGTATCTCGACCCCGGGGTACAATGGTCCATGACACAGGCTACTATGGACCACAGGTAAAATTTAAGAAGTATACTAATGTAGGGCGCTTTTAATAGTATAAAATGTAGAAAATATTATATTTGTTTATTTATGTCTTCAATTAATACAAATAATGTAAATTAATGAACATTAAAATTAGAAAATGATACACCAGACGATTTTTGCGCCACTGAAAGTCAGCTGTTTTCTAGTGAAATTGTAGAGTCTGGAAGGCTCATCATTACAATAGCTTGAAAAGTTACAAGAGATATATTAACACTCTGAGGAAAAAATGTAGAGATTTTGATTAGGTTTTCGTTGCATGAATCTCACAAAAATGGATTCATTATCTTTTATTTCTGTGATTTAACCAATAAAATGTAAAACAGTCCTTTTCGTGATATTTATTTGTATTATTATTTTTTAATTGCATTATTTAATTCAGTTTGTTATAACTATATGATATTTGTAAAAATATAAGAATACAGAAGTAACTGAATGGTTATTAAAAATAAATAAGAAGAAACCTCAAAGTAAATTGCTTTCTTATTCATCACATAATAGATCTAATTAAGGTTAATTATGAAATCTTTAAGTATAATTTATAGCTAACACTACAGAAATGTAGATTTCGTAAATCAGTTTAATTTGACATAGAACTGGGGTAAATTGACCATGGTCCATTGTACCCCGAGTGGACCTCTGACAGCAAATGTTTAAAATAAATAAAATAAATAACAAATCCGTTTAAAGAATATTTTAATAACATTAAATATAATAATAGATGACCTTAGCTTTTTATTGTGCTAAATAGCCTCTTCCAGACTATAATTCTTAAAGGATAAAAAGTAAAAATGTTTAACTCAAAATATTTACTTTTGGCTACCTTAAACTAAATTTCATGAATAAAATGGCTAAAATGTCAGTTAGGCATAAAGTTGCTTGCTAAGTTTCATCACTGCGGTGCTGCGATCTATGTACCAAAATACGAGCCATAAAAAAAAATTAAATGAATACAATTATAGGGCGTGGTCCATTGTTCCCAAGTCTCTCCTACTGTAGAAGCTGCGACATAGTCTTCTGGTACATAGAAAAATTTGGACCATAGCTGCAGTGCCATCTGGCGACCGATATACATTCAAATTGAATTGGTATAATTGAAGAGCAACCATCCAAATCGTGTTTATTAAAAAAAAAAAAAATGTAATTTTCCTTTAAATTCAACATCATATAGTATGTGTACATATCTTCCTTGTAACTAACATAACATTTAAACAAACGATAATTAGTACAAATTCAGTTTTTTTTATTTTTTTATTTATTAGTTTATTTATTTATTTATTTTATTTTATTTATTTTATTTTATTTATTTATTTATTTATTTATTTATTTATTTTTTTTTTTTGTGTGTGTGTGTGTGTGCTTTCTGAAAAATTATATCCGAAGGAGAAAACATGGTTATATGTTCGCTCCTCAATTTTGTTTTATAATAGTAATTTCATGTTTTGTACAAAAGTAGAAAAGAGAAACTACGATAAAGCCTCTCCGTAAATAGAATGAAAGCAGTATGGAAGCACAATTTGAATCAATATTTACCAACGTATGTCAAAGTTTAACTAAATCTAAAATTTTATGCATAAGTTCTTGAGCTAGAGCTGCTACAAATCTTTAGTCACACAAACAGATAGACTATTAAAAAAAAAAAAAAATCAAATCGTCTTCAGGGCACCTCAAAACATGCAAATCGATTGAATACCGTAAGTTGAATTTGTTTTTAACTAATTCGATATGTTTCCTATGTATATATATTATTTCTATGTAGAAGATAAACAAAATTTAAATACTATTTAAAGAAAAACAAATCGTCAGTAGCGATAAAGAATGTATCAACTTTTATCAAACAGCTATTACAAAAAATCGGTAATACCTTATCTAATTTTGGAAAGTTAAATAAACATTTCCTTTTTCAAGCACAGCGAACCATGTAAGATTGGGAATGTTTTAAAAATAAAAATCTTAATCAGACTTAAATTGACCCCAAAAAAGTTAACGAGTGATGACATATAAATTATATATCTCCCTTTTCTTCCATGTTCTTGTTAGGGCGTCAACCCAAATAATAGCCAATTATTAGTGGAGCAACATCTGAATGACCTTTCGAACATGGCGCCGGTTACTAATAATATGTTTACTTTTCAATACGCTTATCAAGAAACCGTCTTCACCAATTATGTGAATGGTGTTTCTTAGAATTTTGACCATTATTATATAGGATTAACTGTATTTAAAGAGGAAAAATAATCTAGGTGTTGAATACGAAGTTGTCAACACGTGCTCTAAGTTTTCGTTGACAGGTTTCAAAAGCTTGTGACAGAAATTGATTTGGAAATCAAGATAAATGTTAACAAAATATTATTTTATATGTATATTTTAATTATACTCAAAAGTTATCTTACTTCTTAACCTGCAATTTTTCTGTACAGTACTTAAATCCAGGGTAAGAGAAAGTCATATGAGTGACACACCAGAATATTTTTGTTAAAAAAAGGAAAAAAAAAATCGATATATTTTTTTCAAATTATCGCAGATCTATAAATTAATCGTAGTATCGTACAGGCGAGTTCTTTTAAAAGATAAGCATACCGAAGATTTTCACCGCGCAGGAAGGGTGAGCTGGGGCGGGGGGCAGTTGTGTCCCGCTATATGTATATAGCACAAAAAAAATGTTTATGTGTAATCTATATGTATATGTGCACAAAGAAATACTTAGCTTTTGCTACTATTGTGACAGAAAAGCATTAATTTATTTAGCATGTTTGCCTTATCAGGCCCTTGATAACGTTAGAATGCAAATCATGCTTTTTTATTGTTCCAACTGGCTTTAATTCATTTATATTTAACTTTCTTTCTTTATTGTTTTGATTTGGGTGGTCTTTGTTTTTTATCATATTAATTGGTTGAATACTGATATTAAATCATCTTTAAATTCAAACTGTTTGTTTTGATAATATGATATTTCTACTGTACGTTTTGATTATATATATATATATATATATATATATATATAAATCCTGATTGACTAATATTTTTTTTTCAGAATTTACAACGGCTAGTTAAAAATAATCTCCATTAATTACATTTAAAAATAATTTTTTTAATTATCTCGAACTTAATACTCTCTTCCTACACTGTAAAAAAGTGCTGCAGTAAAATTACGGGCAAGGCCCGGTAGCAGAGATTCCAGTCAAAGCCCGTAAAAATACATTTAGACGATGAATGATGTGTCGCCAGTAATTTCACGTTGTGATGAAACATACAACCAACCTGCAAAAAAAGTAGCATTAACCGTAAAATTAAAAGTTAAAGTTTGAGTTTCTCGAATGCTTTAAAAATGTTTCTTGCAATTATTACACATGCGTTCAAGAAGAAATCCACAACACTAAAAAGCAACTTATTTATTTTCTTACACGCAAAAGATAATTTATTAATTTTCATGCGAAGCAAACCGCCTTGGGTAGCCCAGGATTCGAACTCACAAGCACTTGTGTCAGACACCAGCCCTTTGCCAACCGCGCCGTTGGGATCACAGAGACTGTTCTTTACAAAAACAGATAAAGTCAACATCAGAACTGACTAGTTGGTAAATCTTGTCATACGCACCAAAAGACGTCTGGAAAAAATTTTAAACCGATTTACAGCACAATGTGAAGTAACAAATGTTCAATTATTTTTACAGAACTAGCTATACAAATTACAGCAACCTATGCTGTATTTATGTTAAAAAAAAGTGCTTTATTTTTACAGAAGTTTTTTACAATGATTAAATTGTTAACGTTCAAACTATGCATAAAAATTACTTTATTTTAAGACTATTTTAAAATCTAAATTTGCTATTTTTGACAAAATTAAGAAGCCAGTCAGTTCTCATATTGAAAAAACAAAAGCACTTTTTTTTTTTTCTCCTATAAAGACTGCGATACTGAATTTTGTGAAAGAAAATCTAACTATTTTTCGAAATCATTTTTATTTCTAAACGGACTGGATTGGATTTGGGAGTAAGGCTGATTGACTGCTGTAGGTCCTAGGCCTGAGGAGGAGTGCCCTCCGAGGGGTCTATCTGAGGGGTCCTAGCCCGTATTTACGCAAGTTTCAGAGGAAACCACTGAAAACTCCGAACAGCTAGGCCGACGAGCGCGACCTGTGATCGAGCCCGGTACCTCACGTCTACCAGCTTTGAGCGCAGAACCGCTCGGCCATTGGTGGGCCTTTTTTATTCGTAAACACTAGCACTAAAAAGGTAGTCTTATTTCAAGGTTCTCATTAGAGGTACAGTCGGTAACAAAAGTGTACGAACACTAGCAAAAATTCCTATGTAAAAAAAAGTACACTTCATACGGTTTTGTTAAATAAATCCTTATCGAATTATGTTCTTACACTGACTAGGAACATAATTCGATAAGGATTTATTTAACAAAACCGTATGAAGTGTATTTTTTTTTACACAGGAATTTTTGCTAGTGTTCGGACACTTTTGTTACCGACTGTAAATAATGGGTGAAATTTTCTCACCCTTTTTCAAAAACAAAATGAAACTTTTGAAAACTATGTGAGATCTCTGAAAATTAACCGAGACGCAGAATAAACTTTGAATAATAATAATAAATCTTTTACATAAATACAGAGAATTTGTATCTCCAATTAATACGATTTCCTCATGGTTTTCGATCTTTATGGTTTCAGTATTCGGTTAAAAGAAGAAATAACTAGAGCCTAATTCTTATTCATCCAAACAGGTTTTCATTATAAGGCCGATTTCAAACTGTGTTTATGAAGTGTTAGACGTATTTGCACTTTTTAGAATAGCAGAAGAGATTTTTTTTTTTTTTTTTTTTTTTTTTTTTAAAGCTGTATTACATTTTCTAAGGCTTGACTAAAGGGTTAAGAGCAATTAGAATGCTGTATGCTTAAAAAAAAAAAAAAAAAAAAAAAACTAAAATTTAAAAAAATGCGTTTAGTGGATAAAACAATTATTAGGTTGTAGTTTGTGTTTTAGAAACCTGGCTTCAAATCAAGAAACCATTTTAGCTTTCTTTTTTAATGTTTTCGTGTTAATAGACAGAGAAAATCAATTTCATCAATATCAATTACTCAGTTTCAGTCAGATGGAATTTTTTTGAATTAAATTAAGAAAATAATAGCTTATTAAAACCAATGGATGTTTCTATATGCGTCATGCGTGCATAATTAAACACATTCAATTAGTATAAATAACAATCATAGTTTCAATTTGAAAATGGAAGAAAATGGAATTCTCTCTTGATGTCACTGAAGTGATAGCATTTGAAGAGATTTTCTCATAAGAAAATGGTTTTGTGAAAGATAAGAGTAATTTGCGTATATTAACGGCTTTTTCTCGTAAAAATTCAAACAATTATACTTTCGAAGCATTAATTTACGGGCTACGACCGTTTAGTTAGCAAAACGGTCATTTCCCGTAAAATTATACGGTTATTTCCTAAATTATGCTTCCAAAACATTAATTAGGGATTATGACCGTTTAGGTAGCAAAAAGGTCATTTCCCCTAAAATTGTACGGTCAAATACCGTGATTTTACATTTTTTTTTTTTTTTTTTTTTTTTTTTTTTTTTACAGTGTATATATATTGAAGAAAGTAACAATCGTATAAATATTATTAAAGTTTTGTAAAAGCCTTACTCGTAAACTTTCAATTACAAAAGAAATTATATGCATTCGTTATTTTATGTATAGTACTGGAAGCTAATGACCGTCACATCATGCAAAAATATTATAAGTAAAAAATAAAAAAATATATATTAATTATTTTATTTTATTAGGACGGGGGACTATTAGTTTCAATTTGGATTTTTTGTAGACCAGTTTTGTGCAACACCAAAATAAATTTGAAATATTAGACCTATCGTTATAAATTTGGTAATGAATGAAAGGAGCAATATTTCTGAATCCAGGGGTGCAAACACTTTCTTGACACGACAAGATTTTTTTTAATTAACTAAAGTATGAAATTTAGGCGGGAACACTTCATTTAAATTCATTTCAGTCATTTTAAAAAGTATGTGGCCCAGTTTTACGGTCAATGAATGAGATAAAAATAAATAATAATTAAAAAATAAAAATAAAAAATAAAAATAAAAATAAAAATAAAAATTTTACAGACTGAAAGTAATAGTCCTCCGTTCTAAACTGAATTCTGTCTTTGACAGAATTTTTAATGGTTTTTGCTATGTTAAAACAAATGGATCTTTTATTATTATTATTATTGTTATTACTTTATAAATAATTAGTGGATTTTCACATAAAATTATGAGTACCGTATAATTCCAATATATACCTTAGTATGAAGAAAAAGTACTATAATTATTTTTACTTCGAGAAAACACAAAAATGTGTAAGTAATGAACTCTATAATCCATTATCGCAGACATTTGCATTTTACGCACACACACACATTAAAAAAAAGAAGAGAAAAGAAAAAGAAAGAAACTAATAAAAATAATAGATCCTGGACCAAGCAGTTATTCATTTTCAAAAGTCACATGTTAAAGAAGTATTTTAATGATCTTTCTTTCATCATTTCTTGCACCTTTCAGAAATTAATATTTTGAAATTTTCTGGAAATTGTGACGTAATGGTCGAGAAATAAAACCAATTAACCCAGAACAAAGAGTTTTTGCCAGATAGTTAGATTCAGATTCTTTTTCTAATGTGAGACATAACGATTTATCGAAGAATCGTTTAATGTGACACAAAAACTAGTTAAGGACATTTTAATGATGCAGAAGTTATTTTGATGATCATTAAATAGCGTTCCAATTTCTCGATCATTAATGTTTGATTTGAACATTTTTTTTTTTTTTTTAAGGATCCAAGTTGCAACTAGGCATAGTTCTCTTAATGGAAAACGCATAAAAAATTATAGATTTTTTTTTTTTATAAGCAAAAAATCATGTAATTGAAATAAAAGCTCGAATTTGGTTTTAATACACGATAATAAAATGCTATTTAAAAAGTAATTGTTATGTAATATTTACGTATGTTTTACATATTAGAACATCCAATAAAAAATTTACAGTTGGAAAAAAAAAAAAAAAAAAAAAAAAAAAAAATCTAGTGTATAACAAACCCACACCACTTACATTACCAACTACTATATATATATATAAGGTCATTGTGCCTAAATGCGACAAAGTTCTTCTACTGAAAATCTAAATGCTTAAATCACAAACTTATAAATCATAATGGAACATACACATTTCAAGAACGGTTCGCGAAACTTTTCATTAAATTTTAAAGGTTTTTTCTAGTAGAATTTTCTTTTGCAGTAAACATTGTCCATTATGGCTTTCCGACGTCTTTTCCTAATTGCGATAAAATATTTTCAAATAGTAACTGTAATTTTATCCTTTCATCTTTCAAGATCAAATAACCACTGTTACGTCATGTGCTTGAATAGCCTTCATACCTACCAGAAGAAAATAAAAATAAATACTACATTTTTTTAAAAAGAGGGGTTTAAAATTTTTATCGCATTTAAGGGCCTGTTTACACCATTTTCCTAAATGCGACAAATTTTATCCCTTAAATGCGGCAAATTTTACAGTTGATATATTAAGGGAAGTTTAAGCATTTTTTCCTTTTTAACACTTTCCAACAAGGTTTAAAAGTGACTTAGACTTGTCTGTCCCTCTGTCCGTCTGTCTGTCTGTCTGTCCGCGCTCTAATTCCTGTAGGGACACCCGAAAGTATTCCAAAGTACTGTATTCTATGAGAGGTATTGCTGTAAACCATATTTAATACCCTAACTGCATACAAATCTTAGTGAAATTGAATCATGTTATTCAAGTTCACTATCGGATGTTTCATATATAAAATGGAATAAATACCACCACTAGTTTGTACACAGGGACACTCGAAAGTACTCCAAAGCATTGTGTTCTATGAGAGGTATTTCTATAAACCAAATTTTAATAACTTTACTTTCCACAAAGTTTAATGAAATTGAAATATGTTACTCATATACACAAAAGAATGCTTTGCATGGAATATAGCATGATTAGCATTAGATTTACAGGGCCACTCAAAAACATTCAGTTACATTAAGAGCTGTTCATAAAAATTTGCTATAATTTGAATTTCGTTTACATTAAGCGTTTTTAACAATCTCTAACAATTTTCATCTGTGAATATAATTTCAATTTAAGTATCTGTCTGTTCGTCTGTCCGCGCTCTAGCTCCAGTAAATATTTATGTAATTTCTTGAAACTGATATATGTTATTTAAGTTCACTATCGGATGTTCCCTATTGATTAAGGAGTTAATATCTCTACTGGTTTGTGTACAGAGGCACACAAACCTTTTACAAAGCATTGTGTTCTATGAGAGATATTTCTATAAACCATATTTTAATACCTTTACTGTACACAAACCTTAATGAAATTGAGAAATGTCATTCAAGTTCACTATCGGATGTTTTATATATTAAATGGAGTAAATACCACCACTAGTTTGGGCACAGAGACACTTGAAAGCATACCAAAACATTGCGTTATATGAGAAGTATTTCTATAAACCAAATTTTGATAACTTTGCTTTCCACAAAGCTTAATGAAACTGAAATGTGTTATTCATATGCACAAAAGACTGCTTTCTATAGAATATAGTATGTTTAGTATTAGTTTTACAGAGCAACAAAAAAATATTCAGATACATAAAGAGCTATTAAGAAAAGTTTGCTGGAATTGCACTTTCGTTTACATTATACGTTTTTAACATTTTCTAACAATTTTTAAGTGTGAATATAATTTCAATTTGTGTATCTGTGTATCTGTTTGTCTGCCCATCTCTCTGTCTTTCGGCACTCTAACTCCGGTAAATATTTATGAAATATCTTGAAACTAATATATGTTTTTCAAGTTCACTATCGGATGTCCCCTATTAAAAATGGAGTGAATACCTCTACTGGTTTGTGTACAGGGGCATCGGAAAGTACTGCAAACTATTTTTTTTTTCTATGAGAGGCATTTCTATAAACCATATTTTAATACCGTTACTTTACACAAATCTTAATGAAATTGAAATATGTTATTCAAGTTCGCTATCGGATGTTTCCTATGTGAAATGGAGAAAATATTACCACTGTTTTGTGTACAGGGAGACTTACAAGTATTGCGTTGTATGAAAGGTATTTCTGCAAACCAAATTTTAATAACTTTACTTTGCACAAATCTTAATGAAATTGAAAAATGTTATTCATATGCAAAAAGGAATGCTTTTTATAAATACAGTATGATTAGTATTAATCTTACAGGGCCACATAAAAATATTAAGTTACATTATGAGCTATCAATAAAAATTTGCTGTAATTGCATTTTCTTTTACAATAAGTATTTTTAACACTTTCTAACAATTTTTAAGCGCGAATATGATATTAATTTGGTTATCTTTCTGTCCGATTGTCTGTCTTTCTACCTGGCTCTCGTCCCAAGAGTTCTTAAATATTTTCAGAATTTTGAAAAATTGATATATGTTATTAAAGTTCACTATGGAATGTTTCCTATTTAAAATGCCATTAATATGTCCTACACAACGTGTTTGTGTACAGGGAACTTCCAATGCTTTGCGTTTTAGGACAGACATTTTTATAAATCACATCTAAATAACTTTCTACTGTAAAAATTATAAATAAATTGAAATGTATTTTAATATTCTAAAATAATGTTTTGTATAGAATATGATATGATCAACTTTCAGAGTTTCAGGACTACACTAAAATATTCAAATACATTAAGGGATCAATTATCATCTAACTGCTGGATTTTCTTTTGCATTAAGCCTTTTGAACGTTCTTCAACGATGTCTGAGAGCGGTTTTAAATTGAATTAGTCAATCTGTATATTTTTCTGTGCTTCTCTCCTTTGTTTGATAATGCAGGCAAAGAATATTGAAAGTTATACGATACAACAAGCACGTACAATTGGAGAGTATTAATAACCAGTGCGTACTGCATGATTTTTCGTTCTTTTTTTAACACTTTCCAGCAAGGTTGAAAAGTGTCAATGACTTCGGTTTGTCTGACTGTCCGCAGTCGAACTCCTGTAAATTTTCATGGAATTTCTTGAAGCTGATATATCGTATTCAAGTTCACTATCGGATGTTCCCTATTGAAAATGGAGGGAATTCCTCTTCTGATTTGTCTACAGGGACACCCAAAATTTTCCAAAGCACTGTGTTCCATGATAGATATTTCTATAAACCGTATTTTGATACGTTTACTTTAAACAAATTTTAATGAAATTGAAATATATCATTTAAGTCCACTGCCGGATATTCCCCATGTAAATTGAAGTAAATACCATCACTGGTTTGTATACAGGGACATCCGAAAGTATTTAAAAGCATTGCGTTCTATGGAAGGTATTTCTGAGCACCAAATTTTAATGATTTTACTTTGCACAAGTCGTAAATATATATATATATATTATTCATAAGCACAAAAGAATGCCTTCCATAAAATACAATATTATTAGCCTTATATTTACAGGGTCACACAAAAATATTCAGATACATTAAGAGGTATTGTTGGAAAATTGCTTGAATTGCATTTTCGTTTACAATAAGCGTTTTTACCACTTTCTAAATGTTTTTAACACTTTCCAATAAAGTTGAAAAGTGTTAATGACTTAGGTTTGTCTGTCTGTCCGTGCTCTATCTCCCGTAAATATTCATGGAATCAGAGTTACACATACACTACTCAGAAAAGAAGAGTTAAACACGGAGTTACACACTCTGTTATAAAAATGCAAAGTTACACACACAATTACACTCAAACTGTTAATAAAAATGCAGAGTTACACACACAATTACACACAAACTGTTAATAAAAATGCAGAGTTACACACACACTGTTAGCAAAAAATTAGCGGTACACACAGCGTTACACACAGCGTTACACACATTGTCAAAAAAAAAAGAGATTTACATACTGAGTTACACACACAGTTAATAAAAAGGCGGAATTATACACAGCAAAAAATCAGTGATACACACAAAGTTACACACATTGTTAAAAAAAAAAGAAATGAACATTGAATTACACACACTGCTAATAAAAAGGCAGGATTATACACAGAGTTAAATGCACTGTTAATAAAAAGGCGCTGTTAATAAAGAGTTACACACAGATTTACACACACAGAGTTAATAAGAAGGCAAAGTTGCACACACACATTTAATTACGTACAGGGTTACGCACACTGTTAGTTACACATAAGTAAAATTACACACGTTTTTTGCTAAAAATCAGCGATACACACAGTGTTACACACACAATGTTAAAAAAAAGAACTGTTAATAAAAAACAAAATTACACATGGAGTTACACACACTGTTAATAAGAAAGAAGAGCTACACACACACTGTTAATTGCATACAGGGTTGCACACACAGTGACAGTTTCACATAGCATTACGTACACTGTTAGAAAAGTTCAGCAATACACACAGAATTACACACACACTGTTAAAAAAAAAGAAGAGTTACACACACTGTTAAAGGCAGAGTTGCACATAGAGTTACACAACATTTTATCTTGAAATAGTTATGCGGTATTAAGTATTTTATAAACTATAAAAAAAGAACGAAATATCATGCATTACGCAATGATTATTAACACTTTCCAACTCCACGTAATTGTTGTATCTTATAACTTTGAAAGATCTGTACCTACGTTATCACACAACAAACAAACAGTAGTTCTGAAAGGCATACAGACAGACTAATTGAATTCCTAATCATTCTTAAACACTGTTTGAAAGTGTTAAAAATGCTTAACACAAAAGAAACCGTCGCCCTTCGATTGTAATTCCAGCTCTTAATCTATCTGAAAATTTCAGTGTAGCCCTGCAAATTTGAAGGTTAACAAAATCATATTTTATACAAAACATTATTTTAGCAAATTAACAATAAATGCCAATTTTTTTATGATTTTACAGTTGAAAGTACAGTATGAAAGTTCTTTAAATGTAAATTATAAAAATGTATGTCCTAAAATGCAACGCATTGGCATTTTTTGCGCGTTCTTGTACATAAACATGTTGTATAGTACATATTAATGCCCTTTTTATTTGGGAACATTCAATAGTGAATATGAACAACATTTATATTTTTTTTAAAATTCAGAAAATATTTCTGGACGCTAAGTGCGGTACATGGACAGATAGACAAATGGAGATTCGGGCACATAGATACAGAAATTGAAAACACGTTAAGACTTAAACAAGAAAGAAAAATCATGCAGTACTAATTGATTAGTAGCACCTTCCAACTGTAAGTAATTGTTGTATCGAATAACTTTTAATATTCTTTGCCTACGTTGTGAGGTTGAGACGTCAAAACGTCACCACAGTTGTTTTCATTAAGCTGGATCCAGGAAAGTAGAAAGTGGGGACGGTTAAAATCGCTTCGTCGCCAGTGACTATGTGTCGGCAGGGTGCTGCAATGAAAGACTTAGATTTTGAATGTTAGATAAATTAGAAGTGATTTTAAAAGGACGGATTGAAATGAAGAGAGAGGAGGATGTAGGAAGAAGTATAAAATGGCGAAGGTTTAGTAGATGGGAGTGGATGTTGGAGGATATTATAGTGGATGTTGGAGGATATTATAGTGGATGTCGGAGCATATTATAGTGTGGATATTGGAGTATTATAGTGGATTGTTGAAAGTCTTATTTTGGCGAATATTGAGTAGTAGAAATTTAGAGGAGTGAGGAATAAGTCATGATGAGTGTTAGTACGAGTATTTGCTAGCGCTCGTGAAAGTGAATTTCGATCTGTAGGGAATCCTCTGATCGAAAGTGAAGTCGCAGCAGTGGAGTTACGAGTGCAACCGTCACAACACCTTCAATTGCTTGCTGGGGTGAGATATTTAAGATAATCTAATTTAATTGTTGATATATATATTTTGATTGAGTGATACACCGACTGAGCTAGTTTAATTGCCAAGCCACCCTCCCCATTAATCTGCTCAAATAAACTTTAGTTATTGTTAATTCAAGTCTTGTGTTCTCTTACTTATCCATTTAGTGATCTAATTAAGTTAAGATGGAGTTTGCGTCAACGCAAACTTTACAACGTAATCACACAACAGACAGAAGGACTGAAAAATATACAGATAGACTAATTGATTTAAAAATTACTCTTAGGCATTTTGGAAAGAGTTAAAAAGGCATAACGCAAAATAAAATGCAGCCATTAAATTATAATTACAGCTTTTGATCTCTCTGAATATTTTAGTGTAGCCCTTTAAATCAGAAAGTTAATCATACCATATTCTATACAAAACATTATTTTAGAATATTAACAATACATTTCAATATTTTTATGATTTTTGCAGTAGAAAGACTTAACTTTCAAAAAATTCTGTCCTAAACCGCAATGCATTGGCATTTTTTTTTTGTCCCTGTAAACAAACTAGTTGTACAGGACCTATTAATGTCGTTTTGAATGGGGAACATTCTATAGGGATAATGTTTATAAAAAAAAACACTCATAAAACACAATGCTTTCGAATGCTTTTGGGTGTCCCTGTACACAAACCAGAAAAGATATTCACTCCATTTTCAATATGGAACATCCGATAGTGAACATCAATAAAATATATCAGTTTCGAGAAATTTCATAAATATTTGCAGGAGTTAGAGCGCGGGCAGACAGACGGACAGACAGATGGACAGATACACAAACTGAAATCATATTCACTCACACTTAAAAATGTTAGAAAGTGTTAAAAACGCTTAATGTAAACGAAAGTGCAATTCTAGAATTGTTTTATCAGTAGCTCTTAATATAAATGGATATTTTTGTGTCACCCTGTAAACTTAATGCTAATCATGCTATATTCTATGCAAAGCATTCTTTTGTGCACACAAATAATATATTTCAATTTCATAAAACTTCGTGGAAAGTAAAGTTATTAAAATTTGATTTATAGAAATATCTCTCATAGAACTCAATGCTTTGGAATACTTTTAACTGTCCCTGTACATAAATCGGTGGTGGTATTTCCGCCATTTTACACAGGAAACATCCAGTAGTGAACTTGAATAACATATTTCAATTTAATTGAGATATGTCTACAGTAAAACCAATAGAAATACCTCTTATAGAACACAATGCTTTGAAATGCTTCCGGGTGTCCGTGTACACAAACCAGTAAAGGTATAAACTCCATTTTAAAAAGGGAACATCCGATAGCGAACTTGAATAACATATATCGCTTTCAAGAAATTATATAAATATTTATGAGATTTAGAGCTCGAACAGACAGACAGGCAGACAAACAGGCGGACAGGCAGATACACAAAACTGAAATCATATTCACCCTTAAAAAATGTTAGAATGTGTTAAAAACGCTTAACGTAAACGAACGTACAATTCTAGCCATTTTTTTTTAAATAGCTCTTAATGTAACTGGATATTTTTGTGCCACCCTGTAAATCTAATGCTAATCATGCTATTTTCTGTGCAAAGCATTCTTTTGTGCATACAAATACCATATTTAAATATCCAAAAACTTCGTGGAAAGTAAAGTTATTAAAATTTGATTTATAGAAATATCTCTAATAGAACGCAATGCTTTGGAATACTTTTGAGTGTCCCTCTATATAAATCGGTGGTGGTATTTCCTCCATTTTATACAAGAAACATCCAATAGGGAATTTGAATAACATATTTCAATTTCATTAAGATATGTCTACAGTAAAGGTATGAAAATATGGTTTATAGAAATACCTCTCATAGAACACAATGCTTTCGAATGCTTTTTGGTGTCCTGTGCGCAAACCAGTAGAGGTATAAACTCTATTTTCAATAGGGAACGCCCGATAGTGATCTTGAATAACATATTTCAATTTCATTGAAATATGTCTACAATAAAGGTATGAAAATATGGTTTATAGAAATACCTCTCATAGAACACAATGCTTTGAAATACTTTCGGGTGTCCCTGAACACAAACCAGTAGAGGTATCATATTCACCCTTAAAAAATGTTAGAATGTGTTAAAAACGCTTAACGTAAACGAAAGTACAATTCTAGCCATTTTTTTTAATAGCTGTTAATGTAACTGGATATTTTTGTGCCACCCTGTAAATCTAATGCTAATCATGCTATATTCTGTGCAAAGCATTCTTTTGTGCATATAAATACCATATTTAAATTTCCAAAAACTTCCTGGAATGTAAAGTTATTAAAATTTGATTTATATAAATATCTCTCATGGAACGCGATGCTTTGGAATACTTTTGAGTGTCCCTGTACATAAACCGATGGTGATATTTCCTCCATTTTATACAGAAAACATCCTATAGTAAACTTTAATAACATATTGCAATTTCATTAAGATATGTCTACAGTAAAGGTAAGAAAATATGGTTTGTAAAAATACCTCTCATTGAACACAATGCTTTGAAATACTTTCGGGTGTCCCTGTACACAAACTAGTAGAGGTATGAACTCCATTTTCAATAGGGCACGTCCAATAGTAATCTTGAATAACATATATCAGTTTCAAGAAATTCCATAAATATTTACGGGAGTTAGAGCGCGGACAGACAGACGGACGGACAGACAAATGGACAGATAGACAGACGGACAGACAGACAAACAAACCGAAGTCATAAACACTTTTCAACCTTGTTGGAATGTGTTAATAACAGTTTTCAACCTTCTTTGGAAAGTGTTAATAACATTAAAGTAACTCCCATGCATTAAATGCATTATCGCATTTAGGGAGTTTGAACATCGCATTTAGGATATAGTACCTTAAATGCGACAAAAATTTCCTAAATGCGACGCTGGTATATATTTTCATAAATTACTGATATTTTTTTAATTTCTTGAAAAAAAAATGACTCAAAACACTAGTTTAGAACTATGAGTATAATATTCAACCATTTTTTCTTTCTTTTCATAATTATTTGTTTACTAAAATGTCATAAGTTTCCTAAATGCGATAAACTTACCAAAAATCACGTCGCATTTAGGCACAATGACCTTATATATTATATACTCTTTTTTACAAATAATATGGTTAGAAGACAAAAAATTGATTTAACAAATTAGACACGTAACAAATTTCCTGTAAGCGCAAACTGATACATATGTCGTAATGACGTATAAAAGAGAATTTTCAGAGCAAATTATATATATAAAAAAAAAGCCTGTCAATTTTCTGGAACTAACCAACAAATACATACAAAGGGTATCGAAATGGGTATTAAAAGGAGACTTTGCGCTAGATAAGTAAAATCAGGAAAATCTTTAACGTCTTGAACGCCAAAGAGAAAAATTGAAAAGCATACAGCTGTTTCGGTAGTATTTAGCATACCTTTTTCAGTGTGAACTGTCTTCGGAGCGTACCTTATCTTTCTCATTTCATTATGACTGAAGACAGTACACTAAATGCTACCGAAAAATCTGAACGCTTTTCAGTTTTTCTCTTTGGTATTCAAAACTTTGAAGATTTTTCTGATTTATTCATCTAAGAGGGTGTTTATACAACAACTTTGTAAAAGAGACATTTTTGAGATATAGACATATGGTCCTATTTCCGGTTTTCGAATTTTTACTAAAAGTTAGAAAAATCATCTGTTTATTAAGTTTGAAGTTTCATTGTTCTATCTTATTAATTTTGGAGATATGACAGCCAGAAGATTCCCCGCACACATGAACACAGGCATACACGTATACAAACACACTGACCAACTAACAAAAACCACTTTTTAGTCGTCTGATACCTGAGACATGTGAATCAGATGAAAGTTCGATATCGAAATGTTTCACCGAATACAATACTTCCATTACCTAGTCGGTTAATGGAAGTACAAATAAATAAATAAAATATCATCTATATATTAATTAATGTATGCCTTATTTCTAGTTTCTTATACACTGACCAACAATAAATGTATTTGGACAGTTTCAAATTTAGACAATTTGACGAATACTTGTAGTAGTACTTGTTGGATTTTTCAGAAACACAGAAATATATGGAACATGTTACATCTCATATATTTTAGTTAGGGTTTTGTATCGAACATTCAGAAAAGAAAATACCACCTTTATTTAGAACGATTAACTAAGCATTTCCTGAATCCCTAAACTAGGAATGTAGATTTTCAAAATATCTGTATAAGGTAAACAAATTATCGAACTAGACGAAACGATCGAGAATTTCTAGTCTATAATGTTCTTGGTGGTGAAACGATGCTTTCTATTATGAATCCTTTGTATAGCGAAAAATTGGCACTTTTTCTCTAGAATTTATTCGTCAACTAGAATTATAGTTACCAAAATTCGCTTCTTTTGTTGCTATTTGTTCGCACAGATTTTTAAATATGATTTACCATGATGATATAGAAAACGCTCTAGCATTTATATAGGTAATTCTAAAACTAGCTATCAAAGGGAACTAGAATTTATAAAGGATGGCATGGAACTATTTTTACTAGACTCACAATTCATTTTCTAAATGTCAGTAGCAGAATTTTTTTTTTTTTTTTTTTTTTTTTTAAGCAAGGAATGCGTGGGACAAGTAACTAATGGGCTCTTCCCACCGTCGTCTGCTCAATCACGTGATAGAGGAAAACGAATAATCGAATTCTGAGAATCGAATTCAATTAAATATTGTTCTTAAGAACAAAATTTTAATATTTAATATAAAATAAAATAAAAGTAATATTGTGCATTTGTAAATAGTAGAATAATTGTATTTGTAAATTTAATAATTTAAAAAAAAACATTTTATGTGTTTATTTATTTTTACCTATGAGAATCGATTTTTGTATATTGTTGTGTAACTGTAACATTAACTGATCTAGCACTAAGTAATAGCTTCTTGTGGAATGTTTATGGATTATAATTTGAAATTTTAAAATGTTTTCATTTAATTTAATTGCATAAAGGTGTTACAACAAGTTAATTAACTTAGTTACTGGTCTAAATGGATTTACGCAGTATGATATTGGACTGTCACCGATTTATGCATCAAAAATCAGAGTATTTAACATTTTCTTCATGAACATCAATAACAAACATAAACTAAATGATGATTGCAAATGTATACGGCAAGCAAAAGATGATGAATAATGATATAAAATGGATTAAAAATGATTATTTATAAAAAATAACACAGATTAAATACGATTGATAAAAAATAAGAATAGAAAATATGTTATTCCAGCAATCGCTATAGATAAACAAGACTTTGTCAGCTATTTGTTTTTCCTCTATCATGTGACCTCTGACGTCAGGTGGGAAGAGCTCATTAAGCGGAAGTGATAATGCTTGAAATTCTCGTATCTTACGGAAATATATATATTTTAAAGATTTTCACAATACATTTTTCCTGATTTTTTTTTTTTTTTTTTTTAATGCAAAAAGATTATGTATGAAGAAACACAATACTGGAATTTAAACAATTCATAGATATTTGTAGTTAAAATCCTCCATAGTATAATTAAAAACAACTGGAAAATTCCTCTGTGTATTGACAATTGAATCACCAGTTTAAAGATAGTAACTAGTCCAAAATAAGGTTTTTCGGAAAACGAGAAAAACGTAATTTAGTATAGTGTAACCATTTTTCCTACGCCTAGCAGTGAGGACGAGTCGAAAATCTTGGAGGGTTTCCAAGTTGACCAACAGGTTTGAATTTAGTAAACATTCAGTCATTCGGTATTCCCTTATGGCTTATTTTCTCTCAACGAAAAGGTTGTCTCCCCTATTTTACTAGTGGACTCGTTGAATCCGCACTTGCGCAGAGGCTTCCATGGTCGCGAGAAATGTAGTTAAACAGTAAAATTAGAAGAGGAAATTTACTGCACATAGAATCCAGATTTTTTAAAGTTTTAATCATTTCTACGTACAGTTGGGGTGCAAAAATTCGGCTGCAAATTCTTTTTTTTACGTTTTGCGACTCCCAAATTTCGATTTCGTTTGAGAAATCAAGCTAATGAATATTTCCGATGCCTGATTTTATGTCGAGTGAGTGGCTTCATTTCCCATCTTTTTCCTCGGATGTATGTCAAGGAATTAAAAAAAAAAATAAAAACTTAATTTTCTATTTTTGGTGCTAGTTGCCTTCATCAAAATAATAATTCAAATACAAGAATTGAGAAACAGGCATAAGCAACCATTTTATTAGGCAAATAAAGAATGAATCTTGCTAATTAATATTATGCTGTAAATGTTATGCAAATTTTAATATTTCGCATTATTTATTACAAAAAAAAAAAAAAAAAAAAAAACTGGAGCGACTCCGCTCGACTTTCCGAACATTAAGTAATAAACGGTGGCTAAGATTTACAATAAGGCACCCATTGCTTATTGCCGTTGCCGATGTTTTGATCACGTGGTATGATGGTGTTTTGATTCAGTTTGTGAGCCGGTACTGCGAATCGTTTCACAACTTCGTGAATCGAATCAAAATGTCATGAAACATTTTTTTCGCGCTCCAGAGCTCTGTTTTCGCGCAAGCGCATCGAATATCTTTCGAACTTAGTTTTTCGCGCCTTATATCTTCGGGACTTAGTTTTTCGCATCGGCCGCTCCTGCGTTCATATTGGATATTTTGGTAATATTTCTTCATTATTATTTATTATTTTATTTTTATATATTTTGATTATGGCTCTTAGTGTACCAATTCAAAATAATGTGCCCATTAGTAATGTTATTTCGAAATACCAAACTATTTTGCGCGGAAAAGTTTCTTTAAATCTATCCGGGGATAGGGAATTGTAGGAAAATCTGGATTTCCTACCTGAGTTTTTGTAATGAAAATTTGTGAGCACAGAGATATTTTTTTGGATTTTTTACGGGAATCGGGGCTGATAAAGGCAAATTTAACTTGCACAAGATGCAATGGTCAAATGAAATTGCGCAAAAAAAAAAGTGTCAGCAAACAGCAGAAAACATAGTGACCGCGGCTCCATGAATTTTCATGCTTTTACTGATTCATGCTCCACGAGTTAGGGGCGTCCAGTGATGTTTTTTTTTGGTTTTAATGCTCGCGAAGCGAGCAAACAGCAGAAAACATAGTGACCGCGGCTCCATGAATTTTCATGCTTTTACTGATTCATGCTCCACGAGTTAGGGGCGTCCAGTGATGTTTTTTTTGGTTTTAATGCTCGCGAAGCGAGCAAACAGCAGAAAACATAGTGACCGCAGCTCTATGAATTTTCATGCTTTTACTGATTCATGCTGCACGAATTAGGGGCGTCCAGTGATGTTTTTTTTTGGTTTTATTGCTCGTGAAGCGAGCAAACAGCAGAAAACATAGTGAAACATTAAAAAAAAAAGGGCGTCCAGTGATGTTTTTTTGGCTTTAATGCTCGCGAAGCGAGCAAACAGCAGAAAACATAGTGAAACATAAAAAAAATGTTTCATAATAATGAAAAGTATTGTTTCATGAGATTTTGATTCGATTCACGACGTTGTGAACCGATTCGCAGTACCGACTCACAAACCGAATCAAAACACCATCATACCACGTGATCAAAACATCGGCAACGGCAATAAGCAATGGGTGCCTTATAGTAAAGCTGTTCCTAAACGGTTATGTTAATAAATTAAAGTAGGGCAAGTAGTTAAGTAAGCAAAAGTGAAAAATATAATAGGGGGTTTGAGTATTTTTCCCCATTGTTTAATTTTACGCTATTGCACTTCATATAATTTTAGTCTATAGATCATAATGATATAGAGTTTTTTGTTACATCCCTGTAAAAATCTATAAAGGCTTTACCAAAATCTACACAGTTCGAGCGTCTATGACCTATAATATATGTTCAAAGTTTCAGCTCAATCGAATAAGGGGTTTAAACTCTATCGCATTTTAAAATATTTGGGCCCATAGACCATAATGATAAAGAACTTTCCTTTGTGTCCCTGTAAAACGAACTATAAGTGCTGGGATCACAAAAAACAATAGGTTCCGTGCTATGGTGACATACAATATGCATACCAAGTTTCAGCTTTTTTGAACAAAGTGTTTAGGTGCTATCGTGTTCACTCACATACATGCATACACGCCCACACACGCACATACATCATCGTAAAAATAGGAAAAAGGAACTCAGAGAGGACCTCAAAACGTACAGAAACACAAAAATATCAAATTCGGATTTTTGGCATGATTACAATACTTTCCTTACATATGTATGTTCGGAAAATGATAAATAGCATGAATACATTCTGACTTTAAAAAATCGAAAACCTTTCTGTAATAAACATATTCATCCATTATCACGAACCTATGTTGTTTAAGCCATAAAAAAAAGAAAGAAAGGAAAGAAAAGAAAGGAAAGAAAGAATAAAAGAATAACCTTAAATTACTAAAAGAAACGAATCTCGGATCCCGGCATTTTCTTTTTTCGAAAGTCACAGGTCAAAGAAGTCTTTTAATGATCTTTATTCCTTTTTTCTTGCACCTTTCTAAAATTAATATTTTTAAATTTTTCTGGATTTTTTTGACATAATGGTCGAGTAATAAAACCAATTAGAGCAGAATAAAAGATTTTTGCCTGATAGTTAGATTTAGATTATTTCTGTGTTAGATAACGATTTTTCAAGGAATCGTTTAATGGTACATAAAAAAGGTGGTTAAGGACATTTTGATGATGTAGAAGTTATTTTGATGATCATTAAACACAGCACTCCAATTTCTCGGTCATTAAAGTTCGATATGAATTTTTTTAACATCATCCAAATTGTATGTAACTATGCATATTTTCTCTTAATGCTATGCGGAAAAAAAAAAAAAAAACTATGCAAATTTATTAAACTATAATTTTAAGAAATAAGAAAAAAATTCGAGTTTAGCTGTAGTATATCATAATAGAATATTATTCGGATATGTTTTGCTATAAAATATTTAAAATGTTTTAAATATTTGAAAATCTAATAGAAACGTATTTAATTTTCAGAAACACAAAAAGATTTGAATATCATTTACAGCGTTTTAATGCCTGTTTTCTAATTTATAATTTACGAGAAAAAAAAAACAAAATAATATAGTGAAGTTACTTTTATTATAGAAAAATATAATGTTAAATTAGTATTTTTTTAACGTATATTAATACACACTTTACAGTTAAATAAGTACCGCTGTTTTTTAATCGTAATAATAATATACTTTAACTGTTATTTTTTACAATTATAGAATCTTACAAAATTATTGTATACGAAGAATATGCATGCACGTGCGTTCGCGTGTGTATGAGAAAGTCCAATAAAACATATTTTATTTTTGGAAACACGAAGAGATTTAAATATCATTCACAGTATTTTAGCATATGTTTTCTATTAAATCATTTACAGAATAACCGAAATAATACAGTGCAGTTATTTTTACTACACAAAACTATAATGTCAAATTAGTATTTCTTAATGTATATTATTAAACACTTTACACTTTTTAAAATATTGCTTTTCTTTTAAGGTTAATAATAATATACTTTAACTGTTATTTTCTGCGATTTTAGAAAACCATAAAATTATTTTACATGAAGAACATGCATGCTTATGTGTTCGCGTGTGTATGTGCAAGTAAAATCGAAAATTTTCTCCTATAAATTTTTAGTAATCTTCCCTCAATGTCTACCTTTTTCTCTACGAATATGGTGAAGAATATCATAATTTACAATTGATCGTAATTGTTTTAAACTGTAAAAGTTCATTTGCATAATTTATTAGCTAAATATATGTAGATGCTAATATGAAAATACCAAGCAAATATCGAAAAGTTTCAAAAAAGTGTTGTCCATAGAATGGTTTAAGTTCCTGTAAAAGGTGATGGATGATATATTAATATTTATTTACAATCCACGAATATTGTATTACCACTGACTGAATTAAATTAAAATTTTGAGGACAACCCTTTATTAATTTTGCTTTTTTTCTGAGTGGAACTGAAACTGAGTTCGTTTCCTTGACAGTTATTTTTTGAATTTTCCCGATATTTGATTGGGTTTTCATATAAGTAGTGCAATAGAGTTGGCTAATGCAATAAGCAAATGAAATTTTTTTTTAACGCTTGCGCATGAGCAGTTAAAATTATTTGGTAAATATTCATCTATTTCCTTAGATAATATCTATATTTTTTATTTTGTAATGTTCTGATTGCTGTGTATTATTTCTAAAATACTGTGTCACCTAAAAAGGGCTTTGCATTGGGTTTAATACCCTTCATGTTATAATCAAAAGAAGGTTTTTTTCTTTCCTAAAAAAATAAAATTTAAAAAATTTAAGAAAATTATATTTTAATAAAAAAAATTGTGCTAGTCTCATATAAATGAATAAATATAATTAGTAGAAACTTCATAATTATATGCCACAAATAGAACATATTTTAAGCGTTACTTTTTACAGTGTGATCCCAAACGTTCTGTTCTCTTCTTCAAATTGTTACTGGTTCATTTTGTCTCCGGGACAAATCTTTTGCTGATATATATGAAGTATAACATCTTCTTTCTACATCCAAATTTTCAGGATACTTTATCAAGTATTTTGTGTATTTTAAATCATAAACAGTATGATTATATATATATATATATATATATATATATATATATATTGCTTCATGAAAATTATAAAACAATTAATGATTTAAAATGAAACGTTAATTCAATGTAAGTGAGCACAAAATGCGCAATAATAATCATAATAATAATAACAATAATAATAACAACGGAAAATATTTTCGATTGAAAGAACCTTAAAAAAAAAAAAAAAAAAAAAAAAAAAAGGCGATGTGAAATAAACACCATCTACAATTCAATAAATACCTAATACTCGTATTATGCAGTTATTTGATTAATAAAAGAGATAAATAAACAATAAGTAGATGCAATAAATTAAAATATATGGGTCATTATGATTATCATGACTGAGTATTGGCTTTTAAATGTAGCGTAAATTAATTCAATGAAAGTGAATACAAAATACATTATAAACTTTCACAAGATAAAACAAAATCTACTAAGGAAAAAAAAAAAAATTCTTTGCTAGATCACTTTCACTGACAATAAAAAGGGTGAAAATATGAAAAAGAAAAAAAAAAAAAAAAAAAAAAAATACAATTATGAGTAGAGGGAACTACACATAAAACGTTATGGTGGAGATTTTTTTTTCTTTTTTTCTGTTTTTCCTATTTTCCGAGCAACTTGACCTCAGTGAATAACTGCTTTTCTGCTTAGTTGGGCGCTATTATGGATTCGGCTTTGAAGGGAACAAAGCCGATCTTCAAATAAATAGGCTCCCGCCTTAGTGACGGATGTTTGAGAAACTGCTTAAGTGTTCTTGAAATGGAGCGGGGTTCCTTGTAGGTAATTAGGTTCGGGGTAAAGTATAAGAGTTGCCTGACTTCAGCGCACTCACAACCCGAAACATATATTTTAACGAGTTTTTAGAAAGACTTTAATGGTGATATTCGTTTTATCTTTTTTCATCAATATTGCTATATATATATTCGCACTTAAAAATATTTTTAAAAAACATAATTTTTACTCTAAAATTATGTACATAGTAATTACCATTTTTAATTACCTACTCACAAAGAAGATAGATGTTTAAGTCAAATAATCCATACCGCAAAACTTATTGTGTATTTATTACGGTAACTTAACAGCCGCGGTAGCCTGGTCGATAAGAGCAGTTGGCTCGTAATTGTAAGATTGAGGGTTTGATCCTCGATCCGATCGAAGACCGTCGTGTACAGTAATGCTGAGGGGTGCACGTTAAATCTGTCGTGGTCGCAGATTTCTCCAAGTTCCCATCAAAATTATACCTCTGGGGTCATGGGATTTATTCAGCCCTGATCGGGATAAAAATTCGAGCTTCTGTTGTTTTCTGGTACCGCTATCTTCTGTTGCTGCTGGAGCTAAGTCGTTATTCCACAATTTGTGGTGCTCCTCTAAAAACGGAAGGCACTCGCATACCGCTTTAAATCCGGATATTCTCCCTGCCGTGACTCGGAGTTTTCGAGTAGCATAAATAAGAAAAACAACAACAGAGTGCAAATTGTATGCAAATTAGGACTTAAACAGACATCCGTGACCATCTCAGGACTCAAATCGAGAACCAACTGCTCAAGAAGCGAGTTCGCTATATACTGGCCCACTTGGCTAACCAGTTTGTTCCATCTCCAATTAAATTTATTACGGACAATTCCGTATCAATTTTTATGATAATAAGTAATTTACAATGTAGTTATGAATTACTGATAATAATATCAGTAAACTATGAAAAAAAGCTTGTGCATTTCGGAGAATCGCTTCCACATGCAAAAATGGGGGGAGGTTGTAAAGTTTAAATATCGGTATCTTTCAAAAGATCTCGCCAATACCTTTAAAACGAATAGTTGAACCATAGAGCTGTGATAATTGTAAACAAAGTTATCAATTTTGTTTTTAATTTTTTAACAAAAAAAGAAAGAAAATCACATTTTTTCTGATGTTGGCACTTTGTTTTGGCATTTAGTGTTATAAATCAGTCAGATAAAAACTGTCTATATTTATCATGGAAAATAATTTTCATTAATATTAATTTAATAAATAATTTGTACAAGCATGAATTTCTGTAAACTTATATAGGAGAAAGTTTTGTGGTGGCTAAATCATATTAATTATTTCTTTACTTTTGCCAGTAAGTTAATCCGTGTATACATTAAATTGTAAACTTCTAACATAAGTGGTAGTTTCAAACATTATGTTTTAATCCCTTACCTCATAAAATTTCAAATACTTAGTTAACTTAGGTATAAAATTTACTTCCCGTAATTTTAACCTATTTCTAATTATGAAACGGGAATATTGAAATAAGCTTTTATTATATCTCGCATAATTAACACTGTTGAATTTCAGATTACATTATATCTGCATATAGTTTAATCTTACTGATGGATTTCAGCAAGCAACTAGCAAAGACGAATGGTGATTTAGCTACTATCATATAAAATATGATGTCAGTCAATATTAACGAAATAAGAAATAAATATTTTAAGTATATTTATTTTCTATTCTAGAATTTTAAATACCAGACTCAAACAATATATTTTGTAAAATTTAATAAATTTAGATGTGAAACAATTACTGGCGTACCAAGGATGGGGTGGAGGGGACTCTGGTCATGAGGGGGCCTCCGAAGGAACTTAACCTTTAAGTATATTATCTGGTGACGATTATTTTAATCTGGTTGTGTCATTATTTATCGTGTTGTTATTTACCGTTCCATTATTTTAATCTGAAACATTCCCTGCAATTCCCCTTTAAATCGTAGGTTCCTGTCCAATGAGCCTTAATATACGAAATGTGACCATAAAATGACAACTCCAAAATAAAAATAAAAACTTATTTTTGCCAAGCTTGACCAATGCCCCTGGCATTCTTGTTGGTTTGGTTTTTGAATAAATCTTAAAACTAACTAACTTCACTGCTTTTTTATTGTAATAAGTTCGTAAAGAAGTGCGGGGGGGGGGGGGTCAGTCTTAGGGTACTCCTCAGCCTTAGTAGTAGGGACTCCAGTTAGGGGGCCCCCAGGGAGATTTTCGCCCCGGGCCTTAAGAGTTGTAAGTGCGCCACTTGAAACCATATACAATAATTGAGATATTGGTACAAATAAACTCGCTTATTAAAAACACATTAAATTAACATAATTACTGTCTTACAAAAGTTATGATGGACTGTGTAAAAAAAAAAATAATGTAAATTAACCATTTGTTTATCTAAGATAATCACAGAGAACATTCAAAGAAAAGAAAATAATCTTTTATTGCTTTTTCTCTCAAAGTATTTTACAGCTGATATATTAAATATAATATATATATGTATATATAAACTTTTGTTTATTCAGTTGTAACTTAATTAATTATTTAAAGTAATAGTAATAACAATAGCTGTGCCTATAATAAACTTAGAGACAGTGTAACAGCATACAAATTTTTGTTCGTTCTCCAATTCGAGTCGTAAACAAAGTAGATGATTCTGTTCTTGGATATATTTGTTCTTATTTGTTTAAAACTCAATTTTGAAAATGAGCAGTACACAAGAAACTTTTTTATCATTTTTTAGATTTACAAAGCAATCGTTGAGCTTTAAGTGAACTCTCTACTTTTGGTCGCCAGAAATCAAAGCCAATGTTATTCAGTGGAGAATTTTGCCCCAATGTAACACAGTAATTAATGAAAGTTTTTAAATTCCGTTTTCACATTCATAAAAATGTTTACTAAGTGAAATTTTGCCTTTTACAGCGCCAAAATAAAATATTAAAATCTAAAAAAAATTAATTTTTTGAAAACGATAAATAATTTAACAGGCGTGAATTTTTTGGATGTGAAAACGGAATTTAAAAATATGTATTAATTAATGTGTTATAATAGGGTAAAATTCTCAATAGAATAACACTGGTATTCTCTTCTAGCGACGATAAGTAGAGAGTCCTCTCAAAATAACAACCAGTATAAAATAAATATTTCATTAATAAAAATCTAAAAATGAGAAATATATATATATATATATATATATATATAGAGAGAGAGAGAGAGAGAGAGAGAGAGAGAGAGAGATATTCCAGTTATTCAGTAGTTTTAAAGTTACATTTAATTTGACTTAAATTGTACAAAATAATATAATAGTTACACGGTTAACCAGAAGAAATAAAACGGTAGTAATTAAGAAAATTTAGTTGCAGCCAATATTTTGGTGCTATAGGTCCATTATATTTTGGTGCTGTTTCTCCATTATAATAGATCTCTCTACTAAAATAGCACAAATAAAACTATTTTTCTGGTGAAGAACATAATTTTTTCTTTAACAGCAACAACACTTTTTTTTTTCTTCTTTTTCGGTGTGGTGACTATAATTTGGAGTGAAAGTGACTGTTTCCGCAAGGTGAACCCCTAGGTAAAGACGCATGTTTTTTCTTTAATAGAAAAAAAAAAAAAAACAAAAAAAGAAAACATTTTTTTTTTTTCGTTGTGGCAACAATAATTTCCTATCAAAGTGATTGTTATCTTACGATGAACCATTAGGTGCAGACATTTTTTTTTTCTTTAATGACAACTTTTTTTTTTTTTTTTGGTATGGTGACTGTAATTTTCTGTCAAAGTGACTGTTTCCTAAAGACGAACTATTAGGTATAGCTACAATTTTTTCTTTAACAGCGACGAAACTTTTTGGTCCAGTGACTATAACTTGCAATTGAAGTGACAGTTACCTCAAGGCGAACCATACCGTCGAATGATTGAAGTGGGAGAGGGACGCCGCTCACCGCTCTTGGAGCGGTTTTGGCCGTAGAAAGGTTGTTGTGGTTGTGTGACTAAGGTCTAGTGTTGGAATGCCCTGGGGTTTCTTTCTAAGGGGTTCTGGCCCGTATAACCACCGAAAAGAAATACGTAGATAAATAACAGTAAAATATACACTGTAAAAAGAAAAAAAAAAAAAAAAAAGATTTGTTTTGGAAACAGAAAGTTTTAATTTACAACACGATTCCTTTCAGTAATGGTACAAAACCAACATTTTTGGTAATGTAGGAGGCTTTTTCAAAATATTTCATTGACAAAAAGAATATTAGTTCCGTTGCAGATCCGTAAAACTGATCAAGGTATAAATTAAAATGTTTCGTTTCCAAAACGAATCGATCTGTGTCAGAATTTTTATTTAATAGTCTGTTTATTTATTTTAAATTTGAGTTTCTACTATTTTAATAATGACATATCAACATCACAAAATATAGTTAATAGTCATTACTATTAAAAAGCCGCAAACCATTGACATGCTGTGTTGCTAAAAATAAAAATTAATTATTGCGTACATTTATTTAAAATATGTTTTTGGTTATTTAAAATATAATTTAAATAACATTGAAACATACATTCACAAAAACTTTGTTTTATCTTTGCATAATTTTTACTGGTTAAAAAGTGAATTAAAACATTTTAATTTTAATCACTTTACAAAAAGGTATTTCTTTTTTTTTTTTTTTTTTTTTGGAAAGAAAAATATTTGTTTTTCTTTTAGTTTTTAAGTATACTCTTTGAGTGACCTTGAGTCAATTATTATTATTAAAAAAGGCATTTTATTTGTACTTTTATAAAAATAAATATTTTCCAAATGCATATGAAGACATGAACTAAGACATAAACTAAGACATAAACTAAGTATAAATAAATGTAACTCTTAAATGCTTGATTTTTAAAAATTTACTAAACTTTTATCTCTAAAATATTTTCTTGCTTTCTTCTCTTAGATTTTTTGCTTTCTTTTCATAGTAAAAATACATATAAAAAAAAATAAAAAAATAAAAAAAAAACATATTTTATTCTATATATATATATATATATATATATATATGTATATATTAACATTTAAAAGCAATTTGTCGCCAATCGGAAACGTTTGGCTTTAATTTAAAAAATAATAATTTTTCTTGATAAAATTCTAAATATGGACTACATACCTTAACATGTAATAATTCTCTATATAATAGTTTCACTCGATCACTGCAGAATAAAATGGGGTACTCGCAAGCTTCAAAAATAAGAAAAAAAAAATGTATCTTTATTCTTAAACAGCACTGGCATTGCCATATCATGTTGAAAATTGATATATTAATACTAATCCTATGAATCATTTTCATAATAACTCTGTTTCTATAAATGAAAGTGGAATAAAATAAAAATATTTTTATTATTAAATAGTTTCGAGATTTAAAATAAGTATTTGAAAGCCAAACTTTAATTAAAAGATAAAGTTTAGTGAAATGAAATGCTAAGTTTTAATCAAAAATTTATGTAGGAAATCATTCTTTAAAAACTCATGGTTGAGGTTATCATTCATATCTAAAGATTTCATGAAAAATTAATCTTTCTTTCTTTCACATACAAAAATTTTAAGATAATTATTAAAATCAAGATAAAAAGTTTCGCTTAAATAGATATTTATATTCACCAGTGCTAAAAACTTTATAAAAAGTATTTATTCTTTTAGATAATGTTTGCCGAAGATCTACGTTGCCATTTAAAGAATGCATATTTCTGCCGCATCTCTTCTGAAGAGAAAGGTATCTTACTGTTTTAATTAAAGGTTAACAAATTAAAAGGGTAAAATTTTAATGAAAGGGTAAAATTCAGTGAAATAAACTCCTAAGTTTTAGTCGAAATTGAAAATAGGAAATCATTGTTAAAAACTCATAGTTGGAGTTATCATTCGTATCTAAAGCTTTCATAAAAAAAAAAAAATAATAATAAAAATCTTTCTTTCTTTTTACATCCGAAAAATTTAAGATAATTATTAAAATCAAGATCCATAGCTTTGCTTAAATAGTTATTTAAATTCACCACTGATGAAGACTCTTGAAAGAGTATTTATCCTTTTTGAAAATGTTTACTGAAGATCTACGTTGCCATTTAAAGAATGCATATTTTTGCTGCATCTCATCTGAAGAAAAATCTATCTTACAATTTTTAAATTTTACATAAACAATAGATAATTAGAATGAGAAAGCAAATGCTTTCAAAAATAATTTTCAAAGAAAACAATTTCATCAAAAAATCTAATTTCTTCTGCATTCAACATATAATAAATATTTCTCATTATCGTTACGAAAAATACAATGATATTCAAAAAAATTAATTTAAATAATCTATTCGGGAAATATTTTTATATTATCACAAACACCTTGAATAAATTAACGGTCGTCTAAGTTTTATTTTAAGATTTAATCAATACTGCCTTTACATTTAAATAAAGGACATATGAAGATAAAAACTTTCTTTCAAATTTGTAAAAAAAGATGAAGATGAAAAGAATTTTTTGTTATTCAGTAAGAATCAGTTTGTAGTTAAAATTATTTCTTTTCTTAGAGCTTTAATGAGAAATCATTTTCGAATTCATTACATTCCTTTAAAATTATGCTTTCTCTTCTTTTCCTCAAAACAAATGAAAATATTGGAAACAACAGGTGAAAGTTTGAAAGTTGAAAGAAAAGTTAAAATTTACTAAAGATTCTTTTTTAGTATATAGAGTCTCTTTGCGTAGCTAAAATATTGTAATTAAAAAGAAAATAACAAAAATTGACAATTAAAAAACTTAGTTCAAACAAATTCAAATATTTTCAGGAAAGGAGGTATCATAAATACATTTCATTTTTCATGAATATAAACTATTGAAAGAACAATACATGAGATAAAGATAAAAATGAATAGTAAAAAAAATTAACTTGGACGGAATTAAAATTTCATTTTTATTTAAGCTAAAGTAATACATGAAAAATTTCTAATGAACATGTTAATTAAAAAATATGTTAATTAAAAAAACATGTTAATTAAAAAATGAAAGAAGATTTTTTTTTTTTTTTTAAGCAATTAAAGTGATTTTAGTTCAATATCACACATATAAAAGATATAGTAAAACTTAAAAATAACAATAATTGTTTCGCAAAATCACACTGAAACTAGTATGTTGTGGCCACCACATGACTTGCTTCTATATTTTCCTATACAAATTCACCCAGTAAAAATAATTTATTAAAATTATTATTTAAAAAAAATTATCTTCCATGATAATGCAGAAGATTTCCATATTAGAGAAGTAGCATAACACTAAATATCCAAAGAAAAAGTCAATTTTATTGTCAATATTACATTATTATTATTATTATTATTATTATTATTATTATTATTATTATTTTATTTATTTTTCTTTTTTATTAAAAATGAAAAAAATCTCATAATAAATAAAATCTCTATAATATATAAAATCTCACATATCACGTACAGTGAGATTACGCTTTTAAAAACTTAGTGATAACTTTTTCGTTAAAGAAGGATATTTTAGCATGGCATCAACACATGGTTCAGCGATATGCACCAAAAGTTAATAAACGCCAATCAATGCCAAGGTACATTTAAATGTAAAATTTAATAAAATTCTGTGCATTATTTCTTAACAGGCAGTTGCAAAAGAATTTTATTATACACACAGACACTCAGACAGATACACATCATTCCAAAAATGGTCAGAAGAACTTATTTACTTTTAAACGTACAAACATCAAAAACCAAAGTCAAATATTTTTATGAATCCAAAAATTTCTCATTATGAAATATAGGAGAAATTAAAAGTAAAATTAAAAAGAGAAAATGGAGAAAAATGAAATTTACCTGAAATGAGGTTGTAATCAATAACACAGGCCTACAAAAATGAAGTTGACAAAATTTGATTTGGTGATTTCAGTTGATCTTTATGTTTTTTGATATGCTGAAACCGAAAATGTAGCCCATTTTTCTCTATCACGTATAGATTTTTATCAATACAGGGGGTGTTTACCGACACGATTTCTTACATATACCATCATAACAATCGGATATAAAAATTGGTCAGTGTGTGTATGTGTGTATATATGTGTGGAATATTCTGGCTATCATATCTCCAAAACTAATAAAGATAGAACTACAAAACTTCAGAATTAAGACAGGTCTAGTGTACAGATGATTTTTCCAAATTTTGGTGAAAATTGAAAAACCGGAAGGGGGACATCGGAGACCGGAAGTTGGACCGTAAGTCAGTATCTCAAAAACGGCTCTATGTATTTTCTTCAAATTTGCTATATAAACACTCTATTAGATGTCCTTTCGAATGATATAGTTGGTTAGTTCAGGAAAACTGATAGGTTGGTTGATATGGTTTTAAGTCGCACTAGTGCTTCACAATTACAACAATAGGCATCTATGATTGATTAATCATGGAAACATACTATAAAACTTACTATATAAATATATTGGTGGAAGAGTAATGGAAGAAATTGTATAGGCAGGCACCCTGTATTGACAAAGATCTATACGTGATAGAGAAAAACTGCCTTCATTTTCGGTTTCAGCACACCAAAAAACATAAAGATCAGCCAAAATTATAAAATCAAAATATTACATGTCGGCCTGTGTAATTTTTATTAGCAATATTTTAAAATTATAAGAATTATTTCTTGTAATTTTTCTTTGGCATGATAAACACTGAATGATTATTTAGCCAATTTTTACATGATAGATCTAATGAACAATGTCTTTAATGCAAGGCACATAAAAATAAATCTTCATATGTCACCACCAAAATGCATTTATCTATGCAATGTACCTCACTAAAAATTAAATCGTATATGATAAATGTGTATTTTAACTATGCATGTTACATATCCTGATTGGATTAATGATTTTTTAAGCTTTCTGAATATATTTAATGAATAATGCCCTATAAGTGTAAAAAAAAAAAAAAAAAAAAAAAAAAAAAAGAATATTATGCTCAAAATGGCTAGGGATAAATAATGAAGTTCACTTAGAAGCATTTATGCTTAGAATAAATTTTACATAAAATTGTCTTTAATATACACTTATATATATGACACTACATTATTTACAGGTAATGTTAATTACTTCATGAAACCCCATTTTATGATGTCAAAAGTTAATTGATGACTAACCTAATTTTATAAGGTAGTTATAATGAATAATCTCTTTTAAAGTAAATAAAAGCCTCATAAAAAATAAGTCCACATATGACTATCTTCAAAATAAGTTTAGATACACAAAACGTCTCAGTAACAATTATATTTGATAAATGTGCATTTCAACTATTCAACATACATATCTTGAATAAATTAATGATTTTTCAAGTGTTACTGAATAGATTTAATGAATGATGTCTTCAAAGTAAATAAAATGAGTAAAAAGATAAAAAAGTTACGCTCAAAATTATTAAGGATAAGTAATGTAGTTCACAAAGTAGCAGTCTGTGCATGGAATACATTAATAAATTCTTCTCCAACATTTTGATAAAAATGATGATTTTTCAAAGTTTTCTGAATAGGCTTGATGAATATTGTCGTTTAACTAAATTAAAAGCGTGTGAAGATAATAAAGGCTTTTTATAGTATTATTAAAGAGAATATTAATAATTTAAACGATTAAACAACAAGCAATTTATATTTAAAATAATTATAAGATAAAAAATCTTTTTATAAACCATATTTTTTAATTTTCTGTTGAATCATAGCTATAGAACTAACTACATTAGCACTTTATCAATGCGTATTGTTACGAAATTGTAAATAATTGTATTTATTTTTGTATAAATTCTTTCAAAGAGGCTTGGTAAGTTGATAAAATGTCAATTTTCTGAGTTTCCAGCTCTTTTTCACGTTAAAATAGCTTAATTTTCCCTTTAAAACGCATTAAAAACCTCCAATAGGCAGGTAATGGATTTGGCGCCAAATTTGACGACTTTTTGCCCTTGGCGAAATTTTTTGCGACTTTTGGCGAGAAAATCCTTATTATCGATATTCCAAAGATGGACGTTCTAATGTGATTGGTTAAAGAGTTACGGGAATTTTGAATTTAAAAAAAAAAAGTTGGTTTTACGAATAAAATATTAAACCTTTCAGAACAACATATATTTGCATCAGAAAATATTTAAAGTGATAATGACGTTAATTGTTGCCTTATACATGATTTAACTTTTTACAATTTTTTAATGCTCATGTTTAATTAAATGTATTTATTTTTATGTCGAAAGAAAATGAACTAGTAAATTTTTTTTTGGCAACAATTAAATCATAGTTAATATTTTGATGACTATTTTTATTGCTATTAGGGGCTTATTATTTTCCTATTCTAATTAATTAAAAGAAAACTATTCGAAAATTCGAAAATCTGACTTCGAAGTATTGTGTTGTCATCGTGTTCTGAGCTAGTGTGAAAGTTTCAAATGTCTAGCTAGTAGGGAAGTTAGTTAAAAATAGATTGCAAGATTTGTACCGGACAAACAAACAAACAAGAATAGAAATTAATAAAAACATGGTAATAAATTTTTCTTTGAAAATAAATGCGGACATTATTTAGTTTAAAATACTTTACCCTACAATGCTATCATGATTTTTACTTTCTCTTAGAAAAAGTATTGCTTTTGGGTCAATTTTCGAAATTGAGTTTTTCTTATACTTACATTTTTTTGAAGTCCCCTGAATCTACAAATAATGTTTTTAGCGGTTGGTCTGCCTGTCTGTGTGTATGTGTGTATGTTATCAGCATATCTCAAGAAAAAATAATAGTAGAAAGTCCAAACTTGGTATTTTAAATGGATATCATATATGGATGCCACTAAACTTTTCGTTAAGATAAATCAAGTGGTTCGTGTGCAAGGACACCCAAGATAATTCAAATACATTACGTCTATGGGGGAAATTGTAGGTAAGTAGAGTCTAACATCTATAGACTGCACTATACCAAATGAAACGAATATATATTTTTTTATATGTATAAAAACATGTCTCATGTAGAATATGGTATAGAAATCTATCACTGTTCGTTTACAGGGCTACACAAAATAACTGGATTATAGTGCGGCAATGCTTGAAAATTAATGAAAGTGTATTTCAAGTTGTATCATTTGTTACATTTATGTGCACCTTGTGGTGTGTACATAACCTTCAGAATGTATATAGGGCTGCCACTATTTAAGCCATGACATTTTTTTTTATTGTTAGTGAAAGTGCTTTGCTATAATATTCTACCATGTCCAGGAAATTTGTTCAAGAATTGAAATTAATTCCTAATAGCTATATAGTAAATAATGTACATCTTAAGTTAAATATAAATCGCTTGGTTTTTTGCATAATTACACGTTTTGAGGCTTCCTGAATACCAAAGTCAGATTTTAACGTTTGATCTTTGTCTGAGTCTCTTAGAGTAAATTAAAAACAAATAATTTCAGGCTATCCTAATGTTGTATTTTATAGGTAATACGTTTGTTGCTAGGAAAGTTTGATCAAGATTGATAAGTTTCAACGAATGTTGCGTGTGAAAATTGTCTGGATAGTTTTAAATTAACTTTTGAATTTAATAACAGATTTGAAATCTATATAAATGTAGGGACAATAATGGAACGGGGTGTTGTAGGGGGCGGTAGCATAAGCTTATTTAACAGTATTCATTATCTTAGCCCCTTAATCTCCAATCTGCATTTATAGTATTACATTTCAGGGTAAATTAATATTATAGTTTTAAAAAATTAAAGAACACGCTTTTATAGAAATGTGAACTAAAAAGCACAAAACATCTATCTTAGCATTAAAATGCCGGGTACACACCATAATATTTACATACATTTAAATCTTTAATTAAAATAATTTAGTATTAAACAAAAACCATTTTTAAAAACTCTCCCCTGACTGGGATCGAACGCTAGACTTTTAGGTTCGTAGCACGGAGCTATACCTCAACGCCACGGCGTTCACGTAGGGAAAGTCTTTTTTTACAATATTGATTTTTTGTTTACTCCCAGAGCGGTTACAAACAAACATACAAACATACATACAGGTGAAGCTAATAAAAGCGTGTTAAGAAAGCCGTATGAGTGACACACCAGATTATTTTATTTATTTGTGCTACATGGGGGTTCTGTTGTACTCCAAAACTTAATGCTTTCTAGAGTGTCAAAAACATATTTATTGAAAATACACACACACACACACAAAAAAAAAAACACGTATTTATGGCTGTATTAAGCTAAGATAATATAATAAAATTACAATTTTAAAGTATTAATTTGAGCAAAAAGGACTTTTTTGTTAGTTCTCCAAACAAATAAAATTTTGAAACCATGTAGGGTGCGCCTGTACCCCAGGTAGCCAACCAGGGTCAATTATGATATATTGCGTATAAAGATAAGCATAGCAAAAAAAAAGTTATCACTTTATTTTTCAATAATAGAAAGAAAGCAATTTTTAATTATCTTTACAAGAGTCACTCTGAAATTTATGAGATACGGCCAAATGGCATAAGCGAAACTTACTGAACTTTGAAGTTTTAAATGTATTCCTTTCCAAAATAAATGCACTTTTATTGTTGAGTTTTCCGAAGATAAAATGCTTCGAGCCATTCACATTTTAAATAATCTGGTGTGTCACTCACACGACTTTCTCTTAACTTGAAATTTAATACTATAACTACAGGTTGGAGATTAAGAGGTAACATAACGAATACTGTTATGTAAACCTACGTTAAACAATTCAATTAGGCTTCGAAAGAGTTTTATATGATAATTAAATCTGTGTGAGGGAGGCTTCCGCCCCCCTCAACCCCGTGTTTTATTAATGCACCAAAATTTATATAAAATTTAATTAACACTTTCCAACAAGGTTGAAAAGTGTTTATGCATTGGGTTTGTCTGTCTGTCTGTCTGTCTGTCTGTCCGCGCTCTAACTTCCGTAAATATTTATGGAATTTCTTGAAACTGATATATGTTATTCAGGTTCACTATCGGATATTCCCTATTAAAAATGGAGTTTATACCTCTACTGGTTTGTGTACAGGGACCCCCGAAATAATTTCAAAGCATTGTGTTCTATGAGAGGAATTTCCATAAACCATATTTTCATACCCTTACTGTACAAAAATTTTAATGAAATTGAAATATGTTATACAAGTTCACTATCGGATGTTCCCTATTAAAAATGCAGTTTATACCTCTACTGGTTTGTGTACAGGGACCCGCGAAAATATTTCAAAGCATTGTGTTCTATGAGAGGCATTTCTATAAACCATATTTCCATACCCTTACTGTACACAAATCATAATGAAATTGAAATATGCTATTCAGGTTCACTATCGGATGTTTCCTGTATAAAATGGAGTAAATACCACCACTGATTTGTGTACAGGGACAGACAAAAGTATTACGAAAGCATTGTGTTCTATGAGAGGCTATAAACCATATTTTCATACCCTTACTGTACACAAATCTTAATGAAATTGAAAATGTTATTCAAGTTCACTATCGGATGTTTCCTTTATAAAATGGAGCAAAAACCACCAATGATTTGTGTACAGGGACACACAAAATTATTCCAAAGCATTGCGTTTTATGAGAGATATTTCTATAAACTATATTTTATTAACTTTACTTTGCACGAAGATTTATGAAATTGAAGTGTGTTATTTATAAGCACTTTGCATAGAATATAGCATGATTAGCATTAGATTTACAGGGTGACACAAAAATATTTAGTAATATAAAGAGCTATTAACAAATATTTGCTAAAAGTGTACTTTCGTTTACATTAAGCGTTTTTAACCCTTTCTAACATTTTTTACACTTCCCAACAATGTTGAAAAGTGTAATGACTTCGGTTTGTCTGTCTGTCTGTCCGTCTGTCTGTCTCTCTGCGCTCTAATTCTCTCTGCGCTCTAAATATTTGTGTAATTTCTTGAAACTGATATATGTTATTGAAGTTCACTATCGGATGTTCCCTGTTTAAAATGGAGTTTATACCTCTACTGGTTTGTGTACAGGGGCACACGTAAGTATTTCAAAGCATTGTGTTCTATGAGAGGTATTTCTATAAATCATATTTTCATACCTTTCCTGTACACATATCTTAATGAAATTGAAATATGTTATTCAAGTTCACTATTGGATTTTTTCTGTATAAAATGGATTAAATACCAACTCTGTTTTACATACAAGGACACTCAAAAGTGTTCTAAAGCATTGCGTTCTATGGGAGATATTTCTATAAATCAAATTTTAATAACTTTATTTTCCATGAAGATTTAGGATATTGAAATATGTGACTTATATGCACAAAAGAATGCTTTACATAGAATATAGCAGGATTAGCATTAGATTTACAGGGTGACGCAAAAATATACTGTTATATTAAGAGTTATTATTAAAAGTTTGCTAGAATTCTACTTTCGTTTACATTAAGCGTTTTTAACACTTCCAAGCATTTTTTTTAAGTGTGAATATGATATCAATTTGTGTATCTGTCCGTCTGTCTGTCTGCCCGCGCTCTAACTTCCGTAAATATTTATGGAAATTTTTGAACTTTGGAATTTTTTGAAATATGTTATTCAAGTTCACTATCGAATGTTTCCTACTGAAAATGGAGTTTATACCTCTAACAGTTTGTGTACAGGGACACCCGAAAGTGTTTCAAAGAATTGTGTTCTATGAGAGGTATTTCTATAAACCATATTTTCATACCTTTACTGTACAATATCTTCATGAAATTGAAATATGTTATTCAAGTTCACTATTGGATATTTCCTATATAAAATAGATTACATACCACCACTAGTTTATGTATAGGGACACTCAAAAGTACTCCAAAGCATTGCGTTCTTTGTGAGATATTTCTATAAATCAAAATTTAGTAACTTTACTTTCCACGAAGTTTTAGGAAATTGAAATATGTTATTTATATGCACAAAAGAATGCTTTGCATAGAATATAGCATGGTTACCATTAGATTTACAGGGGGACACAAAAATATTCAGTTATATTCAGAGCTATTAATAAAAAATTGCTAGAATTGTACTATCGTTTACTTTAAGCGTTTTTGACACTGTCTATCATTTTTTTAGTGTGAATATAATTTCAATTTGTGTATATGTCTGACTGTTCTTCTGTCCGTCTGTCTGTCTCTCTGTTCTTCTGCGCTCTAATTCCCGTAAATATTTATGGAATTGCTTTAAACCGATATATTTTATTGAAGTTCACTATCGCATGTTCTATTGAAAATGAAATGGATACCTCTTCTGGTTTGTGTACAGGGACACCCAAAAGTATTCGAAAGCATTGTGTTCTATGAGAGGAGTTTCTATAAATCATATTTTAATACCTTTAATGTATAGAAACTTTAATGAAATTTTAATATGTTATTAAATTCCCTATCGGATGTTTCCTATGTAAAATAGAGTACATTTCTAACTGGTTTGTGTACAGGGGCACTTGAAAGTACTCCAAAGCATTGTGTTGTATGAGAGTTATTTTTATAAACCAAATTTTAATAATTTTATTTTCCACAAAGCTTAATGCAATTGAAATATATTATTTGTATGCACAAAATAGTGTGCCTTCCATGTAATATAGTATGGCTAGCATTAGATTTACAGGGCCACACAAAAATAGTCAGTTACATTAAGAGGTATTAATAAAAATTTACTGGAATTGCACTTTTGTTTACATGAGCGTTTTAACACTTTCTTATAATTTTAGTGGGAATATGATTTCAATTTGTGCACCTGTCTCTCCGATTGTCTACATTTCTATCTGTTTGTCTCCGGTTCCTATCATCCGTGAATATTTTGAGAATTTTTTAAAAATGATACACTCAAGTTCCCTATAGAATATTCCCTATTTAAAATGTCATTAATAGGTCCTGTAAAACTAGTTTGTTTACAGGGACAACAACAACAACAAAAATATAAAAAAAGCCAATGTATTACGTTTTAGGACAGAATTTTTTTAAAGTTATATTTAAAAAACTTTCTACTTCAAAAATCTTAAGAACATTAACATGTATTATTAATATTCTAAAATATTGTTTTGTATAGAATATGATATGATTAACTTTCAGATTTACAGGGCTACAGTAAAATATTCAGGGATTTTAAAAGCTGTAATTATAAATTAACGGCTGCATTTTCTTTTGCGTTAAGCCTTTTTAACACTTTCCAAAATGCCTAAGAGTAATTTTAAAATCAATTAGTCTATCTGTATGTTTTTCAGTCCTTCTGTCTGTTGTGGGATAACGTAGGCAAAGAACATTAATAGTTATTCGATACAACTATTGTGTACAGTTGGAAAGTGTTACTAATCAATGCGTACTGCATGATTTTTCTTTCTTGTTCGGTTATTAAAAAATAATTGTTTTTAAAAAATAATTTATTTAAATTATTATTTAAACAAATTATCTTTTATGATAATGCAGACAATTATCATAAAGTATTTTCATAAAGTAGACAATTATCATGAAGTAGTATAACACTAAATATCCAAAAAAAGTTGACTTTATTCCCAAAATTACATTAAAAAAAAAAAATGTTAAAAAAAAAAAAAAAAAATAATTAAACTTTATTTTAAATTATCGCAGATCGATGGTTCAACCATTCGTTTTAAAGGTATTGGCGAGATCTTTTGAAAGATACCCATCATGAAAATTTACTCCCCTCGAGGGGGACTTCCCCCCCCCCAGGGGGGGAGGCGAGGCTCCTACATACACAAAAAAAATTTCCAGTTGACTATCCATATTACAAAAAATATATATTCGTTTCATTTGTTTTACTGAAGTCTATAGAAGTTAAACTCTACTTACCTGCAATTTCCCCCATAGACGTAATGTATTTGAATACTTTTGAGTGTCCCTGTAGACGAACCATTTGCTTCATCTCAACGAAAAGCTTACTGTGGCATTCCTATATGATACACATTTAGAATACCGCGTTTGGAGCTTCTGCTACTATTTGTTCTTGAGATATGCACAGAGAACAGACACACAGACATCGACACAGACCATTCTTTAAAAACATGATTTTCCTATTCAGGGGACCTCAGAACATGTAAGTATAACAAAAACTCACGTTCGAAAATTTGACTCTAAAACAATACTTTTTCGACCCTATGGGTAAGAGAAAGTAAAAATCAATGAAAAGTATACTTGTATAGCCTCATCAATTTTATCTTCAAAATGAATACAAAGGCAAGGTACGTTTTTTTGTAGATTTAAAAATAGACAAAATTCACACACAGTCAACAGGTGAATTGTACTGGTGTATTATCACTCTGATGTATTTTGTTCACAAAATTCCACTTTCAATCTTGCTGTATGAGAAGATGCATGAACATGGTAAAGAGTGAGTCCCATTACATCCACTTCTTAAAGAATTTCTGGAGAACACTAAATGTGGTGCACGAGTTAGCTATAAGCTCTCTTCTGTCCCTCTATCTTGGTGGCTTTGTCTAGACTTGTCTATCTGAATAAAGTGACATACATTTCTCTTTTAATTGCTTGTTTTCTTTCCACCATTTACTGTACGTTTTGGTGTTTCTATATGTTTTGAGGTCCCCTGAGTTTATTTTAGCTATATTAATGGTGACAAATGGATATATCCATGTGTGTATGTATGTATGTGAGTGAACAAAATAGCATCACGCTTTGATCGATTGAGCTGAAAATTTACATACACATTATAGCTTCTTATCGCACGAACTATATAGATTTTGTGTAATTTAGCACTTACATATATTTTTATTTTCTTTGAGGGACGCATTAAAGAATTTTTTATCATTATGGTCTATGTGCTCAAGTTATGTAAAATATGATAGCGTCTCAATCTAAATGCTTAATTGGATTGAGCGGAAACTTTTTATGCATATTAAAGGTTATCTTTGTACAAACTGTATAGAATTTGGTGTATCCAACACTTATATATACTGGTATATATATATACGCTTACAGTGACACACACGCACAATATATATATATATATATATATATATATATATATATATATATATCATGATGATCTATGGGCTCAAATTATCTAAAGTGGGATAGCGCCTAAAGGACTTATTCGAATGAACTGAAAATTTATATACATATTATAGATCACTCCCCATCATACAAACTGTAGGAATTTTGGAGAATCTAGCTCTTAAGATATTTTTACAGGAACACAACAAAGAATTCTTTATAATTATTTCAAGTGCAATAGCGTCTATGTGCTTTATCCGATTAAGATGAAAATTTATATACCTGTTTTAGGTCACTGTCGTACGGACTGTATAAATTTTAGTGAGTCTAGCCCTTATAGAGTTTTACAAGGGCAAAATATAAACCTTTTTATCATTCATATCTATGGGGTCAATTGTAAGTGCAATAGCGTTAAATTAAACAACATACAATATGGGGGAAAATACTCAAACACCCTGTTATAAATTTTTCTATTTCCCTCTCTTTTTAATTTTTTTTAAAATCTTAACTTTAACAGCACAATTATTTAGAGTACACCCTAGAGGTCTGCACGGGCCGAAATTTTCAGGCCCGGTCCCGGCCCGATTCAAAAATATGTAAAATTACAAAAAAAAAAAAAAAAAAAAAAAAAAAAAGCTTTTCTACGAAAAAGATTTTTAGTCTGTGTTTTACAGAGGTTTTATATATTGTAGCTAAGCAATAGAATGTTCTTTAACAAAACTGCTGAATGTTTACAAGATATTTATATAATAAACGGTATTTCATTATTACAGACGTACAGAAGGAACAAAGACAGACAGAAAGTCAAATCGAAAATATTAGCATTCCTCAAACAATATAGGAAGATATTTAAAATGGTTAATAGTACTAAAAATACACTTTCAACCACTTCCTGTTATATACCGTAATGTATCCAAATATTTCATGTGATCCGGTAAACAAAACTTTAATGCTAATCCAACCATATTTAAGAGAAAAGATGCTTTTGCACATGCTAAAATTGATGCTACTTTCATCCAGTGTCCCGGAGAACAGAAAAAGAAGCCTTATAGGAAAAGTTACAGCGGAAGGATTTTTATAGCTTTCATACCACTTAAGCACTACAGACGATAGAAAACAAAGCCTTGTATACAGTAACGTATCTAATTTCTTTTGTTTGTTACATGTACGCAAACTGGTAGTAACATGCATAATATTTTGAATTAGAAACCATCTAATATTACTTTAAATAAAATATATTAATTTCGAGACATGTTTAAAATATTTGCGGAAAATCAGATCGCGAACAGTCAAGCTGATAGACAATTAAATTGTAGTTACAGACACTTTTTAACAAAATAAAATTTTATGTGACATACCAGACTGTAAAATTATGTAAAAAAAATGACTGAAAAAGTATTTTATCATTTTCCTTTTTCGTTGATTAACGAGCAATTTAGAAAAAGATTCGGGCCGGGCCAGGCTCGGGCTTAAAATTTCCTCGAGGCCAGGCCCTGCACGGCCCGAGTACACACAAAAAATATTGAGCCCAAGCCCGGCCCGAGCTTACAAAAAATCTTAAGTCCGAGAGCAAATTGAAAAATTGGGCCCGAACCCGGCCTGAGGGCCGGTCCGGGCTCGGGCTCGGGCCGAAAGCCCGGCCCGTGCAGACCTCTAGTACACTCTTAGATTGTCCATAGGATACCTTTTTATCCTCAAGATGTGCTGCTAAAGAACTTGTAATTGCTAAAAGTTTTTATTTTTTATTTTTATTTATTTATTTATTTATTTTTTTATCGTAACAGAAAAGATAACTATTAAATGATTATTTAAATTTTTTCACGAATAAAAATCTGTTAAAATGAAAACTGTTTTTTCTGAAAAATGATACTGAAAAAATTAATAACTTTATCAATATCTCAAAATAAATAAACAAATAAATTCCCTATATTTAGGAAAATACCAACAAGGCTGAAGGAGAATTAATTTAATAAATTATTTTAATTTTGTGTTCGATATCATCTGAGACATCTCGAAGAAATTAATGTCTTCCACAGCTTTACTGCATAAATTTAATGAACTGTTTACTTAAAGTTAACTAGCAGGCTACGCCCGCTTCGCTGGCCACTATATTTAAATGAATCTCCAAAAGAATTGGATCATTATTTATTTTTCACATCACATTATAAATAAAAACTAAAATAATTACATTGGAATCGCTCTAGACCTCGCATCGGGTACTCGCTGACTACGGCAGCTCTTTCTCTGCCCGCACTGTATCGGGAGCAGGTCCCCACTGCCTGCAGAAATCTCTTTCCTATGTATTTCAATATGGGTATTTATTGACGATAGGTGGGTCTGCCATTATTTAAGAACTACGATTTCAAAGATAACTGTATCTCAGCGTCTATTAAATATTTTAGTTTTTGAACCAAGTATTTTATTGCTCATGCTATTTACACTGTATTACAATTTGATTCCGACCAATATAATGAAATAAAATAAAAAGTTGATTTTCTTTTAGAATGAATTAAATACATAAAAAAACAAATAAATTCCAATCAGTTTAATCCTTTCTACTATATACTACCATTATTTCCTGACAAATACTATAAATTAGAAAAAAAAAAAAAAAAAAAAACTTTTAAAGAAATTAAATTAACAAATGAAAAATAATTGTTGTTATACTACAAAAATTATACATAAACATAACTGTTATAAATACTTTTTTAAATTTTAAATTTAATATATTTAATTTTTTCTACTGCATTACCATTTTATTTTCAATGAATATAATAAATTAAAAAGAGAAAAAAGATTCGCCCTCAAATAAATGTATTAAATAAAAAATAAATTGCATAATATAGCCGTTGCTAAGATACGCAGGCGATTACAATCAAAGAATAAATTCATGAAAAAGGAAACATAAAAGCCAATGTTTAAAATCGAACAAACATTAATTTAAAAAATTCAAATGAGGTGAAAAAATTCAAATTCTCGATGAGGTGCACACCTGCTGGGTCCCAGGTACCTATATGCCAAATTTGGAAGATCTGCAATCAGTAGTGTGTAGTATTGTTCATGTTTAGATAAATGTATTTATTTTCCTGTTGGAAAAAAAAAAAAAAACTCGTATTTTTTTTTTTGGCAACAATTAAATTATGGATTAAATTTAAATGGCTAATTTTTTGCTATTATTAGCTTAATATTTTCATATTTTTATTAATTAAAAGAAAACTAAACAGAAATTCGAAATTCTGACTTCGATGTGCACAATGATCCTTCGGGGGGCACCTTTGTGTTAAATCTCGTGACTGTCCGAGCTACCGTTTTCGAGAACAGTGAAATATATATACAAATATTGCTCACTTAATAGTATAAGATAAGCTTTAAAAAACAGAAAAGGTGTAAAATTGATTGAAAAGTATGAAAAGGATTTTTCTGTGTTTAGTAGCATATTTCGAAGTATTTTGTAGTAAATAGTATATTTTTCTATGGGTATAAGAAGGGAAAATAATCCATTAGCTTTTTAACATTTTGACATATGAGCAAAATAAAATTTAACTTTCGTTTTTTGTCGTTAGAACAAATTAAAATTTCTGTATAACATGAAAAAAATGTTTGAACGTTTAAATTTAAAGTAAAGTGGATAATTCTTTTTACTTTTATTACCAGACTACCGCAGGTAAAGGGAGCTCGGTCACAAATTTCTCTACCGAGATTTCACCTAATTTACATGCTTCTAGATTTTTTGGGTCTAAAATAGAGGTGAGACGGGCTTAGCCCGAGCCCGATCGGGCTCAAATCTTACGCAAGTCTTCGGGCTGCGGGCGGGCTAGGATTCAAGCTAAAAATTCCGTTTATTTTATTCTTCACTAACTGGAAAATGTAAAAAAAAAAAAAAAAAAAAAAAAAAAAAAAAATTATTCATTTTGAGAGCACCTTTAGTAATGCCATAATAGTCATGATAAGTTATAAATCACAAAATAATCTTGCAAACCTTAGTAGCTTTGACTTTCCTTTTTCTAAATATAACTTTTTTTTCAACGGGATGTATATTATGCCATAGTGTTATACAGTATTCCTTCCTCCTTCGTTATATTGGGCCTCATTATATCACTCATTCGGATAAATATTTTGTCCCCCGATAGGCGCGTTATAAACAATGAGCTTCACTATAAATATATATTATATAAATATATGCATGTATACGGAGATACAGACATTATAAATTGTTATAATAACATTTATTTAAATTGAGGATTGGTAATAAGAAAATTAATTTGAAAATGAAAACGGTATTTAATTTTACTATTGTGTATGCGTTGCATAGTGTACAACTTTCAAAATCGGGCTCGGGCTCTAATCACACAAATATTTTCGGGCTCGGGCGAGCTCAGTTCAAAAACGTTTCGGGCTCGGCCGGGCTCGGATTGCCAAAATAGAGCCCGAACTCACCTCTAGTCTAAAAATGTGTTTTTTGGCAAATGGTCAGTTTGTGTGTGTGTATATACGTGTGGGGAATTTTTGTACTGCTACATCTCCAAAATGTAAAAAGATAGAATGATGAAATTTCAAAATTGAGGTAGATTATATATACAGATAGTTTTATCAACTTTTGGTAAAGATTAGAAAACCGGAAATGGGACCATAAGTCTGTCACGATTTTCTTCAAAATGCTACATAACCTCTATTTTGATTTCCGCTTCATATATATTAGTTCGTTACTTCAGGAAAACTGATAGGTGTTTTGTATAAGTAGGCCTATTTTTAGTCTCGTAAATGAGTTTCTTAAATAATAATAATATTAAAATGAACCCTTCTTATGTATTATTTCGTTACAACAGGAAAATTATGCAGCCAGGACAGTTTAAGATCTAACTTTAGATCTGTGTTAAATAAATAAAAGAGAAAATTGTAACAGGGTTATAAAGGAATTCTTTTTCTAACTATTGAAGATATAGCACGTGATCTATGTACTAGTGGTCAACAGGTTCAAAAAAATTAATCTATTGAGAAATCACTCGAAAACAGAGTCAAGAGATGAACTAAACTTTATTAAAGTACTTAAAAAAACTATTGAAAGGATTTCAGGGATATGCTCCAATTAAAAATATTGTGAGAGAGAAGTAATTTTTTTAACGTCTATTCAAGACCAGATATTATCGTAGAATGTGAGGGGAAAGCAAACCGAGCGCACGACTTGCCCAGCCAAATCTGGCAAGCCTGCAAATCACATGACCAAGCTGTCGCCAAATAATAGCCAAGTGTGATTCTTTGTTCGTGAATTGAAACTAATGTTAATTTTTGAATTTACAACGACGGTTTTAAAATGTATTAACACTTAAGCTGCGCCAGCTTTACGCCAAGCGTCATGCTGACTACAGACCGACCGTTATGAACTGAAAAGATTAATCTTGCGTAATTTCAAATAAATTATTACATCCGGTGTAGAAATACATTTAATTTGACAATGAGTCTTCTTGTTTTGGAAAATTTGAGAACACTTTTTTTATAAGAATATTAAGCTAATTTATATCTCTCAAATGATAAGTTATTAATAAAGTATTACATTTAAAATCTAAATAAAAACGAAATCTTTAATTTATGAGTTCTATTAATAATTCCAAAATGAATGAAGTTTTGATTTAATAAAGTTTTATTTTAATCTGGTTTACGTAATTAACTATGTAATACAATTAATTCATTTTATTTTATGAATTAAAAAGTAACATGCATTAGGATTCGGAAAACTAACATGAAATAAAATATGAAATAAAATTAATTTTAAAACGAAATTTTCTCATGAAAAATGAAATAATTTAATTATTCAGAATTTTAAAGGAAAAAGACTAAAAATTGAATGTATGTGTGGAAACTTCTCCACAAGGGTGTTTGAGCATTTTTCTCCATTTAGTATGTTGTTTAAATTTACGTTATTGCACTTGAAATAATTTGAGTCTATATATCATAATAATAAAGAATTTTGCATTATATCCCTGAAAATTCTATACGTGCTAGATTAACTAAAATTTGTGAAATTTGTACAGTGACCTATAACATGTATATAAATTTTCAGCTCAAACGCATAAGACATTTAGACACTATCGCACTTTAAATAAATTGAGACCATAATTCATAATGATAAAGAAATTTTTGTTGTATCCCTGTAAAAAGAATATAAGTACTAAATTTTTCCAATATCCATACAGTTCACGCCACGGTGATCTGTAATATGATCATCGTGTTCATTAGAATTAATTAGAATTCGAAAATTATTAATTCGAAAATTATTAGTTCATTCGAATAAGTCGTTTAGATGCTATCACATTTTTAACACTATACCACTTTTAAAAATTATAGTTAATTTTTTTTTTTCTAGAAAAAAGTGCCAATTCCGCAAGTTTGGTTGCAACCAATATTTTGGCGCTAAGTTTGAAAAATTTTAACTCGGAAAAGTTATTGCTCTACAGTGAATTCTCTGTCATTGTGACAAATATGAAAAAGAAACAGCTTATTTTATAACAGTAAAATGAATGTGTTGCAATTTTCGCAGAGAGATTTTATTAAATTAAGCTTTTTGAAAAAAAAAAAAAAAAAAAGAAAGAAAGAAAGAAATTGAGATAAAACTTGGAGAGAAACTCTGGAAATGATGCCAAAGTTTCTAAGACGACACGCTGTTGCTGCCTTTAGGCTTGAAACCGGTCATGATTGTTTTGGTGATTATTTGAAGAGATTCGGAATGCTCCCTTCCCTATACAACGTCCTATATAAAAATGATCAAGTAAAGGACGCTAAATATCTTTGAGCGTGCGACCTATGTAAAAGTGTTAAAGTAAAGGACGCTAAATATCTTTGAGCGTGCGTCCTCTGTAAAAGTGTTAAAATAAAGGACGCTAAGCATCTTGTAGCATGTCATGCGGTCACTGAAGATATTTATGATGGATGTTGGTAGACTAGAGAATATCTTCAGGCCGTCCTTTCTGTGTAACGTTTAATTTTAAATTTTTGTTTAAATTTATTTTATTTTATTTTTATTTCTATTACTTTTCTACTGTTACTTGTTTATTCTTTTTTTTTTTTTTTTTTTTTTTTTTTTTGCATGTTGCATAGCTGTTTTCCTTCGAGTAAATGGCGTCATTTCAAATGCTATTATTAAATAAATAACATAAATGTATAAAAATATATACAAAAATAAGTTTCATAATTGGTAGAAGGACTTACTACTAAACTGGCACCATTAAAATGTTGAAACACTGCACAACAAATTTCTAAAAATTTTGATTGTAGCAAAATCGGGACCAATTTCCTGGTCAAACGTAGGATAATATTTTCAAGAGCGTAAATAGGTGGTGTGTTTTTGTGATGGTATTAGTGTTCAGGACAATTCAGTTCATGTGGGTACTGTCGGTAACAAAAGTGTCCAAGCACTAGCAAAATTTCCTATGCAAAAAATGTACACTTCATACTGTTTTGTTAAATAAATCCTTATCGAACCATGTTCTTACACTGACTAGGAAGAGGATTCGACAAGGATTTATTTAACAAAACCGTATGAAATGTACTTTTTTTACATATAAATTTTTGCTAATGTTCGGACACTTTTGTTACCGACTGTACACACACACATACTCAAAAAAAAAAAAAAAAAAAAAAAAAAAAAAACGTTTTATAGAAATAATCAAATTTCTGTTGAGGCTGTACCAACGAAACGTTTTCGTTGTTTTAACGAATTGTTTTGAATTTTCAACAAATTGTTTTGTTGAGACAACAAAAAATTAGTTAAATTAACCATTTCTATAAAACACTTTTTGGGGTAGTACATATATGAGTAATTCTCTGTGGGGCCTGTCTTAGAGATCCTGGCCAATATTCACAAAAGTTTCAGAGAAATAAACACAGAATACTCCAAAAGGCAAAGCTGACAACCTGGAATATAACATGTTATCTTCTTCTACCACCTTTGAAAACAGAACTTCTCTTTAGTTTGTGGGGCTAGAAAAAATTGTATAAAATTCTGTCCCATACCGCAATTAGGGGAAAAAGGGGTGAGAGCACCAGTTCTTGATTCATACCCCCTAAATTAAAAAAAAAAAAAAAAAAAAAAACAGCAATTTATGTTAAGATGCAACTAAACACAACTTTTCATGAAATATTGTGCAATAGTTCTTGAGCTCCACTGTAAAAAATTTGTCCTATTTGCTGCCAGAAATTTTCTGTAATCACAAAAAATACGTTCTGACAACGTAATTGTTTCGTAAATTACATGTATTTTCTCAAATTACAGTGAATTTCTGGCAGCAAATAGGACATATTTTTACAGTGTAGAACAGAAAAACAAAAAAACAGTTTTTTACACTCAGACAGACGTACATTATTCTAAAAATGGTAAAACTGGGATTAGGACAACTCAAATCGATTTATTATTATTCAGTATTATTATTCAAATTTTTATTAATCAGTACTTTCTTCTTTTAAATACAGAAGAAAGTCATAAGAAATAAATTTGTTTTAAATATATAATTTGGAATTTGCATTGTAAATATACAGTATCATCTAAATTTCCTAAGTCATTCATTTAAGTGACCGTAAATTTTCTTCTTGAAAAGCTATCTTCCTAAAAGAAGATAAGATATTTCTAAAGTGCTCTTTTCTCATCTTTTTGATAGCTATAAACAAAAGATTTTTTTTCCCCTAAAAGAAGTTCAATGATACGAGAATAGAATAAAAACTCATTCATAATACACTTTATTAGCGTCTAAAGCAAGCTTAAAAAGTCGATGTTTAAATAAAACTGAGTAACTTTTTTAAAATGAAATTCATGTTGAAAATGTGTGTTTATATGCATACACATACACACACACACACACACATATATATATATATATATATATATATATATATATAATGTTTTCTAATTACGTATTATGTTATTGTTTCTATGCCGAATGCTAATATACAATTGCTAGTGTAAAGTGCTGTAAGAATTTATTACTTTTTATATTTTTTAACTAGCAGTCTGCTTCGTCAGTCACTCAGTCTATTTAAAAGAGATTTTGCTTTTTGTAAGTGACGCCACTATTATACATCAACTACGTTTTTCGTACACATACTTTCCGAACATATTCCCATATTCGCTCTACGACAATAGACAGCATTATCTGATAATCTCCCATCTGCAAATGGCCCACCAGAGGCCGAGAGATTCTGCGCTCAAAGCTGGTAGACGTGAGGTGCCATGGTTCGATCCCAGGTCGCGCTCGTTGGCCTAACCGTTCGGAATTTCCCATGGTTCTCTCCAAAACTTGCGTAAATATGGACTAGAACCCCTTAGAAAGACCCCCACTGAGAGCACTCCCCTCAGACCTAGGATCCTAGTGCTGTCAGTCGGCCTTAATCCTCACAACCCAACCTAACTCATCTGCAAAAATTTTAATAAATTAAAAAAAAAAAAAAAAAAACTATTCAAAAATTTTAAAGTCTGGTTTCGCGATGCATTAGTAAAGATAGAAACGGACTTCCATGCAAATTTTGTAGCTCTACGATTAGCTGTTTGGTTACAAAGTGGCCAAAGCACCTCTAAGTATAACTCTGTTTTAAGTCATTTTCTCGTCATCTCTATGGATTGGGATACTGTGAGGATACTGAAGGATCAGAAGTTTCATATAATTTTTCGGAAAATAGCACGTTTAATATAACTGATCGCTATATATATATTTAGATTGTAATTTGAGTCCGATTTGCTTTATTACTAAATACTTTTTTTTTTTTTTTTTTTTTTTTAAGGGCTGAGGACTATTAGTCTCAATCTGGGATTTTTTCGGCGTCATTTTTCGATAGTTGGACATTTATCGAAATCTAAAATTTATCGAAAATGTAATTGAATAATTTGAAAACGATGTTATAATTTGAAAAAAAAAAAAAAAAAAAAAAAAAAAAAAAACTAATAGTCCTACGTCCTAAACTGTATTCTGCTTTTGCCAGAATTTCATCAAAACCATTTTTTTTTTTTTTGAAAGGAAAAGAAACAAACAGTATCGAAACAAACACTACCGAAAAAGTTTTTTTAAATAATTTTGAATTAGGAAATAGAAAGTGTGCGTAATGAAATAAAGTGCAAAATGAAATAAATGTGCAAAATGTGAAAATGTGCAAAATGAAATAAAGATAAGTGAAAAAAAAATGAATTTAACGATTTAATTTTTATATAAAACATGATCGCGTGCTATGTTAAAAAGTAGATGTAAAATTTAAAGTTTATGTGGTGCGTGTGGCATCTATAAAAATTGTTTTAATAAATAGAATAGAATAAAGAAAGTAACGATATTGGTTGCATTTTGTTATATAGTTTGAATTTTTTTTTTTTTTTTTTTTTTTTTTTCCAGCGTTTGTAAATTTTATTTTATTTATTTATTCATTTATTTATTTATTTAGAAAAGTCGTTTTAAATAAAAAGTGATAATTAATTAAATATTCAAAAAAGAAATTTTTTAAATTTGTCATTGTAAATTAAATAAGAATCCTGGTACATTTTATTTTCGGGTAAAATCTATCTATACCCAAAATGTACTTATATATATATATATATATAATAGATAACGTAATAAAATTTAATCTTAAAATTTAGCAATTAATAGAACTAAAACAATAACAGCACACAAAAATATAGAACTGAATTTAACATAGAGGAAAGAATGACACAAAAAGTTGCGATATAGTTTATGAACCAATGAGTTACAATAGTAACTTAAAGTACTTACGCCGGCCTGAATGATAATAAAAAATGACCATTAAACTTGAGAGAGAGAAAACAAATAATTACAGAATTAATTGGATATAAATGCTTAGAATTAGAAGCAAAATTATCAAGGGGCGCATACTTCATAAAGCTGTGAAAGCTGCAACGATTTCGTAAAACGATATTGCTAATCATAGCAATTTATATCATTTCACGCCCCGATCGAAGCAGCAAGAACCATAAAGAATGAAAAATAAGTGAAATATTAAATTAAAACAAAGATTAAAAAAAGATTAATTAAAATCTTAATGGAAACCAAAGTGATAACATGAAAGAAGCATAGTAACCACATGTATAACAGTTAACACAAACAGGAGAAAAGGATGATGCCAAAACCTAAATTGAAATTAAAATAAAAGCTCGACAGAAATCGATTAATCGAATATACTTCAGAGCATATTCATTAAAGATAAAATACACAGAGTAAATATTAAATGATAATGTTAAAATAGATTTTAAAGTTAATTAAAATTAAAACTAGCAGAGTTAAATTAAATCGTACCATAAACAATAATAATTAAATCGTTTAAGTAAAGGACTGAAGTATGAATGCAAAAGACATCAGAGTGCAAGCGCCATCTTTCGGTTAGCTATAAAAAACAATAAGTCAGTTAAATTATTTCAGGAGAAAAAGCCAATGCAATAACGAGTGTAATTAAGATATATGGACTGAAATATTAAGATAAATTAGAAGTATTGACTGCAAGATTAAGATTATTTAGAAGTATTGACTGCAAGATTAAGATAATTTTTAGCACCGATCAAGTAATAAGAATAATTTTTAGCACCGATCAAGTAATAAGAAGAAGTGAACTTATATAATTAACCCAAAATTAAGTAATCTTGAAGTCAAGGTATTAAGAAGTATTAAATGTTAATTTGTAAGAAGACTCAATTACAAGCAATAATGCCAAAGAGCACACATATAAGGATAAGCATTATAAGGCAGTCATCAATAATTAAAATTATAATTTAAGTTATAATTTAAAAAAAATTTTTTTTTTAAATAATATAAGATCTTATTTTTGTTATGCAAATAGTTGGATTGTTCAAACTTAACAAGGGAAGCCTCAAGTAGCCAGATGCACATAATTAAAATTAATGATAAAAGAGTTCAAAATTCATAGTATCAACCAGAAAAAATAAGAATGTAACTTACAGTAATCCCCCCCCCATTTTTTTTTTAAATAATTTTATTCAACATCGAACCCTCCCAACCAACCAGCCAAACACCACCACCCTTCCTCCTTAATCAAACATCTGCCCACCCATCCACCATTTATATATATATATATATATGAGGATATTTACTCCTATAAATAAAAAGTGGTAAATTATTAAATATTCAAAGAAGATTTTTTTTTTAAATTTGTTAGTGTAAATTAAATAAGAATCCTGGTACATGTTATTTTCGGGTAAAATCTATCTATACCCAAAATATACTTATATATACATATATATATATATATATATATATAAGGATATTTACTTCTATAAATAAAAAGTGGTAAATTATTAAATATTCAAAGAAGAAATTTTTTAAATTTGTTAGTGTAAATTAAATAAGGATCCTGGTACATGTTATTTTCGGGTAAAATATACCCATAATATACTTATACCCATAATATACTTATATATATATATAAGGATATTTTTCCCTTGTAATTTTAATTTATAAATAAAAAGTGATAATAAATTAAATATTCAAAGAAGAAATTTTTTTAATTTGTTAGTGTAAATTAAATAAGAATCCTGGTATATTTTATTTTCGGGTAAAATCTATCTATACCAGAAAAGAAGAAAAAGAAAAAGGATATTTTTTCTTATGTAATTTTAATTTATAAATAAAAAGTGACAATTAATTAAATATTCAAAGAAGATTTTTTTAAAATTTGTTAGTGTAAATTAAATAAGAATCCTGGTACATTTAATTTTCGGGTAAAATCTATCTATACCCCCCCCCTCCCAAAAAAAAAAGGATATTTCTTCTCCTGTAATTTAAATTTATATATATTTTTTATATAAAACAGGCATATTTTAAAAAAACGGAAATATTTATTATTTCTTCTCTTATAGATAGATGTAACACTTCTACGCAACTTCAGTATATTACGCAACTTCAGTATATGCTGATAATATTCATATTTACAAAATATACATATTCTGATATCTAACTTTTAAATGCAATGAATAACACTAAAAGTTTTGATCTCTCAAAGAAAGATGGAATTCACATTTGTATAAATAAACGTGTATTATCATATAAATTTATAAAATCATTTTTTGGTGTATCATTTATATGATTTCCCTTAAACACATTTTTGTTAAAAACGAATATTTCCTTAAACCTCTTTTTCTTCTCAACTCTTTCTTTGTAATAGATAAAAGCTTTTTATACTTTTAGGAGATGGCAACAGTATAAAAAAACAATAAGCTGGAATTTCATTCATAAGTCACTTTATGGCTATCACGTGCAGCCTTTAAATATTAATGACTGTTGAGATATAAATGAATAGCTTAAAAAGTGATATACTGAAAATTTAATAAATTATGTCAGGGGGAAAAAGAAGATTGTCTTCTTACAAAGAATCGAAGGAATTTTTTTTAGTATTATACTGTGAGAATTTTAGATGTTACAAAGAGCATTTTAAAAATATTTTTGTGAACTAAATATATTTCACATCATAGTTTAATATTATTTATAGTTATTTAAAAAAAAGATATTTGTATTTTTATGGATTTTTCTATTATTTTTTCTATTGTTATGATATTTTCATAAAACGTTAAATTATTTATTGGAACCGTGTACCATTTAAGAATAATTTGTCATTCTAAATATTGAACTTAAATTTACAGATAAAAATAAATGTCTTTAAACATAGTAGTATAATAAAGAGTAAACATATACTATAGAATGGAGGTATTTTATTACAATAAACAGGATTTCTTTTGTTAACAGCATAAACCTAGTTTGCATAGATGGACTCAGCTCAGTTCACCATTCATATATATATGGTCTCAAAAAATCCAGCACATGACATAATATATTCATGTTACGACAAATAAATTTGACTGATTGCTCGACACAATTACAGACTAAAAATATCTCACCTAATAAACTACTCACAGTTCAGTTTGATGCATTTACTTTATCCTAAATTGTCAATTTATTTTATCGGGGTCAGTTTCGCAGTTTAGTTGCCACGTAATTCCGTGTTATCTTCAATGCTACAATCCATATATTGCAAATTTTTATGAAATGATACTCTATTCATCTACGTTAAAAAAAAATTTTGAATTTCGAATAACTTACGAAATTTTTAAATTAAAGTATTTGTATTCAGTGATGCTCAAGCCAGTATCATAAATGATATCTTAAAAGTAGACTGACATCTTTACGATGAAAGTATCTCTCAATATGGACGTTTATGCATAATTTTTACTCTATTATGCCATACGTTAAGAAAATCCTCAATTTCCAATAACTTATGAAATTTTTAATTGGAATATTTGAAGCCAATTATCTTCAAGCTAGTTTAATAAATGATACTTTAAAAACAGTCTGACATCTTTATGATGAAAATACCCCTAAAAATGGACGTTTACGAAAAAATTTTACCCTATTCTGCAATGTTAAGAAAATCGTAAGTTTTGAATTACTTACAAAAAATTTTATTAAAAAGTTCAAAATTATGATATTTTAAAAGTGGTCAGACATGTTTACGATGAAATTACGACTATTCTGCTATGTTAAGAAAATTGTAAATTTTAAATAATTTATAAATTTTTCTTAGATAATTATATTTATGGCAGCATAACAACTGATATCTCAAAGCTGGTCTGAATTACTTGCAGTAAAATTATTCCTTTTAATGCATGTTTAAGCGAAAATTTGTGCTAATACTGGTGTGAAAAAGAAGGCGGGGCTAACAATACTACGGAATATTAATTAAAATGTTGGCAAATATGTGTGTGTGTGAGGTTTTTTTTTTTTTTTTTTTTTTTTTTTTCATATAGAAATTTTATTGAAAATATGTGCATTACGCATACACTGTTAAAAATGGCTTCTCAAAAATGAGAAAAATTGTTTCAAAACATCTCCGAAACAATATAATTTAAATTTTTAAATTTAAGCACTTAAATTTGAAAACGCATGCACTCATTTTTCAGTACATTGACATGCTCAAAAATGGGGATGTTGGTATTCTTAGTGGTCAACTTCATTTTTCAGCATGTCAATATACTCAAAAATGAGTACATGAGATTTTCAAAAATAAGTGCGTACACAATTTCGGGGCAATTTTGAGACAATTTTGCTCATTTTTGATAAACCACTTTTAACTGTGTAATATTATTAAAAATGAATTATAAAATTATTAATTATTTATTGTTCTTACAACTGCACTGACAAAAATGTACCAAAAAAAAAAAAAAATGTTTTTAAAATTAAATTGTATAAAACAACAACAATAATAATAATAAAAAAATAAAAATAATTAAATAGTTAGATAAATAGATAAATAAAAAATATTTGAATAAATTCATAAATTTACTTTGAATAACAATATTTTGTTCGCAAATTACAAAAATTTATATAAGATTATATTTGACTGCGTGATATGAAAAATGACGGAATTTAAACAATGATTTAAATAAATTAATACCTTAAAATATAATTTGCTCAAACGGAGATTATAAAAATTCATAAAAATTTACATTAAATTTAAAGAAATTATTATCTATAGCTGGAAAAAATAATTAACTATTCACAGAAAGTGTCGCTTTTTCGTCTAGTTGTAATAAATATTAATAAAATGCTAGAAATTTTATAATATTTTCTTTAAGTTTCGAAATTATTTAGTAACTACTTTATATTTTAAATTTACAGCTATATATTTTATATCTATTCATGTAACTTTAATCCTTCGTTATGAAACTAAACATAATTTCCACGAAAAACTTAATGAAATAGAAAATATTTTAAAGAAAATAAAGCTAATTATAATATGTTTGATTAAATTTTTTGTAATAGATAAGAAGATTAGAAGGGGAAAAAATAAGAACAAGAATGAAAGTTCATATATTAATTTATATTTTTAGTTACTTTATATTTCCAAAATTAACTTTGAGTTATATTTCACTGTTTTTCTTCGGAAATTTCTTTATATTATTTTTACTTTTCAAATGAAGAAATTGTGAAGTTAATTATAAAGTATAAAGTTTAACGGAATATTCTGAAATGAAATATGTGCGTAGTAATAAAATTTTTAACAAAAGTTTTCATTAAGATATTTTTTTTTTTCATGTAGATGTAATACAGAGCTGCACAGGCGACTTTATTATTATTTTTATTATTGTACAGCTATATGCGTAACATAAAATTTATAATAAATTTATGCTGGCAAAGAGCAAATTTACCTGCGAAAATATATTAGAAATTACATGTTTTTAAAAAGTGGTACAAAACGAATATAAAAATGCCGCCTGTGCCACCACTGTGATAGATACATATTAATTTAAAGACTATTTTCAACAGATAAAATCTATTGCTGATAATGTAAATTTATGCTTACTTCTTTTAAATAAAATAATAAATATTGCAGCGCTGTTTATTCGAGGAATGCCAAACATAAATATTTTAAGATGATGGTAGACATTGAAAATCGTTCTTTGAATTTATTATCTTAGAGTTGTAAAAGATAGCACAGATGAGCAAAGGTATTAAGTGTGTTAAAATTTCTCGAAAATTATTGAAATAAACAAAAAAATAATAACTGTAAATTATTTTTAATTTTTAAATGATCAATGTGACTTATTTTTTAATTTCTTTCATCTTTTTATTTTATCATAAGTTATCTATGTATTCTAAACATACTTGTGCATTACTTTGTGGATTAGTTGATTGTTGATTTACAAATGAAATGAATGAATAATTGATGAAGTTATATATATTTTTAATATTTTGATATTTGTAAGCAGAAATTTTATGTAATTTTTTAACATTTAAACATAATTTTATTTATTAACTTATCAATAAATCCCCAAAACAATGTACAAATATGGTTAGAATATATTGATAAACTATAATAATGTAAAATCGAGAGTAAAAATTTAAAGCAAAGTCGGTTGGAGAATTTTTCTTTTTTTCTTTAAACATTTTCTTTTTTCTTTTAATAATTTTGAAAAGTCTTAAGAAGCTATACACTGAGAAAAAATTCTGTAACTGACATCTAGAGTCTAAATTGTGACTCTAGAAAAAATAGTTCCATGTCATCCTTATAAAGTCTAGTCCCCTTTATAAGCGAGTTGTAGAAACCCCTATTAGAGTTCTAGAGCGTTTGTCTATATTATCGAGGGCAAAGTTATTTAAAAATCTCTGCAAATAAATTCAAACAAAGAGGCGGGTTTCAGCAACTATAATCTTGGTTTATTACCCAATTCTAGAAAATCAAGAGAGAATTTCTCGCAATATAAAAAATTCAGAAGATTGTTTCACCATCTAGATATGTGTAGACTAAAAATTCTCGATCATTTCGTCTATTCAGTTTATTCGCATGCTTTATGAGCATAGCTCGGAAATCTATATTTCTAGTTAAAGGATTTAGAAAAGGCCACTTATTCATTTTGGATGAAGGCGGTATATATATATATATATATATTTTTTTTTTTTTTCCCAGTGTAGTTTATCGATAAATAATGTACGCATGCAATAGTCTAAAATTTTACACGGTGAAAGAAACTTAAAACGAACTGAAAGCCATTCACAAACATAATAACAATTATATAAGGATTTTTTCATGTGGCACTGTAAAAGAAGAATGAACATTTTCGTGCAATATTCATTACGAACTTGCTTTTGTGTACGTAAAAAAATATACGTCAGTTTCACTTTGTTTATTGCAGTCTAAATATGTCATACTGCACGTACATGCAGTTTTGACAATAATCTTAATGTAGTTGAATATTTTTGCTTGTTCCTGTATACGAACAGATTGCCCAATTTAACAAAAAGTTTCAAGCTGTACCTTCTATAATACAGATTTAAAACACCGAGTTTGGAATTCTTGTTTATACAGAGTGATTATAAATAAAGTTGCGATCTTAAAACTATCTAAGTTTAAAACTACCGCTGAGAGTGACTTGACATTTTACCAGAACATTCGTGAGTCAATGGAATTTTGTTTGACGAAGTCAAAAGACAGTTCCAAAATTTGCTAATAGATGGCGCTGTTTAGAATAATGTCTGTCTGAGAAAAGAGGAATGTTGTTAGCCGTAAATAATCAATAGACTCGGACGGTTTATGTCATTAGCGGAAATACAAGAATACGTATTTACTTCAAAAACAGTCATACTAAACACCTTAAGAATGATTAATGGCGTATTATGGATTTTTTTTTTCCCTTCGCTAAACAAAATCCCATTACATCAGGGGGCCGCGGTAGCCCTGTCGGTAGAGCACCGGCCTCGTAATTGGAAGACTGCGGGTTCGGTACTCGAGCCGGCCAAAGGCAGTCGTGTACACTAATGGTGGCTGGTGCACGTAAAATCTGTCGTATCCGCAATGTTCTCCATGCTCCCATCAAAAATTATACCTCTGGGGATCACCGAAGCGGGAGAGCCATCCCTTACGTGGAGGATCAAAATTGTGATGGCATGTCTCCGGACCACCTCTAGCGGTGTGTCCCAGACCGTCGCCAATTGCCCATCTGCGCAGCACTAGTGCGACGTTAAACCCAACCATCCAACCATCCATCCCATTACTTTGTGATTGCTCTGGTAAAATATCAAGTCATTTTGACCTGTAGTTTTAAGTTAAAGCGTTTTGAAACGCAACTTTAATTCTAATCATCCTGCATTTGTGTTTGAAGTATGCTGTTAACGGTCTGACAAACCAACCGGTCAAAAGCGTGTTTTTGCCTATTTCGTTTTCATTCCCCGAAAATGTGTAAATATAACAAAGATAATTTTGAAATTTTGTTTTAAAAAGCAGTACTTTCTTTTACCATATACGTGTAAGATGAAATTTTTAAAAAGCTTGAGAAAAAGCGATTATGTACAATTTATATTTTAATTAATCATATAACATTGATTATCGTTTGTTTCTACCCATGAAATTAAACACGTTGACTAACTATGAGATATCTCGTTATTAACTACAGTCGGTAACAAAAATGTCCGAACACTAGCAAAACTTCCTATATAATAAAGGTACACTTAACACTGTAACACTGCTTTGTTAAATAAATTCTTGTCGAATCCTGTTCGAATCCTGTAGTCCGTCTAAGAACAGGATTCGACAAGGATTTATTTAGCAAAACTGTATTAAGCGTACTTTCTTTATATAGGAATTTTTGCTAGTGTTCGGACACTTTAGTTACCGACTGTACAAGTTATATCGTAGCTTGGCAGTCCACTTTATAAGATAAAATAATTTAGATTAATTTTTTTAACAATTCTAAAATATTCGTTCTCTTTTCATTATTAAAATTTGAATGCATATTAAGTAGTTAAAAATTATATAAATTATACGTAATAACTTTTGCAGTGTTTTCTTTTCCCCGAATGCTATTTATAAATATTGTATACAGTGTATACAATTCATTGTATACAATGAATAAAATAAAAGTAATCTATTATTGAAAATTAGTAATTTTAAATTGGATTATGATCTATAATTATGAACTATTAGATCTATTAGATTATGATCTATAATTTATGGCATTACATTAAGAATTATTTTTGTCTTAGTATGTTAAATGTGAGAAAATTTAGAAACGGGTTGACATCTTACAGATGTTATTCAGTCAAGTGCATCCCGAGATAAATCGTTTTTGCCATTGATATTTAAAATACGAATGCTAAAAATAAACATATTTTGCATGACATTTATGATTCTTGCTAGGAAGTTAAAAGATTTAATGCAAAAAATGACTCTTTTCCGAGAAAATTTTTCCTCTTTAGCAAAACAAGGAAAAATACATTAAACAACCTTTTTATGATGTTTCCATAATAAATTATGAACATATTTTAGAAGCTATAAGTGGAACAGAGTTAAAAGTTGTTCGAAGAAGAAGGAAAAAGTTCATCCAAATTCTTATCTGCTAAATTCTGTTTATATATACTAGTAGATAAACAGACGAGAAATAGCATTTTTATTACCCATTGCTACCCAGTTAATGTCTATTTATTCTATATTATTTATTATACATATGTTTATCAAGTATACAATATTTAAAAATTTATCATTAGCGACTGGTTAGTCGCTATTTTCAAATGTTTGTAAAAAAGGACATGCATTCAATTCCAAATATATAAAAAGCAATAAAATAAAAAGCTGTAGCAAAAATGTAGACTTTCTTATATGATCAAAGTACAGTCGGTAACAAAAGTGTCCGAACACTAGCAAAAATTCGTACTAAAAAAAAGTACACTTCATACGGTTTTGTTAAATAAATCCTTATCGAATCATGTTCTTACACTGACTAAGAACAGGATTCGACATGGATTTATTTAACAAAACTGTATGAAGTGTACTTTTTTTACATAGGAATTTTTGCTAGTGTTCGCACACTTTTGTTACCGACTGTAGTTCGCTAAGGAACAGACAGGTTCTGATCGATGAATGCATTTTATGCATCACCCATCGCTTACTCGGGACACGAACCCTCCACCAAATTTTATCACTTCGGTAATTTAATGGCCATGAATTTGATTTGGAGAATGAAAAAGAATTAATTTAACACTTTAAAAAAAAATATATATGATGTTTAATAAATAGCATTAATAATAGATTTAAAAATTATAAGTCATGTAATACATAATTTCAGTGGCAACGTCCCCTCCCCTAAATTTTCACCTTGCCGCAAAAGTTGATGTTTTTAAATTTTCCAACTCTGTAACCCCTCAGAATATATTTAACAGTTAAATAATCCTCCCCACCCCCTAAAAACAAAATTTCTAACCATAAAATTACCGATAAGTGATAAAAATAGGGGGACGTCCCTAAAAAACGGTGGGTGATAGGGCAAAACGGACGTTATATTCGGATTCAGGAGGTAATTTTACATAAGAATTTACCAAAATGATGTTGGGAGCAATTTTCATGCCGAACAGTGTAATTATCACTCGGACTTTCATTATTTAACCTTGTTGCATTTTTCAATTTGTAATCTTCAGTTGCAATGGTTGTATTTTGAATTTATAAACATTTTTATCATCATCTGTTTCTTGGTTTCTTCGCATGTTTGTTGTAAAGCAACGGAATAAGCACCGCAAATTCCTAGCTTTTCTCTTACTAAATTAAACTGTATAAAAGCGGACGCCAATACTACTTATTTACACTTTAAAATTATTAAAGTAGCATCACTTATGCTCGTGTAATAATTCCCTATAACATTAAACATAGTAAAATTATTCCTACGGTAAAAAGTAGTTCACTAAAATTAAGAACTCAAACTATATGAAAAAATGCAACTAACATCGTTGCTGACTTTATTCTGTTCCATTTCTTGAATTAAAAAAAAAAAAAAAAAAAAACTGTGGATGCCACACGCATCACATAATCTTTACATTTTAACAAATTTTGAAGATAGCACGCGCTCATATTTTACATAAAAATTAAAAGCATTAAATTCATTTAACTCTTTTTTTCTTTGACATATTGTTCAGCACGTGAACTTACAAAAAATAGAGGATAAATAATAAACAAATTTATACACTAAAATTGAAAATGGCTCAGTTATAACATTTGTGATGAAATGATGTATATGTACATATATGCATATTTTATTTTATTAAGGGAGAAATGTTACGAAAATAAAAGATTGCAAAACCAAAAAAAAAAAAAAAAAAAAAAAAAAAAAACCTTTTACTGTGTGAAATTTACAAATATGTTATCTAAGATTGTAGTTAATTTTGTTTTCGTATAATCCTCCAAAATGTAGGAAAAACATGGCAAAAGATAACGGAATCTTATAGCATGTTTTAATACGGCTTAGTAAAGGGAAATTTGATTAAAGAAAAATATTTTTCTTAGGGATTATTTTAAGAATCACATTTATTTTGCATACTGTTAAATAAGTTACCAAACAAATTTTAAAAGTTAAACTTAACATGCTCAAGTCATCTAGAACTGATTCATGAAAACCGTCTGGTAGAAATTTTATAAAAGTATTATTCTATTATCAAAGGTATTTTTTATCATTAAAAATTTTAGATATTTCTGTTCGTTAAATAATGCAATATTTTAAACATTTTATTTCTGTTTCGTCGTTTTCCTTATTTCAAATAATATATTTAATTATTTAATAAAGAATCAGTGTTTCTTTTACATCTTGGAATTGTCTTATTTTATTAAATGTATTATCTAACTACTCATTTAGCATTTAAGATAATTTCTAAACTGTTTTATGGAAAATATGAAAATTCGTGCTCAAAACTATAGTTAATCTATTATTATTATTATTAAAGGAGAATGAATGTTCAATTTACCGTAAGAAGATATTCCTCAGTTAATCGATATTTAATATAACTTTTTATAGTATATCAGAGTTGCCAACTTTTATAATTTATTCCGGAGCATTTTTAACCCATCCTTCTTTTCGCACCAGAAATTACATAGAATACTTCTCTTTAATAAGTGACAAGGATTAAATATGAAGAAAATCGATCTTCAAAATTTTCGGTATGAAAAAAGGGCGGGACTAACAATGCTCCGAAATAAATTATAGAAGTTGGCAACTCTAGTATATTATATTAAAAATATCAGAATTTGCTACATAACTTGTTATTTATTCTTATTATTGCAGAAAAAGAATCAGTATTTGTTTTAAATCTTGGAAATATCTTACTATTTATTAAAGATATTCTTCAGTTACTCAATATTTAAGATATATATATATATATATATATACATATATTAACCATAAGTTATTGAAAATATCAAAGTTTGTGCTGTAACTTATATTTTAGTTATTATTACTATTGTTAAAAAAGAACCAATATTTGTTTTATGTATTGAAAATATCTTAGTATTTATTAAAGATATCCTTTGATAACTTGTTAGTGCTAGAGGCCTATTTCAGTCGGTACAGTTGTCGAATTTTTATAGGTCACTCTTAATTAGGGCTAGAGGCCTATTTCAGTCGGTTTATTGAATGGGGATTTATTGAATGAAGTCCCCCCCAGGCCCAACTTTGACATGAGTCCCCCCCAAGGTACCCCTATTTCAATCGGTACAGCGTTGTCGAATTTTTATAATACACTCTTAATAGTGCTAAGGGCCTATTTCAGTCGGTTTATTGAATGGGGATTTATTGAATGAAGTCCCCCCAAGGCCCAACTTTGACATGAGTCCCCCCCAAGTTACCCCTATTTCAGTCGGTACAGCGTTGTCGAATTTTTATAATACACTCTTAATAGTGCTAAGGGCCTATTTCAGTCGGTTTATTGAATGGGGATTTATTGAATGAAGTCCCCCCAGGCACAACTTTGACATGAGTCCCCCCCTAAGGTACCCCTATTTCAGTCGGTACAGCGTTGTCGAATTTTTATAGGTCACTCTTAATAGTGCTAAGGGCCTATTTCAGTCGGTTTATTGAATAGGGATTTATTGAATGAAGTCCCCCCAAGGCACAACTTTGACATGAGTCCCCCCAGGCTCAACTTTGACATGAGTCCCCCCCCCAAGGTACCCCTATTTCAGTCGGTACAGCGTTGTCGAATTTTTATAGGTCACTCTTAATAGTGCTAGGGGCCTATTTCAGTCGGTTTATTGAATGGGGATTTATTGAATGAAGTTCCCCCAAGGCACAACTTTGACATGAGTCCCCCCCAGGCCCAACTTTGACATGAGTCCCCCCCAAGGTACAACTTTGACATGAGTCCCCCCAAGGCCCAACTTTGACATGAGTCCCCCCCAGGCCCAACTTTGACATGATTCCCCCCAAGGCTCAATTTTGACATGAGTCACCCCAAGGCCCAACTTTGACATGAGTCCCCCCCAGGCCCTACTTTGACATGAGTCCCCCCAAGGCCCAACTTTGACATGAGTCCCCCCCAAGGTACAACTTTGACATGAGTCCCCCCCCAAGGCACACCTCCCCCTCATTGGGAAAAAGAGAAAAAACGTTGTTTTGCGGCTATAAGACAGTTTGGACTTCCAACGTTATTTGTTACAGTATCTGCAGCTGAAACACATTGGTTTGATTTAATGAAAATTTTATCATGGAATTAGGTCGTCACGAATTAACTAAAGAAGAATTTGTCGATATTAACAAGTTTAGCAGTAGGCCTCTGGCACTAAATTAAAATCTGTCAATGTCAGATTTTCATGTTTTAAATAATGAAATAATGTCGTGTCTGTATATATGTATATATTTTTTTTTAAATACTGTTTTAAAATTGAAAACTAAGTAAAGTTCACTAAATCGCTCAAAACTACGTTTCGAATATCCACTGTCTTTGATAATTTTTTAATATTTAAGATAATTTGTAAACTATATTACTGAAAATAGCAGAGCTTGTCCTACAAACTATCGTTAAACTATTATTGTTGTTAATATTATTGTTAAATGAGAATCAATGTTTAATTTACCATTTGAAGATATTCTTCAACTACTCAGCATTTCATATCTGTAATATGATCTGCATTTAAATCTGTATTTATCTATTCTCTGTATTATTTAAAATATCAAATTTCGGGATCAAAATTATAGTTTACACATTATTATTGTTAAATTTAATTTTTTATAAGAATTAAAATTTATTTTCTAACTATTCCCTTAATATTTAAGGTAATTTTTATACTATTACATCTAAAATAGCAGACCTATTGCTAAATATTGTAGTTTACTCATTATTATTTTTGTTATTAAACAATATCAATGTTAATTTTGTGACTTTTGCTCATTATTTTAGTATTGTAATAATTCAGTTTTAAGTATGATTCAATATTTATTATCTCTTGAAAATGTCTTATTAACTTTTGAAAATATTCTTTGACTTCTTACTTAACATTTATTGCAATGCTTGTAGTATGATATCAAAACTAATACAGCTTGTGTTCACATTTAATATTATTAGTATTGTTGTTGTCGTTGTAGTTATTGTTATTTGGACGGAGGTCTATTAGTCTCAATCTAAGGATTATTACGATACCAGTTTTACGATAATTGGACATTTATTGAAATCGAAAATTTATCGAAAATATAACTGAATAATTTACCCAAAGTGATACTATAATTCGAAAAAAAAAAAATATATAATAATAATAATAATAATAATAATTAATAGTCCCCCGTACTAAACTAAATTCTGCTTTTGAAGAATTTCATCAAAATCTTTTTTTCTGTACCTTTCTTTTCTTAGAAAGAAAAAGAAAAGAAAAGAAAATTATTAATAATCAGTATCGAAACGAACAATATCGAAACATTTTATTTATTTATTTATTTATTTCTAAATTTTTTTAATATGGAATTATATGATGAAATTTCGTATAAATGCAAGTAATGAGAATTATTTTGTTAGTTGTCTCTCCCCCCCCCCCCCCCCCCAAAAAAAAAACAAAGTAAAAACAAGGGGGGGTAGGGGGATAGTTATCGATTACGGTTCTCCTGTTTTTTTTTTTTTTTTTTTTTTTTTCTGTAGTCAATACATGCAAAGTATTTAATCTAGCGCTATCGAAAATAAGTGCTTCATAGTACGTTATCTCTTGGAAGCATTCATTTTCTTTCCATTTTTATGCATAAAATTGCTGCATATCGGATATTCCAGAAGCTTTATTTATTATTATTATTATTATTTTCTTTAGCCATATTTGATTCATAAGAATCATAAATACTTTCTCTAATTTTCTGAAATGTTTAATAATGTTAATTAAAATAGTGTTTACGGCACATTTTGTCTGCTTCTCCATAATGCCACCTGAGAAGAAAACAAAAATATGAGGACATATCTTTTTTTTTTTTTTTTTCTCATTTTACTTAGTATCTCAAAATGTCAAATGTGTTGAGCAAATATTTTTCATTTTTCAGTATTATATGAATAAAATTAATCTATTCTAATTTGATGTTCTTTAAATTACAATCTTAAATTAAATCTATTCAAAATAAAAGATTTTCAAATACTGAAAAAAAAAAAATCTGCGACTGATATCTAGAAATTTAATTGTTGCTCTATTAAAAATAATTCCACGTCATTTTTATGAGTTCTAGTTTCTTTTGATAGCCAGTTCTGAAAACACCTATTAGAATTCTAGAGCGTTTTCCTATATTACCGTAGTTGAAATTTTCTATATTAACACGTTTTAATGCTCTCTGAAAAAAAAAAAACAAAAAAAAACAGGTTTTTAACTGCTGGTCTGTGGGTAAATTTGTTATTAGCATACTTCAGGCACAAATATTAAGAAGTCTAGTCTTGGTATTATAAATATGTATCATGCTATAATAACACTATGTTAAGATCGGAAAAATGATTCATGTACAGAGACGTACAATATAATTCACATACATCACGTTTATGAACGAAATTTCTGGTAGGTACTGTTTAACACCACTAGCTGCTCTAAACAAAATAAAGCGAGTATATGTTCTTTGTAGGCAGCTGGTTTTGTGTAGAATATGGTACGAAAAATCATCTATCATTTGTTTATAGGGCTACCCAAAAGAATTTGGATATGTCATTGCTATACATGGTACATTCTGGAAATACATTTTAAGTTGTGCTATGTTATTTTACACATAGGACTATAGTTAATGTACACAATATAGTGTTAATATAATTTATCGAGAATAGACTATGTTAATCTAAATTAAGCAAAAATATTCTTTTCTCTTGAGTGTAATTGATGGAAGAGCTTTATTTCATTTAACATGTCGCCAAAATCTGCTCGGGATAGAATTTTTTTTTTTTTTCCTCATATCCATATATGGAAAACAAAGCTTTTTTTGAAGTTCAATTAGAAGCTCTTTTTATGTAGATTCGTGTTTTGGATCTCCTGAATACGAAACATTTTAGTGGTTGATCTGTGTTTAGGCTTGTTATCAATATAACTTAAAAGCATATAATAGTAGAATATTCAAATTTGTATTTTGACGTTCATATAAATTTCAAACTTAAACAGTTTGATAAATATTGGTGTGCTTAAAGAATTTCTGCGAGTGGGAGTTCTCTAGATAATTTGGAATATACTTTAAAATCAAATAACAGTTTTAATTTCTTTATAAATGTAATTACTGTATTTTAACGAGGGGGGATGCTTCCTAAATATATTTTCAATTGTTTCTTAATTAGTTTCATGTACAGTATTTTTAAGATACTCTTAATCTACAAATTTTCTTTATATTATTCAAATGTAAGTAATGGAAAGTCGAGCTAGTGACAGACAGTAATACACAAAAAAGATTTATAACGTCTAACACCCCTTTAAAAGATTTACGAACTTATGTTAACCCAAACGTGTTCTTTCGTAAACCAGGGTTAACAGATTTTTTTTTCCACTTAACATTTGACTTTAATCCTTTTTTATCACTTCACCTAATGATTATTATTGGGACAAATTTAATTTTCTATCCAATAAATCTTGTAAGATTGCACCCAATCTCCTTTAAATCTCGAAAATATTTAAATAAATAACTATGTTTTAGATATTAGCCGGTTTAACATTCAATAAACGTAATTGTGTGTAATGATGAGGGTGATGGTACATTTCAAGGACGGTTTCATCTATACTTATAGGGGTTAATTATATCACTGAACAGGTGAGAACACTCATATTTTTTCTAGCCGTTAAGTATTTAATTGGATAGAAAAAAAAACCCTCTCTTCTTTGAAAATTACTTTTCTGAAGAGGATCACGATTTATATCATTGAAAAGAAAATTATCTTGCTGACAGACGTCATTATCGTAAATTATAACTGAAAGAATCGAGAAAGAATCTTTATAAAATAAAAAGTCTTTTAAAAAACAAGTTACAAATAACTAGCTGACATAGCAGTAATATCCCATTTAAGTTGTTTTGTTCTATCGTATTAAAAATCTGTTTCAAACATTGTGGTGTAATGGTCTAAAATTTTCACACCATTTCTTTCTAACAACAGTAAATTCTATGAGGGTTTTTTTTTTTTTTTCTTTTTACCTCTTATTATAAAATATTAATTCTAATGAAAACTTCCCGAAAAGTTTATTTTTTTTTTATCACATTTTCTTTTTTTTTTTGTGATACTATGTTATATTTCCCTTTGTCATTCTCGGATTCGATTTTACATTTTTAGAAAAAAAATATCATTATATGTAAAAGCCGTACGATTATTGTCTGTTAGACCAGGCCCTTCCAACCCAAAACTCTTGGCGGGATATTGGAAATCTATTTTTCACAGGCGGGCCACGTTAGAAATCTGTTTTGCACAGGCGGACCGCGTTCTATAAACGCATGTACTACCATATACATATAATAATTCTTTTTCCGGTTGGCTTGTGAGGATTTAAAACGGAAAATATGTATATTAAATTTATTTTTATTCATAAAATAACAATAGAACACTGAAAAACTTGTGATTATACATTAATATGTATAATAATAAGAGTCAGTTATTGATCTGGTAATATTTTATTAACATCAACGAGCACGATATCTGTTTCTTTAGCTACCTTAATCGGTATATTCATTAAAAAAGTTAGAAACAATTTATTAATTTCAGATATTTTAACCGAAGTTGTCAAAATAGAAATTTCCTGAAGGCCCGCGCGTCGCGGGTTGGCCAGCCCTGTGTTAGACAACACGATTATTGTCTGTTTTCATAAAATGTATTACGAGGAAATTTAAACTGTTTTTGTCTTTAAAAAAGAAAAAAGGAAAAGAAAAGAAAAGTATGTGCTATTTATAGACTTGCACAATTGATTCTAAAATATATTTTTGAAAGTGAGCACAATACTAAATCTGTTTTCGTCTATTTTATCATTTTTTAAACATTATCTTAAATATTTCTTCAAACATTGTAGCGATAAACGTACATTTGCTTAAAATAATTGTCAAATATGGTATTCTGCATATCAAACTTCCCTTCCCGCCAACTGAAACCGCAGTTTGCAGCGTTTTAACTCGTTTGCAAACTGAAATTTGTGGTGATGATGGACACATAGAATAGAATTTACATGCCTGTAAACATTTACATGCAATCAAATATATTTTTTTTTCGGAAAGGTCTGATTTGCTCACATACAGCTCTCAACTGATGTATTCCGTAGAGGATCAAAATTGTGATGGCATGTCTCCGGACCGCCTCGAGGGATAAATTCCGGAACGTCTCCAATTGCCCATTGCGCAGTACTAGTGCGACGTAAAACTCATCCAACCAACCAGTCAACCAACCAACCTCAACTGACGTAAATTTTAACTATTATTTTTTTCTTGATAAAAAATAAAAATAAATAAATAAAAAATCCTCCTTCGCGAGAACTACTTTTTTCGCAAACTGCGTTCAATTCTACCAATTGCTTCAATTTTTATTAATTTTTAAAATGTCTACAGACTTATAGGATATCTGGTAATTTTATTTCATTCAAAATATAATGTAGCCTCAGTTTTTCAAAACATATCATTTAATAGTTGCAACTAATGATATCTAAATAACGCCGAAGAAGATTAATTAAAATATACAGCCGGTAACAAAAGTGCCCGAACACTAGGAAAAATTCCTGTATAAAAAAGTACATTTAATACTCTTTTGTTATATAAATCCTTGTCGAATCCTATTCTTAGTCAGTCTAAGAACAGGATTCTACAAGGATTTATTTAGCAAAACTGTATTAAGCGTGCCTTTTTTATATAGAAATATTTTTCACGGAAAGATCTCATTTGCTCACATACAGCTCTCAACTGACGTATTCCGTGGAGAATCAAAAGTGTGATGGCATGTCCCCGGACCGCCTCGAGAGATAAATCCCAGAACTTCGTCAATTGTCCATTTCGCAGTACTTGTGCGACGTAAAACTCAACCAACCAACCTCAACTGACGTAAATTTTAACTATTATTTTTTTCTTGACAAAAAAATAAAATAAATAAATAAATAAATAAATAAATAAAAAATGTAATAATAAAAATAATAATCCTTCGCGAGAATAACTTTTTTCGCAAATTGCGTTCAATTCTACCAATCGCTTCAATTTTTATTAATTTTTAAAATGTCTACGGGTTTATACGACATCTGGTAGTTTTATTTAATTCAAACGATAATGTACCATCAGTTTTTCAAAACATGTCATTTAATAGTTGAAATTAATGATATCTAAATATTGTCGAAGCAAAATAATTAAAATGTACTTTCAACATAAAAATAATTATAAGATAAAAAAATAAAAAATAATAAAAACTTTTTATACACCATGTTTTAAATTGTCTGATGAATCATAGAGCTGTTATCAATGTGCATAAAATTTTTAAAGTGATAACGATGTCAATTTTTGTGAGATGCATAATTTAACTTTTTATAAGTTTTTAGCGTTCAGGTTTAATTAAATGTATTGCCGAAAGAAAATGAACTTTTTTTTTTTTGAGGGGGGGGGGGGCAACAATTAAATTATAGCAAATATTTTAATGGCAATTTTAACGCTATTAGGATGTTATTATTTTCATATTTTAATTAATTATAAGAAAACTAATCAAAAATTCGAAAATCGGACTTCGATGTATTGTGCACTCACCGGGTTCTGAGCGAGTGTGGAAGTTTGAAATGTCTACTTACTAGGGAAGTTAGTTAAAATTCGATTGCAAGATTTGTACAGGACAAACAAACAAACAAACAAGAATAGAAGCTAATAAAAACATGGTAAAATATTTCAAGATCGCTAAAATGTTATTTTTCACTCTGAAAAATTATTCTGCGACTGACATCTAAAAAATTAATCGTTGTTCTTGTAAAAATTGTTCACTATCATCCTTTTAAATTTTATTTCCCGTTGTTATTGAGTTCTAGACACCCTTATTAAAATTCTAGAACGTTTTCCTATATTATCGCGGTTAAACTTAAATTTTATCAGTTAAATGCGAAGACAAGAGTCGAATTTTAGTAACTAAAATCCTAGTTTATGAATCAATTCTAGAAATTCTTGCTAGTAATTTATATTGCTAGAAATTACTAGCAATTTGCATTCAAAATATAATAAAAGTTTCACTATCTCCAAAAGTATAACTAGAAATTCTCGATTATTTCGTATAACTTTCATTGTTTACATATGCATGGCTCATAAATTTGTATTCCTAGTTTAAGGACTCCGAAAATGACTACCTATTTCTTCTAAATCAAAGTGGTATATATATACAGATATATATATATATATTTTCTTTTTTCAGTGCATGCATTGCATACTTTTACATAATTTCATAGAACATTCTTGATATCTCTAAATACACAATCGTCTAAATTTAAAAATGATAAAAAAATAGTACATTAAATTTTTACTTTTTCCAAGCTACTTAAAAAAGTATATATATAGTCACCAAGAAAAATACGAATAATCGACCTTTGTCATAATTTCTACGTAACCTATCGTTTATTCTTCAGAATACTAGTTACAATATTGCAACTAAAAACAATGATTACAATTTAAATTGTTAGATATCATAACACACTTTTTCAGTTTCATTTATTATGAAAATTATTATTATTATTTTTTTTTTTTTTGTGAATAGGAATTTTATATTTATGTACTTTATTTATTTATATTTATGTAGAAGATTCTAATATTACATATTTCTCAGCAGCAAATAATAATATTACAAAAATACTTTCGAAAAACTTTTAATCCACGATGTAGATATATTAATATAAAAACATTAAATAAGGATTTTTTTTTTCTTTTTTTTTTGCCTCAAACATTAAGAAAAGTGCAGAAATTTATGTATTAATCTTGAAGTATGCTGTTTACCACATTACTAATTAATTTTATAGCTTTACTGATATAGTATAAATATTATGTTGAATTTTAATGTTTTTAATGTTATATTTTAATTAGTATAAATATGGTACATTTTATAAATGCATTGGGAATTTACGCAGAGAATACGCATTAACATAAATTTGAAGTATTTTTGCTGAAGAATTTTCATTTTTGAGCAAACCTTAATTAATATTGTAAGAATATTATTCCTTTGGTTATGTTCTAACATTGTAAGTTTCTAACATTGTAGAGAAACCATGATATAATTAATAATATTTGCGATATTATACTGTATTAATTAAAAATAGTTATTGTATAAATTATTTATAAATTCACATATGTAAACCATAGTTAAAGATTTATATGTGCATGTTCAGAGTAAATTTTATGCTGCTTAGTCTAAATTTATATTAATTCTTACTTATGCACAATCCGGTATGGCATTTATATATTAAAAATGAAATAGAATATTAATTTTATTAATAACTTTTATTTAACAAAATAAATATGTATGTTTTTATTTAATAATATTGTTTATAATTTAACAATCAATCGTGTAAGTTGTTATAAGAATGGTTTTAAATTATAATTTTTTTTTTCTAATTTAGACTTGTTAATGAGCTATTTTATTTCTCCTTGGCGCAATTTATTTTAATAAAAACTGAAATTAAATTTAAAAAATAAATAAATAAATAAATAAACGTTTTCTCTATAAACATTATTAAATTTTTATCGGAAAAATGCTGAGAAATTTCATCATTAGTAATGTCTTTTTTCGCTGTATAAAATTGGCAATAATTATATGAAATTAAAGGTATAATTCTATGTAAACATTTAAATTTTCTATTATTTTTTCTATTAAAACTTGTTGTGATAATATGTGTATAATAATGTATTTTTATTTATTGCATTCGATATACATTTTTACCTATATACTTCCCTTTATGTAATTTAATATTTTATTTTTACTATCGCTATTTAATCATTTAAGTAAATATCAATTATCTGAATGTATATCATTAAGTGACAAATATAAAACGGATATTAGTAACTGCTATTATTTGACTTAATATAACTTCTTTTAAAACACTGATGAATTATGTATTTATTTAAGTAAAAAAATAATAATGCACGCGATATTAATTATCTTCATTTAGAAAATATGCTTTGAATTTTGTGCATTAAATATGTGCATATTAAAATTTGTGCATATTAAATTTTATCTCCTAATCTGTGTCTATAAAATCCATTTTTTATTATTTTAAATTACCAATTAATCACATTCACGAGTATTTATATTAACAAATATATCAAACATTTCCATTAGAACATCTTAAATGTTGCTTACATGCAAAGTACATTCATGTAATTTATTTTCTGAGATACAATATCAGCCCTTTCATATAACAAAATTAAACAAATGCAAAAATTATCGATTTGATATAAAGTAAGTAATTATCTTTATTTTTTAAAATATTAGAAAAATATTACCTAATAAATTATTACAATTTTATATCCATAACTGTAGCAATTTACTTTACTTTTTTTTTTTTTTTTTTTTTTTTTATCTTTCATATAATTAATTAATGTCATTCAAAACATCCATGGTAGCAAATAACGCAACATTTCTGCCGTATACCATCTTCATTGTTTCATACATATATCAAAACTACAAATATAAAACTAATCTTATTTTTTGTTTTTACGTGATACAATACCATAAACTTTTATACCACAAAATAATTATTTTATAGTCAATACCTGTAAACAAAACTACCATTTAATAAATTCAATTAATTCTTATTAATTATGTTTATCGATGATAACATCTTCTTCTGTAATAAGTTACAGCAGCTTTATTTCTATACCTATCCTGATATAATTCAGTATTTTATTTTTTATATCACTAATAAAACTCATTCAAAAGTACCCATATCGACAAATTTCCCAAACATTTTCTTCAAAACAATGTTTCCGTCCGCACAGTTCCATACATATATCTAACCTTCACATATAAAACTTATATTTTTGTCCGCTCTTATGTGATAGAAAATTATTGTACACCTAAGTAATTATATTAACAATGTATATAAACAAAATAACCAATTAAATATATATATATATATATATATATATATATATATATTTGATATTAATTTTTTTATTTTTGAAAATATCAACAGTATATATTTTAATAAATATTTGTAATTTTATCTTCTTACCAGCACTAACGTAATTCAAAATTTTATCTTTCACATCACTAATTACTACAACCAAGTGTATCCATGTCAACAAATATCTCAAAAATTTCCGCTAGACTATCAACATTGTAAGACACATATATCTGAACTACACATATAAAACTTATTTCGTTTTCTGTTTTTATGTAATACAATACCATATCCTTTCATATCACAAATTAATTACACTGTACTCAGTACACATTTTTAAAAAATCATCACTTAATAATTTCAATTTATTTTTATTAATAATCTTTATTTATGACTATATCTTTTTCTGTAACAAATTATTACAATTTTATCTATATACCTGTCCTGATGTAATGCAGTATTTTCCTGTTTTATTTCTAATTAATTTCATTAAAGTGTACCTATATCAACAAATATCTCAAATATTCTTGTCAGAACATATGTTCTGTCAAAAATATTTCTGTCCCTATTGTTGCTTACATATATCTGAACTACACATATAAAACTTATCTTTTATTCTACTGTTACGTGATGCAAAATAATCCCTATCCTATATTTCATTAATTTTATTACCGATATATATAAACAAACATATATATGTTTACTCGATAATAATTATCTTTATTTGTGAAAATATAAACAGAATATTTTTTAATATATAATTAAAATTTTTATCTACGTACCTGCAATGTTCTATCTTTCCCATCACTAATTAACGCATCTGAATTACACATATAAAATTTATCTTTTATATATATTTATATATATATATATATATATATAAAACAATATCACACCCTTTTATATCACAAATTAATTATACTATAGTCAATACTTATGAAAAAAAATAATGTAATTAATAATTTCATTTCATTTTAATTATATCTTTATTTGCAAATACACCTATTTCTGTAATGCATTATTGCAATTTCATCTGTTTAGCTGCCCTACTTTAATGCAGTATTTTATCTTTTATATCACTAATTAATTTCATTCAAGAATACCTGTGTCAACAAATATCCCAAACAGTTTTGTCAGAACATATGTTAATATTTCATCGCAGAGTTGCATACATATATCAGAACTACTCATATAAAACTTATCTTTTTTTTCTGCTGTAATGCAATATGATCCCCCTCACATAATTAATTACATAATCAATATTTATAAACCAAATCTATTTTTATTATTATTTTTATTATTATTATATTCGATATCAAATACCTATATTTATGAAAATATCAACATAATATTGTTTAATAAATTATTGAAATTTTATCGCCCTACCTTTACTAATGTAATCCAATATTTTATCTTTCACATCACTAATTAATCACATCCAAGTGTATCCATGTCAACAAATATCCCAAACATTTCCGCTAGAACATCCGCACTGTTGCATATATCTGAACTGAACTGCAAGCTCTCAGCAACTTTTCTCATCCAGCGGGGAAAAAATTAGAGAGGAAAAAAAAAAGGATGTAGAAAAACAGATAAAGAAAAAAAATATACGTTCTGAACGTAAACACGCTTTCTAACTGCCGCGTATAAAAAAAGAAGTTCGTGTTGGGACTTTACGTAGAAGGGACTTACTGGGCTTTTTATTTAGTTGTTAAATCCCTAGTGGCTTGCCTGACCCACCCCTTGTTAAAAGGACTCTTTCATCCCCTCATCCCGACTGGGATAAATAAAAGTCTACCAAAGTTGGCTGTTTATCGCTTGTTAAAAATAAATAAAAGGTATTGCTGACTGAAGCAACCGATTATTTATTAGCAGGAAAACAATTTAAAACTTAATAAAAACAATTTCTGAATTATAGTTTAACAAATACATTTATCAGATAAAAAAATAAAAAAATAAAAACATTTCTGAAATGTTTTATATATTCCGTAATACTATTCACTTACATTTCCTTTTATTATTTTTTACAATGTCTATTCTTGATCATTCTACTTGATACTTTCTGTCTGTCAAACATAAAACAATTCTAAGTATTAAAAATTAGTATAAATAGTTTTATGTATTTATTATTTTTTTTAACCCATTCAGGTTTCTTATACCACTCTTAAGTTTCTCTACAGCTAATTTTACATTTCTATCATAAAATAAGCTTATAAATCTATAACTGTAGAAGGGTTTGGGTTTAAATTGTCTATCTATGGCCTATTTTTTGCACATTAAGGCTCATTAGACAGGTATCTATGGCTTAAAGAAGATTTCGAACCATCAAGAACATCCATGTCTGAATTAGGATTCGAACTCGACATCTAACAATTGAAAGTATTAGCGCTTACCTAACCAATTATGTATAAATTTAGAAACAAGTTCATTGTTAGAGAAAGAGAATGGAAGTGTCCTTATAAACTGGCTGTTCCGAACGGGCTCTGTTATTAAAAAAAAAAAAAAAAAAAAAAAAAAAAAGAGTAAATAATTAAAGCATAAATAATCTCAAACAAAGAATTAAGTTGTAAACACGTGTCATTTTAATAATAGAATTAAAAACACTTAAAAAAAAAAAAAGTCTAAAATAAATTTATTAAAAATATTAAAATCCCCCAAAACTTTTCGCCTTAACAAATTAAGGCATCATCAGGGATTTAATTATACATACCACAGAGCAGTTTTATATACATTTTTTGTACCACATTGTCAACAGTTAAGCCCTTATATTGAGCAACAATAAAAAAAAAGTTAACTGGAAAATGGTGATGACTATATCCATGTGCGAAGATAAGTAACGGATGGAACTTTTAGAGTTACCAAGGAGTTACGATATATATCTCTCTATATAATGTAGAAACAAATGTGTAAGGTGCTGCACTTAGAGGCTGGAACAATTGTAGGATGAGGAGGTGCTGCACTTAGAGGATGGAACTATTGTAGGATGAGGAGGTGCTGCACTTAGAGACTGGAACTATTGTAAAATCAGGAGGGGCTGCACTTAGAGGCTGGAACTATTGGAGAATCAGGAGGGCCTGCACTTAGAGGCTGAAACTATTGTAGGATCAGGAGGGGCTGCACTTAGAGGCTGGAACTATTGGACGATTAGGAGGGGCTGTACTGTATTAGAATAATTAAAGCGTATAAAAAGACCCAGAAATATTTAATTTAACTGTTAGTGTGAAGAAGAGACACAAGGCCCATGTCCCAAAACGGAAAAAAAGATATATAACTTCAAAACAGTTTCATATTAACTTCAGTCAGATAACAATTTACAATTTTCACTGCTAAAATTATATAAATCTTCCCTATACTAAATTATTAAATGTATCCTTATTAAAGTATTAAATGTAACCTTATCCACGTCAACAAAAATCTTCTAGGCAACATAAATATAAATAATATATATTATGTGTAACAACAACAAAATAATAATAATAATAATAAAGGAAAGACTCAGAAATATTTATGTTAAATTTTGTTATAAGGAAGGGTTACAAGAGTCATGTTCCCAATCAGAAACAACAAAATTTATTTTCCAAAATCAGTTTTTAAATTCATACAGACAACAATTTTCACATTTGAAAGGTTTTAATCCTTCCACCATTCTGAATTATTAAATATATCTATGTATCTTACCCCTGATTTACGTCAACAAAAATCTTCTAAGCACACTGAGAAAGAAAATACACCGCCTTCATCTAGAATGAATATATGGTCCTTCTTTAAATCTTTAAACTAGAAGAATAGATTTTCGAGCTATGTGCATAAGACACGCCAATAAACTGAATAGACGAAATGGTCGAGAATTTCTAATCTACACATTTCTAGATGGTGCAACAATATTCTGAATGTTCTGAATCTTTTGTATTACGAGAAATTCTCGCTTAATTTTCTAAAATTGGGTCATAAACCAAGATTATAGCTCCTGAAACCCGCCTCTTGTATTTACATTTATTTGGAGATATTTTCAACGCTCAAGAATTCCAATAAAGGTCTCTAGAATTCGCTTTTGAAGGGGAATAGAAAATTTTTTATAAGTAATTTATGAGGATGAAATGGAACTATTTTTTCTAGAGCCACAGTTTAGCTTCTAGATACCAGTTATAGAATTTTTTCTCAGTGTATTGGCGTGCCTTATACTCACAGCTCGGAAATCTATATTTCTAGTTTAGGGATTTAGAAAAGGACCACTTATTCATTATAGATGAAAGCGGTATTTTTTTTTTCTCAGTGCAGTATAAATTATATATATTAGGTGCAACAACAACAACATTAATAATAACCGCGAATTGTATTTTTTCCCCATCACATTTCAAGCGGGAATTTCTGGAAATAAAATAAAAATAATATGTAAGGAGATAATTAATATTTAAAAAACTTCATGAAATAAATAAACAGTAGGAATTTCTTATCATAAATAGTTTCTAAGCCATTCGAAAAGTAAAGTTGTGAAGGTCAGTAACTTAATTTCTGTATTTAAAACCAATTTTTGTTATCCAGTAGAGAGTTATTAGATTTTTTCCAAATAGCGAGTGATAATAAAAATATATCTCGGATTTCCTTCATTTCTGAGACATAAAACAAAGGCAGATTGTCCTTTTTAAAAATTATTCTGTCCATGGTGATATTAATCAAACTCTTGATAACACAACACAGTCTTTCATAAACAATAATTTGTAGGGGCGGAAATAAATGGCTAAACCAATTTTTTATAAACATTTTTCTTAACAGGCATTTTACTTCTGCTTTTCAACAGTCTTTCATTATTCTGCTTAAATCATTTTATGTTGACTTGTTGTTTATATGAGAGGCATTTTTACGTGGGCAGTTAAATCCAAAAATGTACTTGATTCCACGTATTAACCTTTACATGTGTATGAAAAGGTCAAAGGTTGCAAATAATAGTCTATCGACAATTTTTAAGGTTTATCCCATACCTGTCACACATTTGTAAAATTAATTTAGTTTTATAAAATTAAATACTAGAACTACTTTTTTTCTCTATATTTATAATATCATTATTTCCCACGTCATATTCCAAAGTAATAACAAAATAATTCTACTATTTAATATTTACTAAAATTAGTTTTTTATATATAGTAATTGGTGTTTAGCAATCATAGTTATAGAAAATTCTAACGATTTTTAAAAAGTATTATTTAAACTTTCATAACCTTTGTATACATATTATTGCAGTTTTTATAATATTTTCTGGATTATATAAACTTAACATATGAAGGAATGTAGACTAAATGTTGTTATAGAATGCGATTTCATAAAAAAGTTAATTGGTCTCTTAACTTTCAAAAGTAGGGGAAACTAGGGAGACTTGACCAGTTTTTGGTTTTTAACTTTTCATAGATATTTTAAAACAGTTGGAGCTGAATAAAAAATATGAGCAAATACAGTCTTTTATTTCGTACATACTGTGTCTAAAAATGATAGCATAGTTCGTACTAGAAATGGTGAAAAAAAAAATCCATAAGTCAGCACATGGGTCAAGTGTTCCTAAGCCTAGGGAGACTTGACTCCCTACTTAGGAAGACATGCCCCCCCCCCCCCCCTTCATGAAACTGAGAAAACTCATAGGTATTGAAAGGGAAAACACAGGTTTTTTGATTTAAGCCTTTACTAGCTTTATTTTGAAGAAGATTTTAGTGAATACAAAAAAATTTTTATTGTTTTCTTTTGTTTTTTCATTTTTTGTACTTTTCACCTTAAGAGTCTTTATTTGCCTTTCTTTTGTCAACATTTTTTTTTTCTTTTCTTTTTTCCGCTTCTTTCTTTCTTCTATTTCTCTTCTGTTTCGTGTGACAGTAGCTAACACATTCATATCTTTCTTCTTTTCAGTTTTTTATTATGTAACAATTCATTGGGCTCAATGATTAAAAATATTTTACAATTTGTGTGGTGTTTATTTCTTAAGAATATACCCAATATTCATTTTTGTACAATCAATATACTATGGATACAACTACTTTGGTTAGAAAGAATATAATTATAATTTATATCCATTTGTAATATAAATGTGAACGCAGAAAATTTTGTACTGAAATATTGTAACTCGTGGGAATAACGCCTACAGGCGGACTTTACTGTCAAGAAGACAAAACATGCGGTCGTGAAAGTATTAACCATTCGGTCAATTTTCCCTAGTTTGCTTGGGTCAAGTCTCCTTAAGTTGCATTGCTTTGTTAATACTAATTGTTTAACAACTAACATTCTAGTTACATGAAGTTGCTCTATACCAATATGTAGAGAAGAAAGTGACTAAAACAGTTATACTTTTGAAATTAACTTACCTCAAAACTTGAAGTTCACATTTAACAAAGTCCAAGATCTTCAAAATTTACTTGAAAGATGCAGTATCCATCAACACTAAATTGCTAGAAAACCAATGATAATTCTGCAATGGTTGTTCCCTGCGAAATGCTGTTGAATGATTAGTCAATCAGTATAATGACTAACATTTCCCTAAAGTTTCCCTTTCATAGGAAAAACACTCATGGGTCAAGTCTCCCTATGGGTCAAATCTGCCTAGTTTCCCCAATCATGTTACTTGCAAGAAAGGAGTGCATTTTGATTAATCACAAGGTTTTTTTTGCTATTATAATTTTTTTTAATTACACACAAATTTTTCCGATGTTTAAAACTTATTTGAGATTATAAAAAGTTGCAAAATGAATACTTTTAACTTATTATAATAACAACGTTCCAAAGTTATTAATGTATAAGAATTTTCAATGCTATATAAGAGCCCATAAGATAACCCAAATCTATAACATGCATTAAAATATTGCCGAAATGTCTTTATCGAATGGATTATTATTTTTAAGATAAACAAATGTTGTCTTGATTTAATGGTTAACTATTTAAATTTCCTTCTAATTTAACATTTTTTTAAAGTATTTTTTAATATTTTATTCTGGAAGTTTTCTGTATAATTGATTTAATCTATAAAAAGCAGTTTTAAGAAAATTTTAACTGAAATCACATAACAGTGATTTTATCTTACAGATGATGTAAACGCATTAAACATTTTGCTGCATTCAGGGAACAAGGAATTATAGACATTAATTATTTTTGTTTTACTTTCTAATGCTTCTAAAATCATGTCCTGTTAGAAAATCTATAATTTCTTATTTAAAGAGCATATTTTAAAAGATAAAAAGTAATTTCATAGATGGAAAGTAACACAAAGTAATGCATAATTTCAAAAGGCTAAATTATTTTAAATGTCTAATTTTTTTATTATCTGTTTTTCGTAAATTTTTATATATTAATTACAAAATCAATTACAAATAAAAAATATATAAAACTTGAAATTTTCATGAATTTTTGTCTTACGATTGAATTTTGAGAGTTCGTCATAAAGGTAATAATTTCTTAATTATAAAATGAATACCCACTTTTATGAAAAATACATGGATTAACATTAGTACAAGTTTTTAAATGGATTGAATGAAAACAAAGTGGCATAAAGCATTCTAGTAATTCGTTATTTTCGAATTTTGGAACTCAAAAAAAAAAAAAAAAAAAAAAAAATTAAGTTTAAAATTTTGTTAAATCTTTTAAATAATGTTTGAGGAACTGCGCACAATGGTATTGTTCTAGAAGCAATTTACAGATTTATACATTTCATATTGATTACACAGCTCTGAAAATAATAATAATAATAATAATAATAATAATAATATATATATATATATTTTTTTTTCCGAGATCTGACACCATTCTTGATGATTCTTATAAAAAATGACCATCTGAATATGACTCCCATTTTGCGCAGTCACCCACCATTTTCTAGATATCTAGATACCCCACCCCCTCCTTTAATTTCTGTCCCTGTTCGATAATTTTATGACCATGAATATTATTTGAAGAATGAAAAATAATTAATTTAACACCTAAAAACAAAAATATATATAAAGTTTAAAAAATAACACGATTAACAGATTAAAAAATACATAAGATATATAATGCATAATTTCAGTGGAAAATCCCCCCAAAAAATTTTCCCTTGTCGCAAATGTCAAAGTTTAAGAATTTTCCAACTCTGTAGTCCCTCAAAAGATATTTAACTGATAAAATAATCCTCCTCCATCCTAAAAATCAAATTTATAGCAATAAAATCCCCGAAAAATGATTAAAAAAAAGGGAGGGGGGCGTTCCTAAAACACGGTGGGTGGTAGGGCAAAATTGGCGTCATATTCGGATTCAGGAGGTCATCTTACATAAGAATATGCTGAAATGGTGTGAGAGGCAATTTTCATGCCGAGCAGTGTTATCTGGATTCTTTTTAATTGCCTGAATTTTGAAAATTTTCACACTGTGAAAAAAATATACCGTCTCCATCTAGAAAGAATGAGTAGTCATTTTCGGAATTCATTAACTATTAATCGAGATTTACTAGCTATCCGTATAAGATAAACGAATAACCCAGACAGACGAAGGGATAGAGAATTTCTAGTCTAAACTTTTCTAGAAAGTGAAACAACATTAAGTATGTTAGGAAAATAATGAATCCTTTGTATTGCGAGAAATTCTTTCTTGATTTTCTAGATTAAAACCAAAAGTATAGTTACTAAATCTTGCCACTTGAGTTCGCCTTTATTTTCAGAGATTTTTAAATAAGTTTTACCACAATAATATAGGAATATGATCTAGAATTCTAATAAGAGTTTTTTAAAACTCGCATGAAAAAGGCACTATAATTTAAATGCGTGACATAGAACCATTTTAGTAGAAACCCAATTTAGTTTCTTGATGTCATTCACAAATTTTTTTCTGTGCATCATCACTTGTTTCTTTAATAAATTTTCCTACTTTTTTATTGTATTTAATTAAAGTTATTAAATCATAATTTTCCCAAAGTTAAAAAAAAAAATCTTTAAACTTTATACAAATTTTGAGTAACTTGCGATAAAAAACAAAATACTTTTCACGCGTACTATGATATTTTAGCAAATGTGAGACCTTTTAAAAATATAGTAAAATTTTTCATTGCTTATAAATAATCATTTTAATAATATATATCTATATTATTGTTCATAAAATTTGACGTCTATACGTAATTAACTTTAAAAATCATATTCTCTAAACTAACAAAGAATCGAGTTTTATCAAAGTTGCTGAATACACTGATAAAAATTTCTGTAAATTTAATGTAAATATTTATCCAGAGTCTCTGTAAATTTACAGTAATTCTTAGTTAAAAGTAAATAATCGAGATTCTCAATCTTTATTCTGTATTTATACTTAATTTTGTTATTTAATTTTTTTATTAAAATTAAAAATGACTGTTTCTACTTTTGAAAAAGCATTCCAAATCCGAAATATAATCTCAACAATAATTAATTAAATTAATATTAATTATTAAAGTGAATGTATAAAATAAGTTTTTTAACATCTCCGTTTATTTTTCTCTGTAATTTTACGTAAGACTTAAGATAATAGATTACACAAAGTTTTTTGTAGAAATTTTTAACAGTGTATTTATCGACATAAAAAACTTTATAGGTTTATAGAAAAGTATCTGGGATTTCGGTAAGTCTTTTGGTAAGTTTTTTTTTTTATAATACTTTTAAATCTGGATGATCTTTTAATACTCTAAGAAAAAGTGCCGATAATATTATTGAAATAGAAAATGTTTCTTTTAGAAATGCAATGATTTTTTTAAGCATTATTTCCTATTCAAGCATTTTTATGTGATCAATGAAATTGAAAAAAGTATTTCATTATTTAAAACATTTAATTCTTTTAACTACGCAGAAGCAGATAAATCTTGTAGATGACAATTCGTTAAGAAGCAAAAAACAATTTATTTAATACTCATGTTACTTAGAGTATTCATAAAGTTATTCACTTTAAATCCTTTTTGCATGCTCATGATTTTGTTTCTAATATTTTTTTTAATTAGTCGGCTGGTTTTCAGTGTTGTTGAAGAAAAAGAAGAAAACATACTGTTCTCAGAAGACAATTTACAAAGTATAAGGTTATTCTTATTACAGAACACTAACCTATTTAGTTGAATAAAAAAATCTGAATTTTTATTTTACATGTTATTAAACTTTAATAATATATTCTGTAAATTTTGTATGTTGTATTGCATCAATATATATATATATATATAGACCTGCTAACTATGCTATTTTATCCTTAATGGTATTAGGACCCGCCTTTTTTTCCCACCAGGATAGTTGTAGACTGCAGAAAATAGTCTTCTTATTTAATCAGGAGAACATATTGCAGAATATTACTCTACAACTATTCTCGTGTGAAAAAAAAAAAAGGCGTGGCCTAATACCATTATGGATAAACTAGCATAGTTAGCAGGCCTCTCTCTATAATATATATATATATATTCCTTTTAAACTTTATTCAAGTTTAAACATTCTATTAATATATTGTTGAAATATATACAAGTCGCGCGTAACTTTGTTTTTATGACTGTGTTTTTAGGTGCGCATTTTGATGTAAAAATTAAGGGTTGAGATACTTTTAAATGATGGAAATATCACCAAAAATTGGTCATAATTGTTTTTATAATAATTTGAAGAATAATTACTTTTGAAACTTGTTATTTTTGACAGGCATTAGAGAGGTTTTATTTTTCAGGTATAGCTGTCAAAATAATTGTACAATGTTAAGTTGAATTTTATTTTCCATAAAAATGTCAAAGCTAATTTTTTATAGATACAAACATTTCACGCGGGATTATATGAAATTGATACATCACATGAACCTAAAAAATATATACACATGGGAAAACGCAGTATAGTTAAAACAACAAGAAATAATTTTGCTGGAAACATCCATTCTTTAAAAAAATATACAATTATAAATATTTAAAAATATCATCACTATTTTTGTCGTAAATAGGTTGATAATTATAAAACGTTAAAAGGCTAATTGTTCATCATTTCATACATTTATATGTTATGTAAAAGCTTTTAAATATTCATTAAATTCGGGGTAAATTTTCATTAAATTTGCAAGATTATACGTAAACAAGAATTTCACTCTGAGATTTTTATGTATAAAAAATATTAATAAAAAGTAAAATAAAAATATATTGAATAACTTTAATGGCTGGAACAGAGAGATAAAACATTTCTTAAAATTTTTCAACATTTACTAGTTTTAAAAATAATTATTATCTCTACGAGGAAAACGTTTCAGCTGCTTAGAAATTTCTATCATTTTAAATTAAAGAAGTTATTAACTAAGAATGACGGGTTCATGAAGGTACTCTATTTGCTACCTTGAAAATAGTTTCTCCCAATGACGTGGTTTTTTTCTCATGAACTCATTTTACACGGAAAAATTAAAATATGATGCATGGTTGTAGGCAAGTAGGTAGGTAGGTTGTGTTTAACGTCGTACCAGTACTGCGCTATAGGTAATTGGCGATGGTCTGAGACGCACCCTAGGGGTGTTCCAAAGACATGCTATCACAAATTTGATCCTCCACGGAGGGAATGACTGCCCCGCTTTGGTAATTCCCTGATGTATAGTTTTGATGAGTACATGGAGGACTTTCTGGCCATGCCGAATTTTATGTGAACCAGCTATCATTGGTGTACACGACGGTCTTTGGCCGGCTCAAGTATCGAACCGGCAATCTTCCATTTACGAGCTCAGCGCTTTACCTACTGGGGTGCCGCGGCCTGGATTCATGGTTGTAAAAAAGAAATATAAAGGGTCATATACTAAAGCTGTAATGCAAAATGGTCCAGATATTACGAATTTCTCTGTATTCCAAAAGATATTACTGATTTTCAGCATAATTTTAATAAAAATAAATAAAAATAAATAAGGCGGTATTAAATAACATGTATATTAATTTGGCATTGAATATGGGGGTTTTTATAATATTTTTCTGCTTTTGTCTTATGTTATGCACTATTAATATTCCTATTCAGTGAAAAACAATAAGGCGAATACTAAAGCAGAGCACTGCAGGGGTTAATAATTAAAGCGAGTCGGAGGTTGGCGATCGAAGCGATAAGGTGGCACACCCTAGATTTTTAAATTATTGTAAATAAAGTTACAATCATTATTTTCTGATGTAGTTTTCTTTTCAGAGTACCTGAATCCCTTAAGATTTCATTTAAAATATTTATTAAATTGGTCTTCCTTGATATGGACAAACCTTGTCATTTTAATAACTATCACTAAAACAATTAACAGAATCAGAGGTCTGGATAATCTTGTAAACGTTTTGAAAAAATGTGAAAAATTATTTAAAAATAAATAAATAATAATAATAATCAGTTACTCTTTGATAGAATTATAAAAAAATATTTCTCTGGGAAGCGTTTTCACACAAACTGCTTACCAAAACCACTTTTTTTTTTAACATTCTCTGAATTTGAGTTCATTAACAAGATTAAATACTATAACTAATATTTGATGAATTATTATAAATATATTTTTAATCGATTATCATTTAGCATTTTACAAAACCCATTGAAGCAGTTTTCATAAAAAAGCGTATATTTCCATTCAGTATTTATACATTAATCTAAATTAGGTTTGTTTAGTAAGATGTATATTAAGGCAACAATTTATATAATTTTTGATATATATATATATATATTTTTTAATGTTTAATAGAGCCTATTTAAACGAATCGGGAATGGGTTTTGCAATATCATCAAAACAAAAAACGTTAAAAATATAAATATAATATAATATATATATATGTATATATATATATGTGTGTGTGTGTGTGTGTGCTTTCCTTTTCTACATTTTTACTCGCATTTTTTACTTATTTATTTTTTTCCCCTCAAAAACTAATTAATAATTTTCAAAATTCATTCCTAATTCCTTTAAGAAGTTTTTATAAAACATCCAAGAAAAAAAAAAAAAAAAAAAAAAGAAGAAGAAGAAGACGAAGAAAATGCAGTTTTTTTTTTTTTTTTTTTTTTTTAATACCTATACAAGTTTAAGCATTTTGAAGATCATAAGTTATGAAAAAATGCTAACTGGGAAAACGCAATTTAAAAATTTCATATCTGAAAAAAAAAAAAAAAAAAAAAAAATCGAAAACCATAAGAGTTGCTGCCTGAACACATATTTTATTGACAAACCTAATATAGTTCAATTTATAAATATTAAATAAAAATCTAAGCTGTTATAGGAAACTTTCAGTGGTGGCAAATCAAAAGTGATAATGATTTTTTTATATTATTATTAGTATTTATATGTATTTCCTTTTTCACAGTTCGTATCTCTTTTAAAAGAAATCAAAATTTCTACTCTTAACTAGAAACAAATCATGAAATACAAATGGTGTACATTCAAAAACTTCAAGAATATTCATTAAAAAATTTCCAAATCTTTATTTTCCATAAATAGAATTTATTACTATATTACAGTTCGACAGCCAAACCAGAGAAATATATTGAGATTCTACTGTGACAAAGGAACTATCAAGAAAAATTAAACTAAGATTGGCTATATTCTAAGGAAAAGAGTTAATCTTGAAGGCAATCTCTTTCTTGTTCTCCAAGGAATACTATAGATTAATTTTCGTTCGTCTTTTATACCCGCAGGATTTCTGTTGTTAATAACAAAATTCATGCTTGATCTGAAAGAAGAGAAATGGAGACAGTTGTTATCCCACCTTCAATATATGTCCGCGAGAAGTATGAAGATATATTATTTCGATAATAGTTGTTAAAAGACTGCCAGCAATTATTTTTGAACATATCCATTTTATACGCAATTAATTTTTATAAAACCTATTATTGATACGTTGTTTGAAAGAAGAATAATGTTCTACATAGAAGAACTGGATACCATGATAATTCGTACTTTCAATAATTGAGATAGTTGGAAGAAAAAAGTGCCAAACTACATTTTAGGTGAATTAAATCCATAATAATTACTTAGTGCACAGTAATATGTTACTTATTAATAGTTACACAAGTAATATGTCACTTAGTTTTGTTAATTATAATACCCAAAATATTATAGGCTTATTAAATTACTAGTTAGCAGCATGTATATAAAAGCATAGCAGGTTGTGCCCGCTTCGCTGGTCACTATTAGTAAAGGAATCCGTATAATTAATGAATTCTCAAAATTGCCTTAATTTTTATCATGTGAAAGAAAGAGAAAAAAAAATTCTAATCGGGAAAAATGTCGCACTAGGTCTCCACTGTCTTCGGCAGCGCAGGCCATTGTGCACTTCGCACGCATTTATGTTCGACACTCTTAATGAATCACTATATTATCGTAAGAAAAAAGCATAAATTAAAAAAAAAAAAAAAAAAAAAAAACTTCTCATCGGTGGAATAATTGGACCGGGCCCCTTGAGACTGCGGAAGCATATACACGCGCGCTTTACCCACCATTCCCAACCGTCCTAATCATTTTACACTTTCAAAAATATCCGCAATCGTTTTCTCGAGCTTTTAAACCTAATAATACTAATTTCGAACGATCTATCTGATTTTTTTTTTCGCCCCTGCGCCCCGCTTTCCTTCGTAACAATTCTACACTTTCGAAAATGTCTGCAATCGATTTATCGGACCTTAAAACCTACTTGTACTAATTTTCAACGCTCTAACTCTTATTTCTATATTTTTGCCCCTTCACCCCCCCCCTTCCCGTCTATCCTAATTATTTTTCCATTTTGAAAATATCTGTATTCGATTTGTACGTCCCAAAAACCTATACGTTCCATTTTTGAACGGTCTAACTGTATTTCTGTAGTTTTGCGCCTTCGCCCTCCCCCCTTCTCGGCTTTCCTAAAAATTTTACAAATTCGAAAATATCTGCAATCGATTTGTAGGTATCAAAAACGTCTATCTACCAATTTTTAGCGATCCAACTCCCCCCCTCCCCCCTTTCTGCCTTTCCTAATGGCTTTACACTTTCGAAATTATCCGCTTTTGACTTGCAGGCCTCTAAAACCTATCTGTACCAATTTAACTGCATTTCTACTTTTTGCCCCATAGCCCCCCCCCTCCCCAGCCCCACACCACGAATTGGGCCGAATATCTAAAATTCCAGAAATTAGTTTTTAGGTATTTGTGTAAGCTAAATTTTGGAACAAAAATCTCACATATATCTCTTTTTTTTTCGATATAAAGGATTATTTGAAATCGCGTTTTGCTCCTACATATATATATATATATATATTGTGTTTGGGAGATATATGGAATCACGTAAAATAACGTTTTGCGCATGAGAAATCGCGTTTCGCCCCCTTTCCTCCATTGAGGACTGAATTTCTAATTTCAGTCCTCAAATTCGCTTCCAGAAATTAATTTTTAGATATTTGTGTTAGCTATATTTTAAAGCAAGCATTTTACGGATATCTGTTTTTGTTTTAAATATGAAGGATTTTGTGAAATCACGTTTTTATCTCCCTCCCCCCCCCCTCTTAGGGAGCGAATTTTGTAAAATCGCTTCTAAGTGGATGTCTACGTCATAGAAGGAATAGTTTCACCAAATTTCATACTTTTAAGTCCAGGGGTTTGGGCTGGGCGATGATAAATCACCCTCTCAGGACAAACGTTTTTATATATACAGATTTCGTTGAAGCAAATGTATCTTGATTTTTTTTTTTTTTTTTTTGACAAATAATAATAAATACATAATATTAATTTCATTGAAGTAATGTCATATTATTATTTCCAAATGCAAATAAACGGGGTTTCTGAATTATATCTCAACAGCACGGTGCAGCTTGATGTTTAAAACCTTTATTTTCAGATATATATATATATATATATATTTTTTTTTTTTTCTCTTTTTTTTTTTTTTTTTTTTTTTTTTTTAGATTTAAAAATAATATATTAAATAATAACTAAAATTATAAATTAATAATTGCAGTTTACAAGATATAAAATGGAAAATTCAAAAGATTTTCAAGTAAAATGAATTTCTAAATACACGCATAACTCAAACATATGTAACTTAAACTTTTGTTAATTGTACGATAAAAAAATATTTCTAAGAAGTAAATTTTAATATTTTCAACCGCATGTCACTTCGGTATATTTTAGAAACTTATATAAAAAGTTATCAACTATTTTATCTGGCAATTTTAAAGCTATTTAATAATATTACGGTAAACTATTCGGTAAGCATTTGTTTAGCAAGTAATTTTAAAATTTATTAAAATTACTTAAATTTGGTGAGGAAGTATGTTGTTCGCCAAATCGTATGATGTCTGTTCATTTTTCGCGAGAAATACATTAAAGTATTTTATTTTTATACAAATAATGTACTGAAATTTCGCCGATACATTTGACTGATCTTATATAACGAAAGTAAGTAGTGTCAGTGCATTTTTTTTTTTTTTTTTTTTTTTTTTTTAGAATATTCTCTGCGCTTTAAGGAGAATTTTCTGCCAGCAAAAAGCTGGCAAAAAACTTTCTGCTATGTATTTTGATTTGAGAATTTAATTTTTAAATCGGTATATCTCAGAAATTCACATATATGCTTTAGCCTTCTTTTGCCTCAACCCCTTCAACTGTCTGTCAAATGTAGGAATTTTTAATACAATGTGTTAAATTACTTAAATTTGGTGAGGAAGTATGTTGTTCGCCAGATCGTATGATGTCTGTTCATTTTCGCGACAAATACTTCAAAGCATTTCATTTTTATATAAATTATCTACTGGAATTTCGCCGATACATTTGACTGATCTTATATAATGAAAGTAAATAGTGTAAGTGCAATTTTTTTTTAGAATATTCTATCCGCCTTTGGGAGAATTTCCTTGCAAGAAGCTGGCAAAAAAACTTTCTGTTATGTATTTTGATTTGAGAATTTAATTTTTAAATCGATATATCTCAGAAATTCACATATATGCTTTAGCCTTCTTTTGCCTCAACCCCTTCAACTGTCTGTCAGATGTAAGATTTTTTAATACAATTTATTTTATATAAAGCCTCACAGATTATATTTTTAACTTGTTTAATAAAGGCATAAAAAGAAAAAATATATGTTTAATTTTGATTAAATATACAATTTTTATTGTTAAAATGTGCCGTGAAATAGAGAAAACAAACTTTTTTCCCCCCATGCAACAAAATGTGTTGTTTTAATCATTCATTTAATATATTATTTTAAGAACAAATATTAATACTACTATTAAAAACCCTTTTTTTTATTTTGCAGAAATTTCTCAAAGACGATCGAATATTCGAAAAGATTAAATCAATATATTTGTCGAAATATTTATTAACTGTGAAATTCATGTTTATAATAATCAAAAGAAATAATAATATGGAACAAAATAAGGAATAAAATTTCATATATTATACTCTATCACTCTTCCTATATTAACTACATTTTCTTATGCAACAAAATGTGTTACTTTAATTCATTTAATCATTTACTTTAACAATAATTATTATTGCTACTATTAAATCCCCCTTTTTAAATTTTGCAAAAAATTCTCAAAAACAATCGAATATTCGAAAAGTTAAAGTCAATATATTTGTCGAAATATTAATTAACTATGAAACACATGTTTATAATAACCGAGAACAAAATAAAGAATAAAATTTTATATGCTTCATTGTATCACTTTTCCTGTAGTAACTACATTTCACTAGTCAACAAAATGTATTACTCTAACCATCCATTTAACTAACCATTTTACCATTTAACTAATCCATTTTACTAACCGCTTTGACAGCAGCACTCGTGCTTAATTTATTCGCCTGATGAAGAGTCGTGTGTTTTTTAGACCCGAAACAATTGTTGCGAGTTTATTGCATTTTATGGTGTTTATTCAAAGTTTGTAAGTAATATTTTTTACAACGCCAGTTTTGTGGTGCTTTTTTATTATAATAATTATTACTACTGCTACGAAAAACTCCTTTTTTAATTTTGCCAAAATCTCTCAAAAGCGATCGAATATTGGAAAAGTTTAGGTAAATACATTTATCGCAATATTGAGCAACTATAAAACTTATGTTTATAATAATCGAAAGAAATATTATCGAAAATTAAATGAGGAATAAAATTTTATATATTTCACTGTATCACTTATGTAGTAACTGCATTTTCCCATGCAACAAAATTATCCATTTAACAAAATCACTCATTTAATCATTTACTTTAACAATAATTATTACTACTACTGTTAAAAAACCTTTTCTGAATTTTCCTAAAATCTCTCAAAAGGCGATATATCCCCTCTGTGAAGGATCAAAATTGAGATAACATGTCTTCGGGCCGTCCTTAGGGGGTGCGTCCCAGATCGTCGCCAGTTATCGATTGTGTAGCGCTTGTGCGACGTTAAACGCAACAAAGTAACCAACCAACCTCAAAGATGAATGAATAATGGAAATGTTCAAATCAATATATTTGTCGCAATATTAATTAACTATGAGACTTATGTTTATAATAATCTTAATAATATTCTAAAGAAATAATAATCAGAAACAAAATAAGGAATAAAAAATTTCATATATTACACTGTATTACTTTTTCTTGTAGCAACTAAATTTTCCCATGCAACAAAAAATATTACTTTAATCATTATTTATAGGATTAAAAAAAAAGTTTCTGGTGACACAGTGAATTCACAAATTGCATACAAATTTAGCGTTTGTGAGAAATAGCTGTCGGCAAATCGAAAAACATTTCCTTCTCTTTACTTGATTTGAACACCAACTTCCGGGGGAATCAGGGGGCAAATAACCTCACTTCACGACGTATAAATCCCCCTCATTTTTTTTATTATTATTATTAGACGTGGGCCCATAGTGGAAGCTTTCATCCGGGTCAAACCGTTCTGTCAGAAGCTTCTAAAAACAATCCGACGGTTGATTTCAAAGCGCAAAAAAACTACTTTCAGGTGTTAGCGTCAAAGCTTATTTTCTTTAACTTTACAACTTGCAATAAAAGAGACTAAATGTGTCACAACCTTGGCTAGTTCTCTGATTATTTAAGGAAAAGCGTAAATTCTGATATATGCGATAAAAAGCAGAACGAATAAAAGAAGCAGTGTTTGGATAGTTTAAATCAAGATTATTGCTAAGCGGGGATTACATTAGTAAAATAAAAGCTGAGTGTTTATATTTAGTATGAAAAGATAAAAAAAAAAAGTTCGTTGTATTAAAGTCGGTCATGGTAAAATATATAAAATTTCTACAAATTTCTACGTACAAAATATTCAAAATAAATATAAATAAATGTTAAATCATACACGAAATTGTATGAAATAATGTCTACTACTTGGTATTTTAAAAATATCCTTAGAGGATTAGCTTCATATCAAGATGGAAACATTATTTTTATTTTTAACAAAAAATTTTAACATTATTTTTCACTTAAAATAATTCTATCAGCTGTTATAGTCAATTGTTTGCAGCCTGTAATAAAATAGACTAAATGCGTCACAACCAGGGTTTAAACTGCCATTAGTCTTTTTAGCATTTTGCTAAAAGGTATCATATTTTTCTAAAACAAGTCGGTCAGAATTTCACTAAAAAGCTAAAACTGGATAACTGTATAAAATATCTCTATATAATAAATCAGATTTTTTTTTTTTTTTTTTTTTTTTTTGTAATATTTGCAGGCAAAAACTGCGAAAGAACTGAAATTTTTGGGAATCCTTATTTATATAGTAATTTGGATTTATTTTTAATTTTCAATGTTTGAATTTAAATGCAAAAATATTTAAAAGTATGTTAGAATTCAGAGTTTGCTTCATAGAAACATTTTTAGCACTAGTATTTCACGATTATCTACCACTACACTTTACTTGATTTTTAAATTGCTTTTTCATTTTACACATATGATATGAATACCTCTTTTTCTATTGATAAAATCAAAACATAGTTTCCGTGATTCATATTTTTAAAGTCACAAATATGGATGCTTGGTTAAAATCATCAATGAACAAAAGGAATAGAAAACAAAACTAAGGATAACAAAGCTAAGTAAAAGAAATCATTGGTATCCAAAGAATTAACTTTCAAAAAAGCTAAAATAGTGCTTGCCTATTTTCGCTAAAATGCTAAAGCAATTTTTTTGCCAGGTTAAACCCTGGTCATAACGTTAGTTAGTTCTCTCATAATTTAAGAAAATTATAAACTCTGATACAGGCAATAAAAAGGGGAGGGAAAGGAAAATTCTAGTGTTTGGATAGTTTAAATCAAGATTTTTGTCAAGTGGGGATTACATTTATTAAATAAAAGTTAAAGTTTACATTTAATGTGAAAAGATAAAACAGAATATAAAATTAAATCCAGTCACGATAAAATATATAAAATTACTACTTATACCATCTCAAGAATTAGTTAAATAAATAAATAAATGAATATTCAATCCCACAGGAAATAATTTAGAATAATGTCTAAAATTTGATATTTTAAAAATATCTTTCGAGAATTATTTCCATATTAAAATACAGACTATTATAGCAAACCTGTGGAAAATTTTCCCATTTTATTTCTTTTTTATTTGCCTTTAAAAATTGAAACTTATAAGTCTTAAATCAATTTCACCACGTAGTTTAAACTTTAATTCATTAGAAGCCAAATTATTATTAGTTTTTGTGGGATGAAACACTTATGATAGTTAAACCAATCATTTAAATGAAAGTTTTAAAACAAAATTCATGTTTGAAGTCCCAGTTTTCATACTTCCCCAGGTAGAACAGCTTTAGTTATAGGACACCTTACGGCAACTTTTTAATTTTCGCTGCCATATTGGCGATGCTTTTTAATTTAATTTTTAATTTATTCATTTTGGCATTACTTTTTTTTTATATATATATAAGAAAAATAAATAAATAAATAACTTAGTACCTCGTTTTGATTATACTTTGATTATTCCTTTTTTTAGTCAATTTATGACAAAAGTTCATATTTTTTTATATCTTTAAAGTATTGCTAGATTTAAAGTGACACTTGCAAAGATTGTAAAAATGCAACTTAAAACTAGTATGTTGTGGCCACCAAAAGACTTTCTTCTATATTTTCCTATACATATTCAATCAGTAACAATATTAAAAAAAAAAAAAAAATGCGATTTTTTTTTTTTTTTTTTTTTTTGGTTAAAAGTAAAAAAAAATCGATAACTTTGTTTTAAATTATCACAGATTTATAGTTCAACCATTCGTTTTAAAGGTATTCACGAGATCTTTCGAATGATACCCATCTTCAAAATTTACCCCCACGGGGGGGGGGGGTACTTCCCCTCCAGGGGGGGGGGGAAGCGATGCCCCCCATGCACAAATTTCTTTTCCTAGTTAACTACTACTATTATCAATAATTCATATTAATTTTACAATCACAAGTTTAAAATAACTCTCATTATGCCCATTTATACGGAATTTTGTCCTATGCTGCCATGTTAAAAATTTGCATAAAATGCGATCACAGCGCCACCTGTTGAGCTATTGATCCCCAAATCTAATGGGCACCAGTTCATGTCAGGGTGCAACTAAATACCAAGTTTGGTTAAATTTCATTCATTTGTTCATGAGATACAGCGTCCACAAAAAAATGATACAGACAGACAGACAGACACACAGACACACAGACAGACAGACAGACACACAGACAGACATTTTAAAAAAAACTATCAATTCGTGTTCAGGACATCCCAAAACGTGTAGATCCGTCAAAAAACGGAGGTCGAAAATTTTCGCGAATCCAATACTTTCTCTATATTACATATAGAAGAAAGTAAAAATAAATAAGTCTATAAAATGATCTCCTCAGACAAATGTCGCCATTTTTTTCTTTTTTTTTTTTTTTTCCGATCACTGAACTGTGCGTGCGGGCTTAAATCCTCCCATCGCATTGTCTCTACAAAATTAAATCGTAGCTGGTCCATGTTAGAGAAATATTTTATAGATATTTTTACATAATAATAATAATGATGATATTTAGACAAAAATAAATATTGGCATAAATAATAATAAATGATTATTAGCATCAAGGCTTATTATTTAGCTTTACAGCCTGTAATAAAATAAACTAAATATGTTACAAACTTGGGTAGCTCTCTGATTATTTAAGGAAAAGTGTAAATTCTGTTATATGCGGGAAAATTAAAAAAAAAAAAAAAAACAAGTGTTTGAATAATTTAAATGAAGATTTTTTACAAGTGGAGCTTACATTAGTAAACTGAAAGCTGAAAAGTTATATTTAGCGTAAAAATATGAAAGGGAAATTCGTTGATTATTTAAGTAAATTAGTAGATTCTAATATGTGAAAAAAAAAAAAAAAAAAAAAAAAAAGTTATACCTGGTATATAACGCACATCACTATACAGATAGGACACTCCCATATATTCAGTAGTAACCAAAAAGTGACTACAGTGACTCTACGCGGTAACGGCTATAAATTACTCGAGATCTACAGTAGAGTGACCATATTTTTTTCATTGAATTTGGGGACAAAGATGGCTGCGTCCTCGAATTTCGAGGACAAAAAAAATTAAAAAAAACTAAATCACCTTAAATTGTAAAATTCTAGTAATTTTTATGTATAAAGCACTTAAAAAAACTTATTTCAGCTTATTTATTATACATATAATAAATTACTATAATAAAACATTAATAACTTTATAACCGGCGTCCCCAAATGTGTTTTCATTTTTTGGGGACGAAGGTAGTTTTGTCCTGGAAATTCGGGGACTGTCCTCGAGATTCGAGGACATATGGTCAACCTACTCTACAGTTACGCAATTGATCGTCATTTTTTTTATTGTGTCTATGTTTTCTTTTGGCAACTTTGTTATTGTTTACAAACTTGATCGTCAAAAGCAATTTTTTTTAAATGCAAGCACTAAATACGTATTAAGCAAATGCATTTTAAAAACATATATCAAACTTTTTTTTTTTTTTTTTTTTTTTAATTGTGTTATTTACACCAAGCGATGTTAAACATTTAACTGTTTCATACTGCTATTTAAGAATTTCAACATATAATTTTTATTTGTACATAAATATGAATGAGTTTGGCAAAGTATATATATTTTAACATTATAAAAATATCTTTTTATTTCATTGAAAAATAGCTCTGAATGGTTTGAGTACGATTTTTTAAATTCAAAAATAATAGAAAGTTAAGAAAAAGAACAACTTTTTGTACTAAAACGTGCTACTAACTACTTACGAAAAAGGAAAACAATTTTTGATCAAAGATGATATTCATGCGTAGACCTAACATATATGGATATTTTAGTTCCCCTTTGTTGACACTCGTGGTGCTACTATTGTCTTCCCCAGTAAAAATAATCCGAAGATATTCTTGAGAAAATAGTATTTTCTTAAGACATTCTTTAAATATTTAAAAATATTTTGAAGATTTATGTTTTTCCATAAAATATCTGCAGAAATTTTGAAAACGTTATAAATAAATATTGTAAACTTTCTTAAGAATGGTCCAAATAACTTTAGATATTCTGCAGATATTTTTTGTTAAAATCTTGAGATTATTTTTAGTGGGGCTAGTTCGCGTTTTAACTTCATTGTCTTATCTTTATGGTAATCTGTCGTATGTAACAACCAATACAACTTCCATTATCCATTACTAGTCTATACATATTATAAAAATTTTTGGTAGATGAAATAAGATTATATGAGTAGGTTTAATGTCAGATTGTAGCTGCTCCTCAAGGGGTAGTGCAGAGACATGCCATCACAATTCTGATCATCTGCGGAGGAGATGATTCTCTCGCTTTGATAACCCCAGAGGTAATAATTAACTCTTTATATAATGATCGTACATTAAAGAGCATATAAAATGTAACTTGTGGATAAAAATTTAAAGGCATTTATAAGAATAGAATATGTAAACTCAATGTATAGCACTGTCCGCTCCATGTAACCTATTTTGTTCCAGAGATTTTCATAGAGTACTCTCGCTACTTTTCCTTGACACGTTTCACGATCTTCACATGTATTATAATTAATTCCTACACTGAGAAAAAAATATACCGCCATCCTCTAGAATAAATAAGTGACCATTTTCTAAATCTCTTAACTTGAACTATAGATTTCCGAGCTATGCGCATAAGGCACGCCAATAAACTGAATAGACGAAATGATCGAGAATTTCTAGTCTACACATTTCAAGACGGTGAAACAATATTCTGAATATTTTGTATTGCGAGAAATTCACGCTTGATTTTTCTGGAATCAGGTAATAAACCAAGATTATCTTTGCTGAAACCCGTCTCTTGTATTCGCATTTATTTGCAGAGATTTTTAAATAACTGTGCCCTCGAGAATATGAGAAAACGCTCTAGAATTCTAATAAAGGTTTTTAGAATTTCTGTTTCAAAAGGAGAATTTATAAAGATGACATGGAACTATTTTTTCTAGAGCCACAATTTAGATTCTATATGTCAGTTACAGAATTTTTTCTCAGTGTATGTTATCTCAAGAATATGCCATTAATCTTAGAAAAATATCATGAACACAAAACGTAAGTACTTTTGCATTTTTTCAAGATTCTCACCCCTTTTTCGACCTTTACATACCAATGGTACACTAACGTGCTACCTCACTAAATTTTCATTAATTACTATGATGAGGTGTTATGTATAATTTTTTATTGCTTATAAGTTTAAAAATTACTGTTAAGTAACTTAAAAATATGAAATACATTTTTTGTCTGATTCATAATGCAATAAATAATGGGTTAAAATATTCCTGGAGATACTAAAGTGAGAAGATGTAAAATTGATCTAACTATTTAGAAATCCTACCAATTTTCCTGTAATAATAAACTAAAAAATACGTAGAAAGCGCATATATAAAGGAGTTCATACAGAGTTTAAAAAATTCAGCCGTTTCTTTTACACAACCGCTGCCGAGATCTAAAATTGACCTTTATTCAAACTATCAATAAATTTTATTATGGTTATCAACTGTTACGTACTTAAGGACATATAAAACCAGTATATTGTAGCCACTGCAAGACTTTTTCCTACATTTTCCTATATAAACTCCCTGAGTACAGATAATTTTTTTTAATATTATTATTTATTGAAATTATGTGCCATGATGTATGCAGACGATTTTATCTTACAAGGAAACATTCAAAAGGTGTCATCTTCAAAAAGTATTGAAAAAAATATATGTGATTCTACTCTTCATAAAACACCAGAAAATGAAAAAAAAAAAATATCGGCTGAAATTAATTACAGCGACCACAAAACATTTATCAAAATTAAGCATATTTGGCGATTTTACACTGCTAGGCGACTAATTTTGAGTACTTGGCGGAAAAGCAAAACACGGTTCTGTTCGTACACTGCAATCTCTGTGCTAGCAAACGTATCACCTAACAGTGCTAAATCGCCAAATATGCTTAATTTTGATAATTTTTTGTGGTCACTGTAATTCATTTTAGCCGGTAATTTTTTCATTTTCTGGTGTTTTATTAAGGGTAGAATCACATATACTTTTTTCAATACTTTTTGAAGATGACACCTTTTGAATGTTTCCTTGTTAGAGAAAACTAACACTAAATATCCAAAAAAAAGGACAGTTTTATTCTCTATAAATAACATCTTAAAAAATACGTTTTCATAATGATTATCTCAAGCATTTAGTTTTGTATATCATTTCCTTATATGCCATAGAAAATGAGATATAGCCTCCCCGTTCTCAGGAAAAGTTGTAGTACGGCAGCGTTACTAATTGGTCGATATGTATTCAAATTTAATCCGCATAATGTCTCATAATGTTCTTTTCTCATAAGTTTTGTTTGATTATACGCATTAAAAATTGAGATATAGTTTTCCCTTAAATTTCGGAAATTGATGTGTAACAGCACAGACTGTTGAACGATTGACAGCAAATGTTGATAGGCATCAATTTATTAAGAGGCATCTACACAGAAATTCATATGATATTCTTTGCAATAGTTCATGAAATAAAGCCTTCCTTTAAATTGTAAAGAATCGCTGTATAGCAACGCCACCTGTTGAGAGATTGACAACAAAAGTTGATAGGCTCTAATTTATGTCAAGGTGCGTCTATATATAAATTTTCATGCAATTCTGTGCAGTGATTTCTGAGATGAAATCGGCATAAAATTTTTGTCACACACACAGAGACAGCATTTTCTAAAAATTGACAAATCGTGTTCTGGATCTCTGAAAACGTGTAAATTCATCGAGAACCGGAAGTTGAAAGTTTTTAAGAATTTAAATATTTTCTTCTATTGAATATAGAAAAATGTAAAAATTATCATCTTGTACAATTACAAAGTTCGTTGCTCTTCCTGCTTGCTCAGTGTTTCTTTGTTTAGGCTGTTAAATGTTTCTATGTTTGTTTACTGATAACATATACAGTAGACTTATAGGCTTGACTCAAAGTTCGTTTGTAAATCGTTGTCAAGATGAGGATAGATGGCACACTAATTACAATACGAAGAATTGGAAAAACACCAGAGAAAACGCGGGAATCGAAACCAAATCTCTCTACATTCGAAGGTTATTAGCAGTGTGGTGGCATAACCACTCGGCCATGGAGGGTCCAAATATTTCTCTGATCATTTTCTGAATCACACGTTTTTCAATCAGAAAATCAGGTGAAAATTCGACGTCGAAAATATTTTCGAATCTAATACTTCCATTACTTACGTCAGCCACTTACAATGGAAGTAAAATGAGCGTGTGTATGTATAAATTAAAGTAAAACTTTTGTCTTATGTAACTTTTCACACCAAAATAAATACTGGAAGATTAGATTTAACAAGGAAAAAAAATACATATAGTTACACAATAAAAAGAAAAAAAAAAAGAAAAGTTACAAGGAAGTATGTTATGTATCCATTAAATCATGATCAGTCAGAGAAAATGCAAAAACAGTTCTAGTAAATCCACCACAAAAATCATTTTATTAATATATGACTATTTTATATACGGTTGGCTGTTTTCTCACAAATTGTTGAATGCAAAATATATGCACTGCAAATAGAAGTGTCTTAATTTCAGACAGAAATGTGTCTGAAATACCAATTTAAAACATAAATGCCTGAAACAGGTAAAGATACAAATTTTCAGACATCACACACATCTGAATTTAAAACACACAAATTTCTTTATAAGAATAGAGTAAGCTAAGTGTCTGAATAATATTGATATGTCTGAATTACAGTTTTAACTCTTGGAAGCTAAGACATTTTACAATTCAGACACCTAGAAATTCAGACATTTTACAGTTCAGATACTTGGAATTTTAGACACTTGGATTAACTTAGCATTTTTTTTTTACACGGATTCTATTTTGAGTAATATATGTATAGGGTTTAAGTTTCTTTTCACGTCCGCTTCATTTAATAATATTTTATATAATAAGTGCTTAAGCTATTTAGATCATTTAGCTTTGTTAAATTGAGTGTTGAAAAAAAAATGAAATCGAATAGGCAAACGAGCAATCTTGAAGGATTTGTACACGACTTCTGCTTATCTTTTTAATACTATTAAAAAAAAAAAAAATCCGCATGACCTTTTTTTTTTTTTTTTTGTAAATAGTGTGTTTTCTGTTAAATATAATTTTAAATGAAAAGAGAGAGAAAGAAAAAAAATCCGCATAAAATTTCTCTGGTTTTTTTTTTTTTTTTTTTTTTTGGTAAATACTGTGTTTTTTGTTAAATATAAGTTTAAATGAAAAGAGAAAAAGAGAGAGAGAAAAAAAAAACCGTTTTTGAAATATCATAGGCTACACTTTTCGCACAATTATCAGACATATTTAAAATAAATAAATAAATACTAAAAATATACACATAAAATTTAAAATAAAAATGTATATTAAGGTTCAGGCATATTGTCGATAATTTTAATTAATATATATATATATATATTAAATGAAACATTTGCAGTTTGTTTGACGAATACTAGATATCTATAGCTATACTGCTAACCAAAGAAGATTTAGTGTCGATGATTATAGCTCACTTGGTCGGTTGCTGGTTTGTGAATCCATAGTTCCATAGAGTCCAGCTTGTCGGAAAGGTTCGTTCATATGCGTTTTCTGTATGCTCTAAGAAATTCTATATCCATTTTTTAACCGTTAACTAAATCATACGCAATCTTACTTACTTATTTATTTTTATAATTTATTTATAAAAAATGAGGTTTAAAATGGCTGCTTTAAGTCACTTCAAATGTCTTAAATCCAGTCGCATTCATGTCTTAACTTAAGAAATCTTACGTGTGTTAAAATTTAAGACACGATTTCATGTCTTAAAATAATGACACTCATTTAAGTCACTTATTTGTCTGAATTTAAGACACTTGAATTTGCAGTGTGAAAAGTACGAAAATAGGCAAAATAATTCATGTACTCCGCGTTCACCACTTAAACTAACTTATTCTAATTAATTTAAAATATATCAATTCAAAACCTATAGCGAATACAAGATAAGCAGTATAACGTACTGCTAACAAAGCGTCCGTCTACAGCAGCGCCAACTGCCTGATGTGGTTGGTTGACAAAACACAACCAGCGTAAAAATGTTGGTCAAAGAAACCTTAAAATCAAATAGTACATGAAATCACCCAAAACGGGGTTTTGAGTTTTTTTAATGGATTTGTTTTTTAGTTCTTATTTCTAAAATAATATAAAAAAATAATTGTTATTATTTTTAACATATTTAAATATTGCGACTAGCAAAATGGTCTAAGCCTGTTAGCAGTAAAAAATATCATTATCAAATTATGATATATATTATCAAATCTCCCTACATGCCATTATTAAAACATGTGTTATCATCTTAATTTTATTTTTGCATGAAATTCAACAAGTAGAAAATTAATACTTAAACTTCATCAGATTAAATTAAAATTTATCCAAAGAATAACCAAAGAACTTATTTGAAATACTAAAAAGTTATTTCTTACATAATTTTTAGTTAATTAAATATTTAAAGAAACATTTATTTATTTATTATTATCCTTATATGTATATTATACTGGGTGTTTATAAAGTCCCGGACCCATTTTGATGTTTAATAACTCATAAAATAATGAAGATATAAACAAAATTATGGCATTTATTGATGGAATAACTCATATATTTTCTTTTTAGGTTTGAATATCTTTACTTTTATAAATCGTCTGCGCGTGTGGTTAATTTCAGATAATTTCATTTTCCAGTCTATATATCTGTACTCTTCCTTTGCAACTGATATGATAAGGAGGATAGAAGATGATGTTGATTTTCTGAAGCGCATAATGTTCTCCGACGAAGCATCCTTTCATGTTTCTGGCATTGTTAATTACCATAATGTGCGCATATGGGGATCTGAAAACCCCCATGAATACCGTGAGGCACAAAGGGATTCCCCAAAGGTTAATGTGCGGTGTGGACTAATGCACGACCGAGTCACTAGGCCTTTCTTTTTTACAGAAAAGACGGTCTCATCAGTAGTATACTTTAACATGTTGGAAAACTTCGTATTTCCACAACTAGAAGAGCTTCAGATGTCTTTTTGTAACAAAATGGTGCAAAACCTCATTGGGGTACCATCGTTCGTAGTTCTTTGAATGACCATTTTCCAGGAAGATGGATTGGGCGAGGAGGTCCAATTCCTTGGCCACCCAAATCACCTGATATAACGCCGCTGGACTTTTTCCTTTGGGGATTTGTAAAAGACAATGTTTACAGGAGGAGAGTGTCGAACATTGATGACCTAAAAGTCAGAATTACAACCGCAATATCCTCTGTGGATGCCGACATGCTTGCCGCTACCTGGCGTGAAATTAACTATCGACTTGATATTCTCCGTGAGACGAAGGGGGCACACGTGGAAGTTCATTGACAAGGGTCATGAAACTTTTTGAGTCTATCTAACCATTTATGTTATTAATTTTAATCTATATTTATTATTTTATGAGTTATTAAACATCAAAATGGGTCCGGGACTTTATAAACACCCTGTATATATGTATATATAATTTACTATCGTCTATATATATATGAAACAGAAAGTTTGAAAATCATGGAAAAGGAAAAAAAAACACTTTTGGATGTTTTGAACAAAATTTGGCCATTTTTGGATGATATCTGTCTATCTGATTGTCAGACTATCTACACTCATTGCCATAAAAATTTACACACCAAAAAGTAATTGTGAGATCGTAAAGAAACTTAACATAAAATACGTGTCAGGCAGATATTCAAATGATTAGAAATGTAGCGTAATTGCGCATTGCATAATGACAGCAGAGGGTTTTGAACTTCATTCTCTTTTGAGCAAAAAACAGGTAAGCAAAACTTGTTGGCGAGATTGCGTGTACTTAATAGAGGGACTTTTTTTTTTTTAATAGAGATGGTGTTACGCCGCCCTCGAAGACAGTATGAGCAGTTGTTAAAAACGGAGAGAGAAGAATCATCGGGATGATGGAAACTGTGTGATCAGCTTGGTGAGTAGTCCGTCAGCTAAGTTCTGATTTTACTATAATGAAGTGTTGAGACCAGTGAACAAGTGTGAGTATGTTACACGGCGACCAGGCTTAGGACTCCCTCGGAAGATCATCATTCGAGAAGACCGTCACATCATACGATATGCATTCATAGCCAACCTGTCTCATTGTCCTCCATCCAGCCACAGGCAGTACCTTCAATAAGGCTCCCTGTGTCAGTCCGTACCATCCCAACGCACCTGGCTGAAGAAGATTTGCTATCGCGGCGCTCATTGTGTGTGCTGCTAATGAACCCCCTTTCATAATCTCCACTTGGAGTGATGTCGCACTCGATTGGATTGGACTGCAACCGAATGGGACCATGTTGTCTTCAGAGACGAATTCAGATTCAATTTGGGCAGTGATGACAACCATGTACGTGTGTGGAAGCGTATACGTGTGTACAGTGGCACAGCGTACCCACAGATCGTGTGATGATAAGATGTCCCATTGCATACGGCACACGATCACCCCTAATATTGATATAAAGCACAAGTACGTTCATGACATAATTCAGCCACATGCGTTGTCACTTATGGCAGGACTTCCAGGAGCCATTTTTCTTCAGGACAATGCTCGGCCACACACAGAAAGGATAATACATGACTGCATCCGCCACATTAACACCCTTTCATAGCCATGTCGATCCCCAGATTTATCACTAATCGAGCATATCTGGGATCACTTGGGACAAGAAGTTGGGCAGCCTACGAGTTTGGACAAATTAGAGACCTGTTTATAGCAACTGTGGAACGAGATGCCGCAGGATATCATACGGGACTTGTATGCTTCAATGCCCGTCCGTATTGCATCGTGCATTCACCCTAGAGGTAGTCCAAAAGAGTACTAAAATCTACATTCATTTGATATTTTTCCGGCAATAAACGATCATTTTTCTTTGATTTTGCAATAATTTACTTATTTCACCGTTGTACTTACTTATGTAAAATTTTACCTCATTCTGACAACTCTTTTTTTGGTGCGCAAATTTTTATGGTAATGAGTGTATTTCTGTGTATCACAAGTTTTCTAAGCACTGTACCTTATAAGGCAATGAACGAAATTTAACCAAATTTGGTACTTACTTAGCCTTTCACCCAAACTGGTGCTGATTACATTTAGAAACCAATCCCCCAATAGGTGATAGATAATTTTTAACGATTTTTTATATAGTAGTGCAGGACAAAATTTCATATAAAAGTACAAAATAATTATTTTTTTTAAAAGGTAATAGTCGAATTACTAAAAATTATTTATAGTCAACTGGGGAAAAAATAGTGTGTATGTAGGAGCATCACCCCACCCTCCACCCCCTTGGTTAAGTAACCCCGGGGTTATAGGTATTTCAAAATTTTCTGAAACTTAAAACCGAATGGTTAAACTGTAGATCTGTGATTTAAAAGAAAGTTATTGATTTATTATTATTTTTTTTATCATATCACAGAACTATGTTTTAACAATAGATCTGTAATTTAAAAGAAAATTATCGAATTTTATTTATTTTTAACGTAAAGAAAAAACATAGCCTCGGGAAATATCAACACAAAATTGACTTTTTTTTTTTTTTTTTGGACATACAGTATTATGCCTCTCTGGGAAAGAAATTGCCTGCATTCACCGAGGGAAATAATTGTAATAAAAAATAATTTTAATAAATAATCTATACTGCGTGAATTTGTGTAGGAAAGTACAAAAGAAAATCTTGTGATAGCCACAACACGTTAGTTTATGACCAATGTGCAATCATTAAAAATGTTAAAGTTCAAATAAATTTTGGCGTTTTTGTTGCTTTTAACACTTTTTGCTAAACTTTCAGAAGTGTAACCGTTTTATTATAGCAAAATTATTACGCTTTTGAAAGTAAAAAAGCAAAAACCATCACATTGTTCTTTCTCCACTCTATTTTAGAATAAAGTTTATGTTTAAAATACAAAAATACAATTGTAATATAGGATATTACGTCTCTTTTCTAGATATTTTTATTTAAAAGAAAAAAAAAAAAAAGAAAGAAAGAAAGTTCCGATACCAAAACCAATTGTCTGACGTTTACCAGCTGCTTTATCAAAGGTTATAGCTCAACTGATGACTCTACAACTGGTATTTATTGTATAATGGCTTTCATAACAATAGTGCAGCTGTTTTGAAGCAATAGATACTTTTTCTGTTGTAGAAGTAATAATAACTTTAGTATTTCATTATGAAATTTTTCATTCATACTTAAAAATTTTTAAGTTTTCAAACTGTAGTGAGATATTTTTAGTCGACGTCAATAATCTGTATTCATAGATTTATTCTCACTTAGAAACTTCTTTTCTAAGGTTATTTTTTTTCTAAATGACAGCTGTTAAAAACGATCTCATCCTCTTCCATAAAAATGCATACACACTATCTACCATTAAGGTATTTGGACAATTTCAAATTTAGACATTTTGCCAAATACCTATAAAAATTCTGGATGAATTAGCTTGAAACTTAGCGAGTGTAAAGAACGTGTAATACCTTATATATTTCAACAAAAGTTTTGTCCTAAAGAGGAGAAGGGGACCAGTAAGGAATTAAACATCGAAATATTTTGGATAACCCTGTAAAAAGTAATGCTTCTTTTGCTATAGCATCTGATTATGAGGAATCTCTTAATTATCTGTATAATTTTTTAAGAGATTACCATATATATTCATTGAGGTATAACAGCTTCTTAAAAAAAAATAATAAATAATAATAATTATAGTTACAACACGTAGGGTATTAAACCCACTACAAAGCCATTTTTAGGAAACTTGGTGTATAACATTAGACACAGCATACTGCAATCAGAATGCAAAAATGTTAAATATATTACGAAATATTTAATATTTAACGCATTTTTGCAAAATAATTTTTAACTACGCTTTAACTTTTAGAAATATTTTTTAAACTTTTAAAAACTCTTTTAAAAACTTTAAAACTTTTTTTTTTAACTTTTAAAACTTTTTTAACTTTTAGAAATTTCTTTTTAAACTTTTTAAAACTTTTTTAAAACTTTAAAAAAAAAAAAATTTAACTTTTAATACTTTTTTTTTTAACTTTTAGAAAATTTCATTTATATAATTTAATAACCAAAATTATTAAGCTACTTATATGAAAATCCCAAACAAACATTGTATAAATTAAAAATTTATGAGTTTTAGAATGAACAGAATTTTAGTTCCTCTCTCTTTCAAAAAAATAAAAATAAAAAAAGATATAAGGTATTATCAGTATTTACTTACTATCAGAGAACACTGTATTACCATTAAGTATTGATTGAAACAAAGTAAAAGTTTGAGTAAAACCCTTATAGGAACTCCAGGAACTGAAATTGTGTTCATTCTATTTAGCATATATTTTTCAATTTACATGATGCTTGTTTGGAGCTTTCACATAAGTAGCTGAATACTTCTGTCTGTTAAATTATCCAAATAGTTTTTTTTCAAAAGCTCGCACATGTGAAGAGTAGTGTAAAAAGGGTGATTCACCAACACGGTGGTGGCGCGGTGGCGCGCTGTGGCGCGCGCGCCTCCACCCTGTTGGAGCGCACCACCGCGCCACCACCCTGTTGGTGAATACACCCTTTTTACACTACTTAGTCATCATCTTGGACGAGGGGGTGTTGCCACCGGAAGAATAGAAACTTTACGTTGCCACCGGAAGAATAGAAACTTTACGTTGCCACCGGAAGACAAGAAACTTTGACTATCATCTTGGATGAGGTTTGGTACTGCCATCTATCGGGGAGAAGGGGGAATTTTGAGGAGTTAGATTTATTTTCCTAAATTTCGGGACTTAGTATTTTTTTCACAATTTCGAGGACTTCAAAATTTTTTCGAATTTTTGCAGGGGGTTAGATTCGAACCGAAGGTAAAATAGTTTCACGGCTTGATAAGTGGATAAGGGTTTTATTTATCAAACCATGAAGCTATGCTTGTGAGTGCACTTATAAGGTATATAAAGAGAAGCGTTGCGCTAGTGAGTCATTCTGAAAAGTATCTTCGTACGAGGAAGGTATGATGCGCTTTCGTGTGAATGTGAGTCATAATAAAATTTTGTGTTGTAACGATGGAGGTGTATCAGAATCCAAGTCACGAGGGAAGTTTTGGTGGTGTAAATGCCTTATTTCGTGCTGCCAAAGGCAAAATCTCGAAGAAGAAGATTCAGGACTGGCTGAGCGGAGTCGATGCATACACGTTGCACAAACCTGTTCGAAGAAAGTTCCCGACCAATCGAGTGATAGTGTATTCAATCGATCAACAGTGGCAGACCGACTTAGTGGATCTCGGCAGTTTGCAAAAGTTCAATCAAGGGTACCGCTACATCCTGACTTGTATAGACATTCTGTCTAAATTTGCGTGGGCGGTCCCTTTGAAGCAAAAACGGGGTGAAGATATTGTAAAGGCGTTCCGGTCTATTTTTGCAACGAGGAAACCCAAGTCCCTGCAATCGGATGACGGAAAAGAGTATCAAAACAGACTTTTTCAAAAATTTTTGAAAGAAGAAGGCGTGCGGTTTTTTACGACGAATAACAATACGAAAGCATCTGTCGTGGAGCGATTTAACCGAACTTTGAAAACGAAAATGTGGAAATATTTTACCCATAATCATACCTACCGCTATTTAGACGTGTTGGATCAGTTGTTACACAGTTATAATCATACTTACCATTCAAGTATCAAGAGAGCTCCAGTTGAAGCAACCGCTGAAAATGAAAGCGATGTATGGGATACTTTATACGGTGACATGCAAAATGCGAAAAGAAAGCCCTGCATGTTTCAACCGGGAGATGTTGTACGAGTTTCCAAGCAGAAATTAACCTTCGAAAAAGGATATGAAACGAACTGGACGGAAGAAGTGTTTGTGGTGACTGAATGTGTGAGAAGAGACCCTCCCGTCTACCGAATCAAGGATCTGTTAGAAGAATCCATTAAAGGAACCTTTTACCCTCAAGAACTTCAGAAAGTGAAACCAAAAGAGAATTATACGATTGAAAAGATTTTAGATAAGCGGATACGGAAAAAGCGTGTGGAATACAAAGTGAAATTTAAAGGTTATCCTAGCAAATTTGACCAATGGATTCCATCCTCTGATTTATTCGCCTTATAAAACAAGTGTTTGGATTGTTGAAAGATCATTTGAAAGAATGTCGTTCTACGTGACGTTACCTTCGGACAGTTCCCGGAATTATTTTCCTGAGAATAAAATTTCTCATTTTATTACGCGATTACCCGCCCCTGTTGAATTGAAAGGGGAATGGGAAGTAGGCCTTGTCGAATTTATTTACCCTCACACCTGGTATAATGTGAATCAAAATAATAATTTATTTGGTTTCGATTTGAATGACCAGAAATCCCCGTTTGGTAGAAGAATTCCCCCTGGCTTTTACGAATCGGTTGATGACATTTTAAAAGCAATGTCTATTGAAGAGATTAAAAATAAAATTTCTTTCACTTATGATCCGCACACGAAAAAGGTGTGTATTAACGTGAAAGATAAAACAAAACTGATATTGCATGAGGGGATAGCGCAGATGTTGGGATTCGAACCAGGTGAAATCGCCTCGCCGGATATAAATATCGAGCAAACTATTTTTAGTACCTATGTCGCAGATCCCTGTGCGCATTATAGAGTATTGCTGGTTTATTCGGATATTGTCGAACCCCAAATTATTGGAGATGTGTTAGCACCCCTTTTACGAATTGTCAATGTGAGGGGAAAAGATGGAGAAATGATTTGTGAGACATTTGACCGACCACACTATTTACCTGTCAGCCGAAAATCGTTCGACTCTTTGGAAATCGTTATAAGGAACCACCTCGGCGAACTCACGCCATTTGAACGTGGGCGCTCGTACGTGAAGCTTCACTTTCGTCAAAAATACCTCTCGTGATGTTTGTTCCTTACCAGTGTTGTGCGAAATCTTTTGAAGATTACTATTCCCATCAGTCGGGTAGTGGTCTAAATTATTATCAAGGCACTACTTTACAAAAGGGATATGGATTCGGTGGACTGTTTCGATCCCTTTTTCGTGCAGCAGTACCCCTCTTCAAATCGGGAGCGAAAGCGGTCGGCAAGCAGTTGTTTCATTCAGGCGTGAACGTGTTAAGTGACCTGTCTCGTGGAGAAGACATTAAAATGGCCGCCAAGCGAAGATTAAAAGAAGCTGGACAGACGTTAACCGACAAAGCCGCTACTAAAGTGAAGACGATGATTGGATCGGGCCGCCGGTATAAAAAGAGGAAGCGTTCTACCAAAGCAGTCATTCGACGTAAAGCCAAGAAAGTGAAGGTACAAGATATTTTCGCTTAAAGATGTCTGGACTCATCCATAAAGATTCTGCTGCCTGTGCGAAATCCGAATTGGATTTATTTTTGATCCCACCCACGCAAACGGCTATTGAAAAAGGATACTTTGTTGAATACCACCCTCTTGCGAATATTCGAGACGGAGGACCTGTGGAATTTAATATTTCCGGAAATGGTGAAGACTATATTGATTTATCGGCTTCCTACCTGTATGTGAAAGTGAAAATTACCAAGTTTGATGGATCACCCTTAGCGGAAACGGATGCAGTTGCCCCCGTGAATTTATTTTTACACGCCTTGTTTTCTCAAGTGGATATTAGCCTGAACGAAAGAGTGATCTCCTCGTCGAGTAACACCTACCCCTACCGCGCCTATATTGAAACGCTGTTGAATTATGGAGAAGATGCCAAGAAAAGTTTATTGACCTGCGAATGTTTTTACAAAGATGAGAATTTGGCTGCTACAGATCCTGCTGGAGACAACCCCGGATTGAAGATACGTTACGCACTCACGAATAAAAGCAAAACGTTAGATATGATTGGACCTTTGCATTGTGATATTTTTCAACAAAATCGATTGCTATTGAATATGGTTGACTTGAAAATTAAGATGACCCGAAGCAAGCCTGAATTTTCCTTAATGTGTAAAATTGATGCGGCGAAACCCATTCCCAACTACAAAGTGATTTTGGAACATGCTTCTATTTTCATACGTAAAGTGAAAGTGAGCCCCGGTGTATTACTGGGTCATGCCAAGGCCTTAGAGAAAAGTACAGCAAAGTATCCCATCGATCGAGTGTTATGCAAGACCTATTCGATCTCAACCGGAAGTAAATCCTTTATGCAAGACAATGTGTTTTTAGGAGGCATGCCGAAAAGAATTATTATTGGACTTTTAGAAAATAGTGCCTACACTGGTCAATATGATTTAAATCCCTTTTATTTCTATCATCACAAGGTCAACTTTTTAAGTGTTTACGTGGATGGACAACCTGTACCCAGCAAACCCTTGGAATTGGATTTCGAAGAAAATAACTATATAAGAGCGTATCATCGTTTGTTTTCGGGATTTAATCGGGATACCGGCATTTATCTGACCCGAGAGGACTTTGCGAACGGACATACTTTGTATGCTTTCGACCTGAGCCCTGATATGTGTGACGGACCCCATCTGAATCTACAGCAACAAGGAAATTTACGAATTGAAATCAAGTTTGCGCACACCTTAGAAAGAACCACGACTGTATTGGTGTATGCGGAATTTGAAAACATTATAGAAATTAGTAAAACACGACATGTGTTGTGTGACTTCCCCAACTGAAAATGAATTCTATAGAAATCGAGACTATTTTATCCCACGATCCAGTAACCAAGAAATACTTTTCCGGTGTTTTCCCCAGTGATCAATTACCCAAGAAGATCGAGCGCTATCCTGCATGTTTTGTATGCAACGTGGACAAGTCTACAGAAGCCGGAAGCCACTGGGTGGCATTCTATCTATCCTCCCCTACGGAAGCGGAATTCTTTGATTCCTATGGAAACAAGCCGAACTTTTTTAAAGGACCTATATCGAACTATGTATCTCAATTTTCACGAGTGGTGTTTAATCCACTTCCGCTGCAAAGTCATGTGACAGCTGTTTGTGGTCAATTTTGTGTGTATTATATTTATTGTCGATGTCGTGGCAAAACTTTGAAAGATTTTTTAAAGCAGTTTGTAACTGAAAATATATGTAACGACCATAGAGTCTATAATTTTATATCCAAACGATTTCGCACACGTGCTCCTTTTTATCAATAAAAAACTATTTATAATGTAAACCTATGTGTCTGTGTTTATTTAGAATGGAGTTTCCACGCTTTCAACACCCTTTTACAATGCTCTTAGCAGGGCCCACGGGGGTCGGTAAGAGTTGGTTTCTGCGGGATTTACTGGCAGAACGACGGCGTATGTTTAACCCTCCTCCCGATAAAGTCGTTTGGTTTTACGGCATCTCTCAAAAGCTTCACGAGGAAATTCCCGACGTGACATTCGTGGAAGGGTTTCCTTCTAATTATCGGGAATATTTAGGTACCCATTCTTTAATGATTTTAGATGATTTAATGGTGGAATGTGGGGGTGATGAACGATTAACCCACCTCTTTACCAAAGGAAGTCACCATTTAAATTTAAGTATTATTTTTATTACTCAAAACCTTTTTCACAAAGGTAAAGAAATGAGAGGTATTTCCTTAAACAGTCAATACTTAGTACTTTTTAAAAATCGTCGGGACATGAGTCAAATTACGCACTTAGGCAGACAATTATACCCGAGATCAACTCAGTTTTTTCAAGAAGTGTTCGAGGATGCTACCAAACAGCCCTTCTCTTATTTGTTGGTGGATTTAAGGAATGAAACCCCCGAAGGAATGCGACTCAGAACGCGTATATTACCGGGGGAAACCCAATTTGTGTACGAGCCCAAAAAAGGTTTAAAAGGAAAGCCCTACCGATTTTAATTCATTTGGGATCATGACGTTAACGAGGAAACAACTTCGAGACTTGGAGCTTATAAAGTCTTGTCCTCAAACCTTACGCAAGCATTTGTTAAAAAAATTACCGACTCGATCTGTGAAGGCTATTTGCGAATGTACCCTGAACGTATTAAAAGGAAACGTGCCTCTCTCCTCTCATCAGAAAAGGTCTTTAAGGAAATATAAGACGACTCTTCGAAAAATTGGTACCAAGAAAGGAAGTTTATTCAACAAGAAAAAATTGATTGTTCAACACGGTGGATTTTTAAATATTTTAATTCCGGCTGCATTGTCTGTTTTAACCGGCATCATCAATGGAATTCGCAGCTAAGTATGCGTTGGTACCGGAAGAAGAATTTTCTAAGCATACGCCTTCTAAAAAGCAAATGACGGAATTTGATTTAGCTATGGCTAAAATATTAAATAGTTCTCTACCGGATCACGAAAAAATTCAGCACTACTACGAACTCTTAAAAAGAAAAATGGATTTGCAAGAATATAATTTGCCTTGGATGTCTAAACAACTCGAAGAAGAACCTGAAAAAGTGGAACCTAAACAAGTAGAGTCTATAAAACAAGAACCCCAAGAAGACTATGAAACCTTTGTGTTATCGTCTGTAGCTAAACCCATGAAGAAACAAGCCGAAGCCTTATTAAATTTTCTCAAGTCTCATTCAAACAAGTTTAAGTGGAACCCGAAAGGAGAGATTACTTACAACGGAAGGACCATGGAGCATTCTAATTTAGCGGAACTCTTTCATTTCATCTTTTCTGTGAATAAAAAACCACCTATTACAGGACAAAGTGAATTTTTGCAAGCCTTGAAAGATATGGGAGTACCCCAAAGTATTATTAAGAATCGATATTTGTCTTCAAGAAAAAACATTGTCAAACCGAAAAAGAAACTTATTGTAAAAAAACCTGTTGTTAAACTCAACCCTGTAACCTGGGAAACATACTAAATAAAATGAATTTGTATCGATCCATACGTGTGATTATTTATAGAATAAAATACACTTACCTGAAAACACGTCCTACTCCAACGGCTGCCTTGAGAGAAATGAATGATAAGGAGAGTTCTTATCAGCGACGCGAGGTCACGTGATTAGGGTGACGTCACGAGTAATGTGATTGGCTATACTCAGTCACGTGGTGAGTGACGTCACGAGTTATCTGATTGGCTACCTCTGGTCACGTGACGAGAGTCTTATCTTATCAGAGATTGCTTATCAGCGATCACGGCTCAGTCTACCATTTGATTTCGTGTGTGTTGGTTGTCTCGTCATGTCTGCAGTGAGTTTCACGGAAAACGGACTGAATGTCCAGTATGTTTCAAACTTCATAGAAAAGGAACAAGCAGATCGGTATTTTGCCGAGTTAAAAACTTTACCTTTCTACACGCCAACCTTTAGAATTCATGGAAAAAGTTTTAAGCCTAAAAGACAAGTTCTGGGATACGGCGATTCAACTTTGAGTTATGCCTTCAGCGGAACTCATGTGCCTGCTAACCCCTGGACACGTCTGGTATTGGAATTGCGGGATCGAGTGGAAAAATGGACGGCTTCTACCTTCAACTATGTTCTGCTAAACCTCTACAGCAATGGATACAGCTACATACCTCAACATAAAGACAACGAAAGTGGATTAGATGCAACTTTCCCTATCGTAGTCCTCACCTTTGGTGCCGAACGAACAATTGAATTCAAGAAGCCTAAAACACCTTCTACTTTGATTTCATTAGAACATGGTTCTCTCTACAGTATGTTAAAGCCTACGAACGAACTGTTTACCCACGGCATTGCACCGAATCCTAGCATCAAAGATATGAGAATCAGCCTGACTTTTCGTCACTTAATACCCAACCCTATCATGCCACCTTTAAAGAAACCAAGACTTGATATAAGTGATGCTTCGTCTAGTGCATGCGATACTTTGAAAAACTCTGATTGTGATACTTCAAAAAACTCTCATTGTGATACTTCTGTTAAAAACTGTTCTCAAGACATGTGTGAAGAATTGAATGTGAATGATTGGTTAAACCAATGGGTACGTGAACAATCTTGGGATCCTATACGAGGTGAATTTAATTTAAACTTTAGCAGTTTTTTACAAATTGTAATAGAAAAGAATTTTAATGTGAGAATCCACATTCGTAATTTTAAAGAATTACCCACGGGTCAATGGATACCTACTAAAGAAGGCGTTGTAATGACAGCTCAGACATGGTATTATTTTCAAAGTAAGATTGAAAATTTTAATTTTGAATCAGTAAATGATAGTTTTATTTCTAACAATCAATTAATAATGGCTTACATAGATGAGGATTATTGTAGTTTACAGCAAATGTTTTCTTTAAATCCTTCTGGCTTTTATTTAAAACCGAATGTCATTAAATTGTCCAAGGATCAAATTTTTAGGCTTAGAGAACTCAAAATGAGAATAACTCATTTTATTATTGATGCAATATTCACCGTTCAACTTCCTATGTTAATTCTAAATAAACCCCTTGTGTGTATTTCTCATGAAAATGAGCAAAGTGCTAAGGAAATCTTACTCGATTTTATCGTGTATGAAATTCAGTTAGGAATTGAAAATTTATTTCAATGTGACGGATGTGTTTTTAATTCAGACGATCAAAATTCACACGAGTGTTTAATGAAATCTATGTTTGAAAAATATCAATTATATCGTGAAGAAATACTTTTAAAATTAAATATGCATGTTATTGTTAAAAAAATTAATTGTTCCTGTCATTACAACGACGGTTTCTTTAAACAATTAAATATGACCTTGTATGAAAAATATATTGAAGATACTTTATCCGAAAAGTAATGTGTGTTTATGAAAACGACTTCTTTAAACAATTGTATCCAATAAGTAATGTGTGTATATATTTTTATGGAATTTCAATAAATAGATTGAAACTGAATATCTGTGTCTGTCTGTCTTTGAAATATTTTATTGATTTTATTTCTTAAAAGATTTAATTAGAAATATTTTATTTCATAAAAGATTCAATGAATTTATAAGTTTGAAATGACTATTTTATTTCATAAAACATATTTTTAAAAGATTCACTTTCTAGGGATTTAATTATTTTAAAGGTATATTTATTAAATCATATAATAAAACCATTTCCTATGCATTTAATAACTTATATTCGGAAAAATATTGTTTCGAAAAGATATATTTTATTTCGTAAAACATATAATAAAACCATTTATTCATGAAACAATCCACTTGAAAAAAATTTTTTTAATAATCAAATTGAAATAATAATTGTTATTTTCCATTAATTAAAAGTGTAGACATTATCTCTTCATTAGAAATATGCAAATGAGTATGTTTCATATCTCCCGTAAGATATTATACCTGTACGAACACGGAGGAGGTGACTCACCTTGGAAAATCCACGAGGGGAAATATGCAAATGAATCAACCTCTATGGTGAATCAGAATTCGAGAAGTTTCTCGTAAGATCTACAGAGGTGAGTCAGGGTGACGCATGGGGGAAAACCCCTTATCTAGATAAGCCGTTGCAACTCAATTCTCGGGTCATTCGTAGATTATCTACTGTCTAGGCAAGACGTACTTTGTGCTCTCTCCTTTAGCGACGTTCGCGAAATTTTCTTCCCGTACATTTACTGTGTTTTTACCGCATCGTATATTGTGCTTTTCCCGTACCTCTATAATGGAAGGATACACCAACGACAATCAAGCTATGGATGTTGAAAATGCAGTAAGTATATATTTATCTAGTAATCATTGATTTTCTAACTGTGTTTAATCATTTTTAGTGAAATATGAGATATTAAATTGAAATAAGAATTCTTTAATTTATTATTACTTTTTACGATATGTTAAAAAATAAATTTGATTGACACTATGCAAAATAGAATGAGTTTCAAATCTATTTATAATGTGTGTTAAAAATAAATTTGATTTACACTATGCTAAAATCTATTTTTATTTATAATGTGTTTAAAATAAATTGAATTTCGAATCTTTATTTTGATAAATGAGAAATCTATTTTATTTCATTCAATAAACTATATAAAGTGAAATTTAAGTATGTGTAAAATCTGTTTATGCATAGAAATTATTTATTCTATAAGTGAAAATCTATTTATAATATGTGTTAAAAATAAATTTAATTTCAAATCTTTATTTTGACAAAGTGAAAATCTATTTTATTTATTATGTGTTAAACATAAATTAAATTTCGAATCTTTATTTTGATAAATGAGAAATCTATTTTATTTCATTCAATAAACTATATAAAGTGAAATTAAAGTATGTGTAAAATCTGTTTATGCTTAGAAATTATTTATTCTATAAGTGAAAATCTATTTATAATATGTGTTTAAAATAAATCGAATTTCGAATCTTTATTTTGATAAACTATATAAAGTGAAATTTAAGTATGTGTAAAATCTGTTTATGCTTAGAAATTATTTATTCTATAAGTGAAAATCTATTTATAATATGTGTTATAAATAAATTTAATTTCAAATCTTTATTTTGACAAATGCGAAATCTATTTTTTTATTTATAATGTGGTAAACATAAATTTAATTTCGAATCTTTAATTTGATAAATGCGAAATCTATTTTATTTCATTCAATAAACTACATAAAGCGAAATTTAAGTATGTGTAAAACTTGTTTATGCTTAGAAATTATTTATAATATGTGTTAAAAATAAATTTAATTTCAAATCTTTATTTTGACAAATGGGAAATCTATTTTATTTATTCTATGTTAAACATAAATTTAATTTCGAATCTTTAATTTGATAAATGCGAAATCTATTTTATTTCATTCAATAAACTACATAAAGTGAAATTTAAGTATGTGTAAAACTTGTTTATGCTGAGAAATTATTTATTTTATAAGTGAAAAACTTTGTATAGAAATTTTAATAAGTTTATTTTTTTACAATCATATGACATAGAAATTATTTTATAAGTGAAAAACTTTTTAATTAGAAGATTTAATTAAAACTTATTCTCATAAGTTTAAACTAAAAATTTATTATTCTAATAATTTATTTCCTTACAAAATTTATGACTCATACTTCGTTTAAAGGTGCTTTTTATATTATTCAAATCAAAAAGTTATTATTATTATTGTTTACTTATGAGAAACTTAATTTGCATTCATTATAAATAAAAAATTTAATTATTAACTAGAAAATCAGTTTACTTATAATTTTCATCAACTAGTGTTGTTTATTTAATTTCCAACATCCTATACTTTGTGATTTATATAGTAATTATCGCTTATACAATAAAATGTTAGTGTTCAAGTAGATTCATGTTCAGTCATGTTTAGGATGACTCATCGTTTGATGAGTCATCGCATAGCTTATACAATAAAATGTTAGTGTTCAGACATGTTTAGGATGACTCATCGTTTGATAAGCTATCAATTAGATTATACTTATTCAATTTATTTATGTTGTATAAAAGTTAGATTTGCATAACCTTTTGTTTATTAAATCTTTAACTAGGAGAATTTATTTTTCAAAAATTTTTTTTAAAGTTGAATACCTAATCCTATGTTTAGTTAAAATAGTGTATTGGTTTATTAAAATAGTAGCGTGTATGTATAAAAGTTAGATTTATTAAATCTTTAACTAGGAGAATTTATTTTTCTAAAATTTTTTAAAGTTGCATACCTAATCCTATGTTTAGATAAAATAGTGTATTTGGATTATTAAAATGGTAGCGTGTATGTATAAAAGTTAGATTAATTAAATCTTTAACTAGAAGAATTTATTTTTTCTAAAATTTTTTAAAGTTGCATCCTATGTTTATAAAATGATTCGTTTATTTAATGTCTCATCGAATAGATTTATTTATTTATGTTGTATAAAAGTTAGATTTGTATAACCTTTTGTATATCAAATCTTTAACTAGAAGAATTTATTTTTCTAAAAATTTTTAAAGTTGCATCCTATGTTTATAAAATGATTCGTTTATTTAATGACTCATCGAATAGATTAAATTTATTTATGTTGTATAAAAGTTAGATTTGTATAACCTTTTGTATATCAAATCTTTAACTAGAAGAATTTATTTTTCTAAAATTTTTTAAAGTTGCATCCTATTCGTTTATTTTTAGTTGGGTATTTCCTTCGGTATACCCGATGACGAATTTCATATGCTGTGTGATGTTGCCGAGATGAATGACGAGGAGTGGCGAAACCCCCAATGGGACGACGACGCCCAACCTGAGGCCCAACCTGAAGCCCAATCTGAACCTTCTAAGGTATGTATTGTTTTACATTAAAAATGAGAGTGTTTCCTTTTACAAAAGTTTGAAAAATTGTCCCTTTTACAAAAGTTTAAAAAATTGTCTTTCTTATTATAGGTTCAACCTGTTTGCCCTACTTGTGGGAAATCTTTTTCTAGAAGTCGGGATTTGACTAGGCACAAGAAAACACACAACACAGAAAAAATGTTCGTGTGTCTCATTTGTCATAAGGAATTCTCCAGAAAGGATGCTTTAAACAGACACCGAAAATCGCATCACTCCTCGAGTGAATTACAAGAATCTGTTGATCCTCAGCCCGGTCCTTCTAAAGTATGTATTATTTCTTAAAGTTTTTGTGATATTTCGAAAAATTGTAACACTTTGATTAAAAATTGTAACACTTTAATTAAAAAATCGTTTTTTTATTCTTTTATAGGGTTTCTCCTGTTCTGTGTGTTTGAAGGAGTTCTCCAGAAAGGATGCCTTAAACCGACATAAGAAGTTGCATGATGCTGACACTTCCACCCATCAATGTGCTACATGCCAAAGAAAGTTTAGCCGTCTGGACGAGTACAACGCTCATCTAAAGAGTCATAACTACCCCTGCAAAGAATGCCAGTCCACCTTCTCCTCTAAGTCATCATTAATGAACCATATGCGACTTCAGCATTCAAATAGCCTAAGTGAGAGCCGGAAGAAACCGAAAACGACTCCTCCACCACTCTCTCGAAGACGACCCTATACACAAGCTTTGAACACGTTTAAGACGGTGCTCATTGAACCTACTGAAGCCACTCGGTACGATGTGAAAATCTTTTTAGAGTCTATTCGTGCCGAGATACATGAAAACATCCTACAGGAATTGTATGAGAAAGATTCCATCAAATGGTACCTGGTAATAAAAGTCTGCTTTGAAAGAGAGACAGCCGAAGGAGAGCTGGAAATTATGGATGCGTACTTCAGAACACCCTGCTACCAGCAACACACTCCTGACTTAATTGATGATCAAATAAGTGTAGGATTTATGAAGATTATTCAAAACTACGAAGAGTTCTTAGAGAGAGGTTCCGGCTGGGTGCTGAGAAACATCTACTACCTAGAATTCAAGTCTGCTAAATATAACCCCTTGAGAGCGAGTAGCTATCAAGAATTGCCAGCTAAACTGCTCGCCAAGAAAGCTATCTTAAATATACAGAACAGAGATAACAAGTGCTTCCTATGGTGTCTGCTAGCACACAAACTGAATTTAGACTACACAAGCCAACCTCATCGAGTCTCCCACTATTTACCTCATGAAGAGGAAATCAAGATGGGTAATGTTCAGTACCCTGTTCCCATCTCAAAAATAGGCCTCATAGAAAACCTGAACAATCTTAGAATCAACGTCTTCGGCTACGAAAACTCTAAAGTGACCATTCTAAGAATTTCCGAAGTAGAAGATGTTGAAGCTATCAATTTATTACTCATTGAGAACGAAGAAGGTGCCCACCACTACTGTTTAATCCGCGACTTTTCCAGACTGATGGGTGGTCGAACAAAACACTGCTGCAAACAGTATTATTGTTATAGGTGCCTGCATGGTTTTTCGACAGAACTTTTGTTAAAAGACCATGAAACAAACTGCAAAAAACACACTGCTCAAGCCATTGAGATGCCCAGCAAGGATAAAAATATACTAGAGTTCACGGGAACCCATCTTCAACATCCCATCAGCTATATCATCTATGCGGATTTTGAAAGTTTGCTCGAGCCTATTGCATCTGCTGTTCCATCCTCATCAAACTCCTACTTGCAACATACAGCCCGTCATACAGCCTGCGGTTACGCTTATGTAATCGTAGGGTCTGATGGCAAAGCTGTGAAGCCCATCTTTAGCTATCGAGGAGAGAATGCAGTCAAGCATTTTCTAGAAAATATCCTCATGGAAAAAGATATCCTTGAAGAAAAACTCCAAGAAATTAAGCCAATGAAGCTCTCTGCCCAAGAAGAGGAGGCCTTCCAAAATGCAACAAGGTGCTGCATATGTCGTCAACCCCTGTTACCCGGATGCATTAAAGTTCGTGATCACAATCACGAAACTGGAGTTTTTAGAGGTGCCGCCCATGCTAGCTGCAATCTCAATTTTAAGCAGCCAAAGAAGATTCCCGTGGTTTTCCACAACTTGAAGAACTATGATGCCCATCATATCATGACAGAATTAGGCCATTTTCAAGACCATCAGATACAAGTCATCGCAACAACATTAGAAAAATATATATCATTCACTTTAAAGAAACCAGACAGTCCTGTACAGCTCGTCTTTCTTGACTCGTTCCAATTTTTGCCTGCTTCGTTAGAAAAGTTGGTGAAGAATTTGGATATTAGTCAGTTTAAAATTCTAAAAGACCAGTTTGAATCAAGTACCGATCTAAGTCTCCTCACCAGAAAAGGAGTATATCCCTATGACTACATCACCGGATTTGACAAATTCCAAGAAACAGTGTTGCCGCCTCCTTCAGCGTTTTTCAACTCACTTACGAATGAAGCCGTTGAAGAGTCTGATTATCAACATGCAAAAAACGTATGGGAAGTCTTCCAGATAAGAAACCTCGGCGAGTATCACGACCTGTATGTGAAGACAGATGTTTTGCTTCTTGCCGATGTGTTCCAAAATTTCAGAAGTCTTTGCCTACACTATTATAACATCGATGCTGCCCATTTATACACCTCTCCTGGACTGTCCTGGCAAGCCTGTCTGAAGATGACTGATGTTAAGCTAGAGCTGCTTACGGATATCAACATGCTGCTGTTTATTGAAAAAGGGGTGCGCGGGGGTGTGTCGCAGATTTCACACCGTTTCGCTGTTGCAAACAACCCGCACACTCCTCACTACGACTCAAGTAAGCCCTCTAGTTATATCATGTACTGGGATGCGAACAACCTTTACGGTTGGGCTATGTCCCAGTACATGCCTTATGGCAAGTTTCAATGGATGGATCCCTCTAACATTACTGAAGATTTCATCATGAACATACCCGAAGATGCAGCTGAAGGCTTCATTTTTGAAGTGAATTTGGAGTACCCGACAAATCTGCATGACCTCCACAATAGCTACCCACTTGCACCTGAAAGAATGACCGTGACAGAAGAAATGCTCTCCACCTATGCCAAGTCCTTGTTGCAGAACCAAAAGTATTCAGGAACACCCAAACTCATTCCAAACCTTCACAATAAATCAGAGTATGTTGTACATTACAGAAATCTACAGTTATACCTAAAACTTGGAATGAAGCTATTAAAAGTGAACAAGGTTTTGAAATTTCGACAAGCACCCTGGTTAAAAAAGTATGTAGACTTCAACACAGATAAACGAAAATCTGCAAAGAACAGCTTTGAGAAAGATTTCTTTAAACTGTTGAACAATAGCGTCTATGGAAAGACCATCGAAAATTTGAGAAAACGTCGTAACATAGAACTGTGTAACAATGAAGTCAGAGCCCAAAAATTAGTTGCATCACCGAATTTCACGACTTTTAAAGAATTTTGCAATAACCTCGTAGCTGTGGAGAGAACAAAACCCACCATCCTGATGAATAGGCCGATATACGTGGGTTTCTGTATCCTTGAATTAGCAAAGTTGCTCATGTACGACTTTCACTACAATTTCGTTATGAAAAAGTATGAAAGTCGTGCAACTTTGTTGTTCACGGATACAGACTCCTTGACGTACTGTATCCAGACAGCAGACATGTATCAACATATGAAGGAAGATCAGCACCATTTTGACTTCTCAGAGTATCCAGAAAATCATCCGCTATATTCTACAACTAACAAAAAGGTCCTTGGAAAGTTTAAAGACGAACTCCACAGTCAAGCTGCTTACAAATTCATTGGATTAAAGCCAAAAATGTATGCCATACAGTCAGCTGGTGGTGAAAAGAAGACAGCAAAAGGCATATCAACCTGCATCGTAAGGAAGAAATTAAGTGTTCAAGACTATCAAGAATGCCTGCAAAAGGAGATAGCCACGTATGAGCAACAAACCAGAATCCTACAAGAACGTCATCAACTCTATACAGTTAATCAAAACAAAAAGTGTTTATCTCCTTTTGATGACAAGAGGTATCTACTAGATGATGGAATCACCAGTCTGGCTTATGGCCATTACAGAATACCGCAGCATCCATAGTGAAAATTTTTGTATATATTGTTCCTGCATCCTGTATATATCAATTGTTTCGCACCTATGAAGATTGTTCCTGCATCCTGTATATATTTTAAATTGTTTCGCACCTATGAAGATTGTTCCTGCACCCTGTATATATCAAGTGTTTCGCACCTATGAAGATTGTTCCTGCACCCTGTATATATTTTAAATTGTTTCGCACCTATGAAGATTGTTCCTGCATCCTGTATATATCAATTGTTTCGCACCTATGAAGATTGTTCCTGCACCCTGTATATATTTTTAAATTGTTTCGCACCTATGAAGATTGTTCCTGCACCCTGTATATATCAAGTGTTTCGCACCTATGAAGATTGTTCCTGCACCCTGTATATATTTTAAATTGTTTCTGCATCCATGAAGATTGTTCCTGCACCCTGTATATATCAATTGTTTTGCACCTATGAAGATTGTTCTTGCATCCTGTATATATTTTAAATTGTTTCTGCATCCATGAAGATTGTTCCTGCACCCTGTATATATCAATTGTTTTGCACCTATGAAGATTGTTCCTGTATATATTTTAAATTGTTTCGCACCTATGAAGATTGTTCTTGCATCCTGTATATATTTTAAATTGTTTTGCACCTATGAAGATTGTTCTTGTATATATTTTAAATTGTTTCGCACCTATGAAGATTGTTCCTGCATATATTTTAAATTGTTTCTGCATCCATGAAGATTGTTCCTGCACCCTGTATATATCAAGTGTTTCGCACCTATGAAGATTGTTCCTGCACCCTGTATATATTTTAAATTGTTTCGCACCTATGAAGATTGTCTGAACCCATGCTTTGAAGACATCCCCAGAAAACTATGTGATGAGTTCATCAGGTTGATATTTTTTATTTTATTTTTTATTTTTATTTTTTTAAAAGGAACTAACTCCCGCCTTGCTCTACGGAGCGAAAAGGGGCACCGCAGGGCCTCGGGAGGGCAGTCTCCCAGGCGCTCAAGGTGAACTCTTTCTTTCTCTTTCTTCTCTTTTTTTCTAACTTTATTCTTTCTACCTTTTTTCTTAAATTTGTATTCTCTTTCTAACTTTTTTCTATACATTTTCCTTTCACTTATTTCTCTAATTGTAAATTTTGTATGTATCTCTTTTCAGGTTAAGTCCCAAAAGATCGTGACGTTCCCGCAAAAATTCGAAAAAATTTTGAAGTCCCCAAAATTGTGAAAAAAGTACTAAGTCCCGAAATTTAGGAAAAAAATTCCCATTCTCCCCGATAGATGGCCCCACCAAACCTCATCCAAGATGATAGTCAAAGTTTCTATTCTTCCGGCGGCAACGTAAAGTTTCTATTCTTCCGGTGGCAACACCCCCTCGTCCAAGATGATGACTAAGTAGTGTAAAAAGGGTGTATTCACCAACAGGGTGGTGGCGCGGTGGTGCGCTCCAACAGGGTGGAGGCGCGCGCGCCACAGCGCGCCACCGCGCCACCACCGTGTTGGTGAATCACCCTTTTTACACTACTGTGAAGTTAAAAATTGTTTTTTAAAAATGCCCTTATTCCGTAAAATGGTTAACATTTTTACATTCTGATAGCTGTATGCTGTGTCTAATGTAGTACGCCAATTTTCCTAAAAATGGCTTTGTACAGCGTTTAATAACTTGTCATAATTAAAAAATAGCAATTTCTCTGCAATTTTTTAAAGAAACCGTTACATCTTCATGAATATATATGGTAGACTCATAAAAATTCATAAAAATATTTAGATGAATCCTCATAACCGCATGCTACAGCCAAAACTCATTTAAAGCATTACATTTACAGCGTGATTCCAAACGTTTTAACATTTAAAAAAAAATTTAATGGTCCTCTTTTCCTCTTCAGAACAAAACATTTGCTGACATATATGGGGTATAACGTGTTCTTTATACTTTCAAACTTTCAAGATGTTTCCTTAAGAATTTTTCTTGATAATTGACAAAGCGTCTAAATTCGAAAGTGTACAAATACTTATTGGTAGATAGTGTAAAGTTGTATGAAAATGAAACAAATGCAGGAAACATTCATATGTGTCCCACATCAAAAATATCCTTACATTCCATATCGGACACTGAACTAGTTCTGAAAGAGGTGAACCGATGACATCAGTTAGGTTTTTAGCCAGCGTTGACAATGGGCAATTTGCACACATGGGGGATTTGAACAAAATCTTATTTTTCTGGTAGTTTTAGGTTCATAAATTTCAAAACGTTTATTAAAACTGCAAAAGAAGTTCTCATTAATTTCAAAAATAACTTTAAAATTAACCAAAAATCGTGTGACTTCAAAACGCTGTCTGACGTCACACTTTATGATGCTTCAATGTTTACATTTTGTTAGCCTATAGTTAGAAAGCAGCAATTCGTTTTAACTTTCGAAATTGTCAATCATTTATGTGATTTCTGAGCATTTCTTTTTCATTTTATAATCATTTAATACCATTATCATCATTTTTCATTATCATTATTTTCAATTGTTTTCTTTTCATGGCGGTTGTCCAGTGTTTTCGTTTAATAGGATCCTGTGGAATGCTAAAGAATAGCTTTTGAGAAGCATTTAGCCGTTGTATTAGTGCAGAGTGGTACAATACAATATTTATACTATGATTTTTTTAATATCCGTCATTATTATAAAATACAAAACCTATTTCCCTGATTCAAGAAGCAAAGCAAAGCACAAAATCGAAGGTAAACAACGTTTATTCCCGTTTGTTGTCATAAAGAGTGACGTCACGATATTTTATACTGAGTTTTTTCGATAGAGTAAATAGTGCGATGTTAAAATTGTTATAAATCAGTCATTAGATTTCAAATAAAGAAAATGTATGTATTTATTTTCTTACCTTTTCATTTTCTATTATATAAGAATAAAATCAGAAAACGTGCAAATTCTCTATTACCTGATAAGGCATTTTTTCTTCGAGCATGGCTGTATGTCCGAATGCCCTGATGTCTTTTGTCATACGCGCATCTAGCAGCCTAATTGTCAGCGCTCTAGTTGTCAGTTCCTAGGCTCCGGCTTCGAAACCCTCTTTAGGCATGGATGTTCTTAGTTCTTCAGTTTCCACTTTAGGCTGTTGGGATCGATCTAATGAACCTTGATATGCAAAAAATGCCGATAGAAAGTCAACCCAAACTCTTTTCTAAATACGATGGATTAGAAGGTTTCTCTTTTATATACAGGATACTTAGATTTTGTTTATTGTCTAAAAAAAGTTATTTGCCTGTGTGTCTGTAACTTCTACTTTAACACAAATATAATTTTTTAAAGTGAAAGTAAAATTATCAGCTTGTATTATGTTAGGTTCAATTTAATAATAATGATAATAATATATATTTTTGCTTACTCGTGGGTTCGTAAATTGTCTGAGAATGAGAGGCGAAACTTCCACAAATCCAGGAGTTTTATTTACAGAAAGTTTCAGCAAAATACAGGTCTATAAACTGAGTATCAGCTTCAAATCCATCAATAAACACAGCTTAAATAACAGCTGTCAACAGCAAAACTACAATACAAACTGTTTAGCAATAACACATAAAGCAAGTCTCATTCAAAGAGGCTCAAAGCAATGCAAGCATTAGCGGAAGCTGGCTGAGAACTGAACCGGCCTTGGCGGAAAAACGTCCCTTTTACACTCCTGTAGAAAAGTTTGGAAAATTCCAGAGATTTCCGTATCTCATCAGCCAATGAGATTAGAACTTTCATATTTGGTATATCCCTAATAAGGATTTTCTCGCCAAGGTCGCCAAAAAAATCGCCAAAAAGGGAAAATGTCTCCAAATTTAGCGCCAAATCCATTACCTGCTTAATTGGAGCTTTACAATGCGTTTTTAAGGGAAAATTAGGCAATTTTAACCCTAAAACGACTAGAAATGCATAAAATTAGCATTTTATCAACTAACTAAGCCTCTTTGAAAGAATTTACAAAAAAAAAAAATAAGTACAATTATTTACAATTCCGTAACAATATATATATTTCTATGTAAGTTATACAAGCCACAAAAAATATCAACTGGAAAATTTCTGATTCTTTCTTCATTTAATAAATAAATAAGTACATAATTATACTTATTTTATTGTTTTTCACCTATTTTCAATGGTATTTCCTTTAAATGGAAAATTTTGATCTTTTTTTTTTCTTCTTCTTCTTATTATTATTATTTCTTTAATCCTTTAAAAGATGGTTCTATTGCTTTTATATAACCTTTTGAAGACTATGTAAAAAAATTAAATATAGTCAGCAAAAAAAGATTTTAATGTAAAGAACTTAAATAGAACTCAATAGTGTGTTTGAATTTCAACTTTTGAGGACAACGGCATTTATCAATTACGCCAAAAAAATGTTTCTGGCACCAAGCTTAAGAAATTCTATGGATATGAGGCGAGGCCCCATCTCTGGAAAATCACATATTTACCAAAAAAAAAAAAAAAAGGAATATTCCCAATACTTAAATTATACAGACAGTATATCTGAAATATATCACTGACGATCCCTTATCAAAAATAATAAATGAAGATGCACCTGGAACATACCGCTAACTAAATCATCACTTGAACGACACACTTTTATTTTTTTCTAAATCTACCGTTTTTGTAAGCTTTAAGACAATTTGCTGCCCACATTTTTCCATTTTAAAAATTGCACATTCCATTTAAATTGAAGTTTTTTCCTCAGGAAAAAAAGTAAAAAGTATATTCTGGTACATCTATTATACATAAATTTGATACTATTTTGTGGAATTCGTAGAATTGAATTCCTCGAAACATTTTAATTCATTGTATAAAATTTTGAACAATTTTCAGACAATTTTGCAATTTATTTATACAATAACTCTAGGACCATAATGTAGAAAACGAAAACTGAGATCAATAATTTTCAAACTCGCTATATAATTGCATCTCTCTCTCTCTCTCTCTCTCTCTTTTTTTTTTTTTTTTTAAATCTACAGTGTTAGAAATTTTCGAATATCAATCATTAAATAATGCTCGAAGTAGTTTAAAAATGCGTAGTAATATGAAAGATATCAGAAAGTATATTGGGGCCGCGGTAGCCCGGTCGATAGAGCGTCGATCTCATAATTGGAAGATTGAAGGTTCTATACTCGAGCCGGCCAAAGACCACCGTGTACGCTAATGGCGGCTGTTGTACGTAAAATCCATCCTCCATGTTCCCATTCAAATTATATCTCTGAGAATCACTGAAACGAAAACGCCATCCCTTCTGGGGAGGATCAAAATTGTGATGGCATGTCTTTGGAACATCCTTAGGGGTGTGTCCCAGACCATCGCCAATTACCCATTGCACAGTACAAGTTCTACGTTAAACCCAACCAACTAAACCAACCAATACAAAGTATTTTGTTCCAACACTTTTCATAACATCAAAGAATAATATTGATTATTTCCATTTTACTTATCAAAATGCAAATTGTATGCAATCATGAAATACATAAATGAAGTTTGAGTAAAGGAACAGCGATGAATGACAGATAGTAGAAACCAGTTCATTCCGTAGCACATTTTATCTCCCTCTGCGGCAATGTGAGATAAAGTGTGCTGCGATATGCTTGATTTCGTTAATATTCTATATCTCAAAAATTTTTCCTTTGCCTATTCAACAATGAAATTTTTGAAATGTGAAAATTTCAGGCCGCTTATCTCTGAAATAAATATCTGAAATATAGTGGCGAAAAATCTTGTCTATTAGGATATTTTGGTGATACATTTCGGATGTAGGAATGAAAAGACTAAGGATGTAATAGTAAAGATGAGAATGAAAATAAATTAAGATAAAGAAGAAAACAATTTGAAAATAAAAGCGAAGTTACGAAAATATTTCGAAGAATAAAGGTAAAATGGTAATTAAGTGTAATTTATAATGCGTATAAGGATATTTTGCAGAATATCAGGTCGGTTTCCTGACAACAAAGTTTTTTGATGCCATTTTTTTTTTTTTTTTTTTTTCTGCAGGTACTTTTCTCTACATGTACGTTTTTCTAACAGCTCACTTTCCCGTCAATTCAATTTCTAGACAGGTCTGTTTGCCGGCCAATTCATTTGCTGACATTTTGATTTTATTTATTTTATTTATTTTTCTTAGTAAGATAAAGGCGTTGTCATTAAAAAACAAAAAAGTAATTTTGTATATGCACAGTTCTACATGTTGCCATGAAAAAAAAATGAAAATTTTAAAGATATATATAAGTACAATTCACACGTATTACAAAAACACATTTCGAAATGTACGTTCATCTTAAAGAAAAAATAATCTACCTTAAAAAGCGTGAAATTAAATATATTTTTTCATTTTTCATTTTTCTTTCATTTTTCATTTTCTTTTATTTCATTTCATTTCATTCCTTGTTTTATATATTTGTTTATATATTTTTATTTACATTTATTTATTTATTTATTTATTTATTTATTTATTTCCTTTTTTTTTTTTTTTTTTTTTTTTTTTTGCAAATATTTGCTCGTTACATTGTAATGATTTATCTAAAATTTTCATTTCTTGACATCCGTTAAACAGAACTGGGTGTACAACTTTATGTTTATTAATGACAAGTCCTCTATCTTATTATTATTATTATTATTATTTTAAGTAGTAATACTAGTGAAGTAATGAAAGGAAGAGTTTTCCGGTAAATTAGTTGTCGGGCAAACATACCAATCGGGAAAGAGAGATTTCGGATAAAACATTTATTTTTGTGAAAATGACGGCAAGAAACAGAGTGTCGGCAAACTGTACCAAACCAATTTTACAGATACAACATCCTGGTCGTACGAATCTAAAGACAATGAAATAAAACAATATAAAAATTAAATTAAAAGATACAAGAAACAATGTAACAATAAAGAAAAGATCAAACATAAGTGTAATTCATTATATGTGAACAAAATTATACTACATTTACCAGATACAAAATACTGAATATAAAAATAAAGCGTTAATAGCTGGTAAATATAAACAAACAAATGGATAAATATAAAGAGCCAATTGAAAAGAAAAAGTTATAAATATAACTCATTATATGTGTCATATATTCGTAACATTTAAAATTCTGAGCATACGAAAAAAAAGGTCGGTAGCAGAAAAAAATTAATGAAAAAAATACAGGGATGGAACACGGGCGCAGAATTCATACCACTATCGATGTAAGAAAATTTTCTACCTCTTCAATCAACGATATTATTGGTAGAAATATCTCTTAAACGGATTCCGGTATGAATTCTGCGCCCGTGTTCCATCCCTGAAAATATAATGACACGATGATGATAAAAGTAAAGGGAAATACAATTTATTAAGCTATCTGAACATTTTCGAGATATGAAATCCTGACCAAGAAACCATCTCAATGGTGTAATAGTAGAAATCAATTAAATTATGTTCATGCGAGAGGGCATAATCTAGCGTTATTTTTGACGCATAAACTGTTACCCTCGTAAGCCCGTTATCAAGATATCTATATTTAAGTTTGAGTAAAAGTGTAGCATTGAGAAAGGAGTGAGAGGAGTCCCGTTAAAACCTGTCAGAACCAGGACTCTTATCAATTTTTAGATTCTATTTTAGCGAATTTTTAGACATTATATCTCCAGTGAATATATCTCAAAACTGAAATCGGCGACTGATTATTGCATTAAAGAGCACGTTTGTCTATGCTTTTTCGATTTCTGCTTATTTTGGATTTCATTCATTATTTCAGTTAGGCATTGTGTTATCGATCCAGGCGTGGTTGCACCGATTATTAACAAAATTTCAGAATTTATAACTCGAAAATGAGCTGACGAGGGCTATTTTTTATGCGTCAAAAACCATATTTATATGGTTTTCTTTATATGGTCTCTTTCGATTAATGCTTGTTTGGATTTTTTTTTTTTTTTTTTTTTTATGATTAGAGTATGGGATGGTTTCCTGATGAGTACATGAACGAAATGATAACAAAAAGTTAAAATATTCAGAAAAATATTTCAATGTTATGATTTAAAAAAAAAAAAAAAAAAATGCAAATCATTAAGTTTCATAGAGCATTTTCGAGAGTGAAACTGTTGAATGTGTGAATGAAGTTAGAGTAACAGAATATATATATGTATATATACATAATTCATTTTCTTTACTTTTCATTTTCTTTAGCAAAACATTTTAGAGAAACGAAATTAAGAATATCTGAACAAAACGACGATTAATAATAATAATAAGAATAAGAATAATAATAAACAAGAATAACTGAATTCCATTATACAATTAAATTTGGTCCTATGTATTTCATACAATAAATTTATTTCAATTAAAGCACATTATAAAAATTTAATATTTATTATTAACTCTACTATGCAATATATATAGGTTTTATAAACTATTTAAGCTTTAAAATGTAGGTTATAAATGCAATTCATACGTAACATGAGCTTTAATTAACATCACTGCAATTGCATTTTTTCAACGATTAAGTTTATTAATGAAGGTACGCAAGATAATTGTTAAATTATTGTATTTAATTGAAATTCGTTTTAACGAGTGTCTTTAAATAATATAAAACATTGCCTAACACAGCTGTTATTATATTGAAAATTACTCAACACATAAATAGCCTCAAATCTAATTTTAAATTAAATACCAATTTATCTAGCTTATATTCATATGCATACTATGATGATCAAATATTCAATAAATTTCTCGTTTTATTATTTATTTATTTTTTCTTCTTCTTCTTTCAGTAAATATTACTTTTATTTAGTTTTTTACTTTCTTACCATACGATATGGTTTTTCTGTTGTAATATATATATAGCTTTTTCCGTTATTCATTGATCATATTTGCTATATATAATCACATGTACGAATGTTTCTGAAACAACTTTTATTAGCTTTATAAATATCATCTGCCTTGTATAAAACTTTATTTACATATGTAGATCTTTGTTCACTAATTCATGTCTTCCTATCTGTACGAGCCAGAATCGCTTTAGACGTGATATTGAAAAATTAGTATATTCGATTATTTCAAAAATCACAAATCACAATCTAATTAAAAATATAACTCTAATAATATTTTGTAGTTAGCTGTTATTCTAAACACTTTATCTAGAAAACTATTTTTTATTTATTTATTTTTTTTTTATTTTTTATTTTTTTTTTTTACAATAAAAATCAAACTTATGTCAAACCTATAAAAGAAAAAAAAAAAATGTTTAACTGAGCGTTCGGGATAGTCACAAAAAGATAAATTTCTCTGGTGTTATTGTATATCTATTTATTTCAATTTCTGTTCTGCTTCCTTTTTTTTTTTGTTAAATATGTATACACTTTTTAACTAAAAATTTCCATAGCTGCCAACATAACTTTGAGTATTGTCAAAATCCACATTTTTTTCCGCATTACAATTTTTTGGAGTATATCTCTTCAAATATATTTACGATGAAATAAATAGAAAAGTACTCTAAAAGAAAGAAAAAGTACATTTGTGAAAGAAAAAAAAAAGGGCGAGTACTAACATTACTCCGGACTATAAATTAAGATGTTGGCACCAATGAAATTCTCTCTCTTTTTCTTTTTCTCTCTCACTCTTTTTCTTTTTCTTTCTCTTTTTTTACGACTAGGAGGACTATTAGTTTCAATCTGGGTAAAAACGTCGTCGTCAGTTTTTGTAGACCAATTTTTTTGTAACACCAACATAAATTAGAAATATCAGTCCTATCGTTACAAATTCGATATCAAATGAGAGGGGCTGTTTTTCTTAATCTAGGGGTGTAAACGGATTTTCGACACGATAATTATATTTTTTTATAAAGTATGAAATTTAGGTGGAAACACTTCATTTTAACTCATTTCAATCATTTAAAAAAGTGTGTGGTGCAGTTTTAGGGTCAGAAAATGAGATTAAAAATAAATAAATAAAATTAGAAATTCTAACTTCTAAACTTTCATTAAATTATTTATTTTAAATTTATAATTGTTGCCAAAAAAATTAAACTTTAAATATTACATCTACTTTTTAAGATAGCACGCGATCATGTTTTATATAAAAATTAAATCATTAAATTCATTTTCTTTACTTATTTTTATTTCATATTGCTCGCGCACTTTTTATTTGCTAACTCAAAATTATTTAAAAAAAACTTTTTCGATATCGTTTTTAACGATACTGATTATTATTTAATTTTCTTTTCTTTTTCTTAAAAAAAAAAAAAAAAAAAAAAATGATTTTGATGAAATTCTGGCAAAAGCAGAATTTAGTTTAGGACGGAGGACTATAGTTTTTTTTTTTTTTTTTTTTTTTTTTTTTTTTTGTTGTTGTTGTTGTTTTCAAATTATAACATTGCTTTCAAATTATTCAATTATACTTTCGATAAATTTTAGATTTCGACAAATGTCCAACTATCGAAAAATGATGCCGCAAAAATCCGAGATTGAGACTAATAGTCCTCAGTCCTAATAAATAAAAATTATAAAATAAAAAATAAAATAAAAATTTTACAGATTGAAATTACTCTGTACTAAAACTAAATTCTGTCGTTGACAGATTTTTTACATTTATTTATTTTTATTTATTTGTTTATTATATTACTTTTACATCTAAATAATAAAAATACGGTTGCATTATACTGTCCCTCTACATCCACATACATTTTCGAGAAAAACGCATACAATCTTATTAAACCACTTACAACAGATGTGAAAATCCGTCACCCTTTAAATGAGAGAACAGAATGTTCTCTCCCACATTTACTACCCTCACCAAGCAGCACTTGAAGAACATCTCGTTTAGTTAGTGTCACTCTTTTATAAATTCCTCTCCCCTCCCGCACTCCCATACTCACATTAATATACTACTCATTCAGACTCCCATGAGATTCATTTAGATCCATAGGAGCTGGGGATCACTTGACAAAGTATGTAGACGTGATATTCCATCATCAGTAAAGTGGGTGGGGAGAGTGCCATGAAAAGAGTGATCTACAGTCACAGAAATTCTCTGTGTGACCGCCACCTGTGAGAAGGAACGTATAAAAATAAAGATGAATGTCCTCTAATTTTAAACACATTTTTCATGACTTGAGTGGAAAAAAGAGTGGAAAAATTTATGTGGATTATAAAGTCATTGAAGGGCAGGGGAGACTCAATTCCAAAGGATAAAGAGGATTACAGTTTTCTTGCTGTAATCATAAAAATGGACAAAAACTAAAGTAACTAATCCAATAATGTACCTTAAATCATATATATGGAGTATCTATTAAAACAATTTAATATAATTTCTAGAATTTAGAAGAGACATAGATTTTGAAATTAATTCTATGTTTGAAACATACATGGTACGATTCGGCCTTTATTCCTGACTCTTCTACCATTATATATATGCTGTAATCTTCCAAGATCAGTTAAGATTGCTACTCAAATATAGTGGTGGAAGAGTCAGGGAATAAGACTGTACCATACCATGAATGTTGAGTTTATTTATTTATAGTTCCTTAAATATTATTATCTTATTAGTAGTATTATCTTATTACTATCTTATTATTATCTTATTACTAGTATTTTATGAAATAACATAATTATAAAAATTTCCAAAGAACATCGAGCTTGTATACTGGATTAGATATCCAGACCACATCCCTTTCATATATATATATATATATATATATATATATATATATATATATATATATATATATATATATATATATATTACTATATATATATATAACTTTTTAATTTCAATGAGCTGTAATATATGGTTTTCAAAGTTCAATACTTAATTTTCAAGATATAAAAATACTTTTATAATAAATCTCTTTTCAGTCTTTATAATTTTACGTTTTTCATACTATTCAGTTTGAAATATATTTGGAGTATGCTAGCCTGCATATCTTCTGAAACCTACTAGTACTACATAGTTTAGCTGTGTTCCCACCTGCTGAAGAGGAAAGCACAGCTTAATTTAAATTTTTTGGCTTGAATAGTGTTTAACTTTAACTAATTTTCTTGTTTATTAACATTGTTAAATAATTTTTCTTGTTGTTTATTACATTCCACTTTCATATCATCACTTATCATAATTTAAATATATTATTTATATATATATTTCGTTTCTCAGAATTTCTGAGTCCGATTGCCATCCGTGAGAGTTAAAAAGAAACGTATAAAAATAAAGATGAATGTTCTTTAATTTTAAACAAATTTTTCATGACTTGAGTAGAAAAAAGAGTGAAAAAATTTACATGGATACGTCATATTTTCGTGGATTACGTCATTGAAGGGCAGGGGGTCTCACTTTAAAAGGATAAAAAGGATTACAGTGTGTTGACTGTCATCGTAAAAATGCTCAAAAATTAAAGTAACTAATCCAGTAAAATATCATATACCAATATTTTTAATATATATAAACAACTATTCAGAACAATTAAATATAGTTTCCAGAAATTAAAAGATATGTGCATTCTGAAATTCATTTTATGTTTGAAGCAAACGTGGTAAGTACGATTCCGCGATTTCTTTGATTCTTCTACCATTACATTCATAATAATAATATTCTATAGTATGTTTACACGATCAGTTAAAGTGGAAATTACTACATACATATTGTGGTGGGAGAATCAGAAAAAAAGGTGGAACCGTACATACCATGCATGTTAAATTTATTTATTGATATTTTCCCTAAATAATATTATCTTATTATTATCTTAAATCTTATTATTTATAACTCCAAATACCTTTCCTATTTAGCATTATTTTATGAAATAACATACTTATAAAAAAATTCAAAGAATTCCCTAAAGTTCTGAACGACGAGATTGTATGTTATACAGATTAGATAGTGAGACCATATTCATTTTATAAAGAAAATTATTTCGTTTCTCAGAATTGCTCAACTCGTCTGCCACTTGTAAGAGTTATACAAGGAACGACATGTAAAAATTGAGATGAATGCCCACTAATTTTAAACATATTTTTTAAGACTTGAGTGGAAAAATGACTAATACGACATATTTTCAAAATATTTAAACAATTTGCCGGAAACATATAATAAAATGTCTTGATTTTAAAACAGGCATGCATTTTTAATTTTAAATTATCACTATCCTAGATTATTTTATAAAAGTGTCAAAAAATCGGGAAAAACTCCTAAGCGTGAAATTGTATATTAAATTATGCAGTGTGCCTATTAAAGTAATTTTTCACCCATTTAACCACTGAACGGCTCCAGTTATTGTCATAAAAGTGGGATCAAGGTATAGTAAATTATAATTATACGCTACAGCTTAAAACGCCTCCTGGTGGTGAACGGTGTAGTTAGTATTCTTATCTCGAAAACTGTATTACTGTACTAGTAAAATTCGATCCTTGGTCTCTGCTTGATTGGAGACATCATCACTTAAAATTTAAATGAATTGTCATGGCTTTGAAATAAAAGACATGATACTTGAAAGACGAAACGTTTAATAACACGTTACAAAAAACGCACAAAACATATATAAAAACATTTAAAACACAAATAAGAATAATCTTCTCGGACGAACTCTAAACATGTCCTTCCCTCGTTCCATCCAACTCCGTTCTCCCTTCCTTGGCTGTTGCCACCTATCTCCTGTAAAATACCACTTCATGACGTCATGGAACTTTACTCGTCCCTCCTTTTTGAGCTCATACGTCACAGGAGTGACTATGATGCTACCAAAATCGTTTCTTAATATAGAGAGTTTCTACATAAATGTTCACATTCATGATAATGCTGAATAGTTTTTGATATAAGTTTTTCATATAGGAAGAACACCAACAGATAACACTAAGAGTTTCTAAGAAAATGTTCATGTAGGTACCACAAAAATTCTTTTTAGAAAAAGTTTATAAAATAAATGTTCATATATGTAGATCCTAAAAGTTTATAACAAGAGTTTATAAAAAAATGCATATATATCATAAAATCTTTAGGAAGAGCTTCTGCATATGCCCAAAGAAGAAAAAAAAAATGAAACAAACAATGAAATACATAGTATATTCAGCAATAAACAACAACAATAATACACACAAATAATAGATCTAACATTAAATATCTTACAAACAACCCTTATAATATGCACATGAATTATATAGTATATCACGAGGTAAATTAAATTTGAATAATTAGATACAACTGAAATACTATTAAAATATTTTAAAGAAGTCTAGATAAAGAATCGGCATTGCCATGATTTTTCCCCTTCCTATTCGTAATTTTTAGATTATATCTTTGCAAAGCTAAAGCCCAACGTGCTAACTTTGCACCGTGTGGCATTGTTTGGGTCAGAAAAGTCAGAGAATTGTGATCGGAAATTACTTCGACTTCTGCACCGAAGAGCCAAGTATCAAACTTTCGTAGAGCAGTCAGCATACTGTAAGCCTCTCGTTCGATCGTTGACCATTTGACTTGACACGGAGACAGTTTTTTACTAAAAAAAGCAATCGGATGTTCTTTGCCACAATCGTCCGACTGAGATAAACATGCTCCTATAGCTTTGCTCGAAGCATCAGTGTACAATTTGAATGGCTTTGCTATATTAGGCGTATATAGAGATGGCATGTTCATTAAATGGCGTTTCAAATTTTGAAAAGCTGTTTCTTGGGCATCAGACCAGGGAATTTCATTAGGTACGCTTTTCTTTGTTAATTCAGTCAAGGGAAGAATTTCTGAAGCAAAATTTGGAATGTATTCCTGGTAATAATTAGCCAAACCAATTACACTACGAAGTTCTTTTTTGGTGATAGGCCTGCAAATATTTCTTATAGCTTCGGTTTTTTCGGGATCGAGTGTATGTCTTCCTGATCCAATAATATGGCCTAAACATTTCACTTCACTCTTTCCGAAATCGCATTTCTTTCAATTAACTGTAAGACCAACTTCTTGGAATGTTTTGAGAACTGTTTTCAAGTGTGTTATATGTTCACTCCAAGTGGTAGAAAATACTGCAACATCATCGATATAGGAACGACAATAATCTTTATGACACTCTAAAACTTTGTCTATAGATTTTTGAAATGTACTACCAGCGTTCTTCATACCAAATGGCATCACATTCCATTGGAAATGCCCTGAGTGGGTAGTAAAAGCAGTATAATGTTTGCTGTCTTCTTTCACAGGTATTTGCCAGTACCCTTTCGTGAGATGTAGAACAGAAATAAACTGTGAATTACCAATCAAGTAAATAAGATCATTGGCAATCTTCAAGGGGTATGCATCTGGGATGGTATAGCTGTTCAATAAACGAAAATCAACACATAACCTAACAGTTCCATACTTTTTGGCAACGCAAACGACAGAATGAGCCCATTCGCTGTTACTATGTTCTATTAGTCCAAGTGTAAGTAATTCTTGAATCTGTCGATACACTTCCCTTTGCATAACTATCGGTATTCTATATGGACGTAGTCTTTTAGGACAGCAATCTGTAGTAACGCGGACACTGTGTCCTTCTACGATTCCGGGTTTAGTGCTGAAAACATTATTATATTTGCATATCACATTTTTCAAACCATTTTTCTTTTCAAAATTTAAATCTAAACTATCAATATGGTCCGCTATCTCTTTAGGGGTTAAGCATCCATTTCCGAATGGTGCATAATGAATATCACCAAAATCTTTATCTTCATCAAATATTATGCCAACATGGTCAATTCGAGCAACGTATGGTCTGAGCTCATTAAAATGCAGTTCTCTTCTGGACCCATTCTCTAATTCAACTAAGGCTGAATGTGGTCTAGTGATTTCAACAACAGTAGCTGGGCCAATCCAAGTTTTAAGTAATTTATGCGAAGATGAAGGAACTAGTATTAGTACTTTATCACCAACATTAAACTGTTTATCTCTTGCTCTCAAATTATACCGCGAAGTATATCTTTCTTGAGAATCCTGAGCATATTCTGATGCAATTTCATGTGCTTTTCTTAGTTTCTCAACTAGTTCTGATATATATTTTTCAACTGATGCGGAAGCTGAAGTGGGAATTTTCCTCTCACCAGTCCATACGTCTTTCAATAGTGACAATGGTCCAGGAGGCAAAAGCCCATAAACTAACTGAAACGGAGAAACACCTGTCGTACTATGAGGAACTTCTCTGTAAGCAAAAAGTAGATATGGAAGATGCAAATCCCAGTTAGATCCATATTCCTGTATATTTTTATTTAACATATCTTTCAATGTTCGATTCCAACGTTCCACTGCACCCATACTTTCTAGATGACCTGGCGTTGCAAACCTCGGAGAAACTCCAAGAAGTTCCACAAATGCTTCACTTAATTTAGCAGTAAAATTAGTACCTTGGTCTGTACATATTACTTTGGGGAACCCTGTCTGTGTAAATATTCTCACCAGATTATTGCAAGTTGTTTTAGCATTGATGTTAGTCACGGGAATAGCTTCAGCCCATCTAGTACATAAGTCAACTGCACAAATCACATATTTATGTCCTCTTCGAGACGGGGGTTCTAAAGGTCCAATACAGTCCAAACTCCAGACTTCAAATGGAATTTCTGGCCTAACAATGGGTTGTATCGGTATACGATCCCTATAGGAAACTGTTCTGCGTAATTGGCAGGCTTTGCAACTTTCACAAAATTTTTTAACGTCTTCTTTGAGACTTGCCCAGTAAAATGAATATTTTATTCTCTGCTTTGTTTTCTGTTCGCCTAGATGACCAGCCAATGGTATTTCGTGTGCCATCCTAAGAACTTCTTTTCTTTTGCATGTGGGCAGAACAACTTGATCAACATTTTCTCCACATAAGCATGCTGAATGGACAAGAACTCCATTACTAATTTTAAATGAATTCTTCCCATTTTTGGCATAAAACCAGGATTTCTTTAAATCTTCATCATCTAATTGTAATTTTATAAAATCTTCTTTATTTCCATTGCTTTCATGGTAATCTCAGCATTAAGTTGAAGGGACGTTGAGATGTTTTTCTTTTCATCATGTTCTTCCTGTTTTTCATTTTCAATGCTCTCATTTAATTTTGCAAGTACATGATTCATACATCCATTTAATTCTACATTCTCCATTAAAACTCCATAGGCAGTTGAACAAATTAGCATATCATTCACAAGTTTCTTCGACACTGCACAAGTTACAGGTACATTGCCGTGTTTCCCATCATCTGTCTTTAGGTCAAAAATCTTTAGAGCAGCTACTTCTTTTTCACCGAAAGCCGAAATAATTTGGATTGTTCCATCCCTTTCTCCAAAGTCGGTATCGACCAAATCTGCACGTAAGACTGAAATTTGTGCTCCAGTATCCACTATTGCCTTCAAAACTTTTTCTCCACATTTGATATTAACGTATTTCAAATCATCAATTCCATCTCTAATCGGCATAGAGGTTGACACAGGAATTGACACCTTAGCAGTTACAACTTCGTTCGCTGTCTTTGGCTTAACGTCTTTGGCTTCAACCACATTACTTACGGCATTACGAATTGATGTTTTCTTGGAATTCTTGGGACAAACTCTAGATAAATGCCTCACAGATCCACACGTAAAACAAGTAGGTTTAAAACTTGTATTTTGATCAGTTCTTGGAGGAAATGATGTCCTAAATTTCCGAGATGGCTGTTCGTCTTTTTGTTTGTTGCTAAAGTCTTTAAAATCAGGTTTGTAATTACTAGTTGTTCTATGTTTCATATCACCCAAACCGGATCCCTTAGCATTCAATCGTACACTTTCGTACTCATCCAACTTATCAGCTAAAATACCCGGAACAAGTAACTTATTCCAGTCATCGACGAAATGTTCTCGGATATCACCTGGAACGCGTCTTTTTAACTGATCCGTAATCATAAGATTCTTCAATCCTTCAAAATCATTTACTGCAACTCCTTCAAGCCATTCCTCAAAGTAGCTTGTTATTTCGAAAACAAAGTCTCGCCAAGATCGAGTAGGGTTTCGCTGATGTTTCACAAATTTTGGTCTGAAATGTTCAGGGCCTAATTTAAATCGTTTTAATAATAAACCTTTGATATAATCATAATCGTCAAATTTTTCTTCTGATTCACGAGCTATTAATTGAGTGATTTCTTTTGGCATAAGAGCTAAAAGAGCTGACACCCAGTTACATTTATCTAGATTAATTCTCTTGGCTTGACGCTCAAACAAAGTCAAGAACAGCACTATATCTCCATCTCTCATTTCGAATTTTCGAACGATTTTTGTTAAATCTTGCGTACTACTCTTAGCTTCAGAAATCGGTGCTACTTTAAACTTTTCAGCTTCCAAACGGATTTTTTTCTAACTCAAATTCATATTCACGTTTTTGTTTTTCTTGCTGTTCACGTAATTTTTCAATCTCTAGCTCTTGGAATTGCTTTTCAGCATCTTGTTTCTCACGGAGCTTCCTATCTTCGATAATAATCTCGAGCTGATTCTTAGTAAATTCTTCGTCATATCTTTGGTAAATAATTATCTTTGGTAATTAATTTGCGTAAATCGCTTACAGTAATTTCATTCGTGACCTGAAGATTCAACTCCACAGCCAACAATTTCAAATCCTCTTTCTTTGCGCGATCCAAATATGCCATCTTATACACCCTAAATTTTCTGAACGACAAACTTAGCAAAATCCCTCAAGGTGGTGCTGATTAAAACACTTTGTTAAATATTAATGGAAATAAAATTATATACCATATGCAAAACCCATAATTTATACCTAAAGCAATTGATATCTGTATAAATTTCTTTACTTAGCTTATGAATCAAATCGACTTTAAAAATACGTGAATGATATTTTCACACATTAGAAATAATTTAAAATACACTGTCGTGCATATTTACATTTCCTTACGAAATGAAATCTTAATATATATAAATCTCGTGTCACAATGTTTGTCCTCAATGGACTCCTAAACCACTTAACCGATTATAATAAAATTCGCACACCATGTGCAGTTCGATCCAACTTGAGAGATAGGATAGTTTAAATCTCAAATTATAGTCGCAATTTTAATTTATTGCTAATTATTTGTCTGTTATTATTTGACAGTCACAATTATCTGTTAACTCCAAATGATTCTAACAGATGTCGACACCTTTCGACTGGGTTGAAATGAAAGCTGAAATATATTTGGTGCTGCCATCTACACAAAGAATCTTCAACTTTTTAACCTATTAATAAATTTCGTATAATTCAATTATTTCCACTTTTTAAATTTTTGGTGTTAGCATAGCCGGCCACGTGTTACTTAGACTGAAGTGTAAATTGAATTCATATTATAATGAAGATAATACAGTGAAATTAATCCTGTTTTTTACTTATTTGTGCTTCATTGATCAAAACTTTATAATTTAATCTGTATATATATATAAATTACGTGTCACGATGTTTGTCCGGGGTAAACTCCTAAACTAAGGAACTGATTTTGATGAAATTTTGCACACTGTGTGCAGTTTGATCCAACTTGAGAGATAGGATAGTTTTTATCTCAATTTATTGTCACAATATTGTTTTATTGCAATTATTTGTTAATTATAGACCTTTATTAAAGTTGCTCCAAAATATCTGTGAGTTCCATTAATTTAATTGTTGCAAAAAAAAAAAAAAAAAATACGAGTTCATTTTCTTTCGACATAAAAATAAATACATTTAATCAAACGTGAACGTTAAAAAATTATAAAAAGTTAAATTATGCATCTCACGAAAATTGACGTCATAATCAATTTAAAGATTTTATACACATTGATAAAGTGCTAATGTAGTTCTATCATAGATATAGTAATATATATAGATCTCTCATCCCCATGTTATCGTAGAAAGATTTTTGATGCCGAAAAAAGATAAAAAATAAAAGCTTTGGAAACAGCCATTAAGTGGTATTGAAAAAAAAAAAAAAAAAAAAAAGAAAAAGAAAAGAAAGAAAGAAATATGAATTTGAAACTGTATCTGGAGTCTTCCATTCCCCTTTAGCAAATAAATTATTCATAAATTTTATTTGCTAAAATATTAGTATGTATTCCCGTGTGTATTCACTCGGGGAAAGACGGCCATATTTTGGTAAAAACGTCGTCTTTTCCCAAATGAAAAGGAATAACTTTTTTCTCCCCAATGATCACTCTATTCTATATATGCTATACTATATCTATGAGTTCTATACGCAAGCGAAGTGTGACTCACTGACCGTCTGTGCAGCCAAGAAAAAGATTTCCTATGTTAATTGCCCACTGGATTTTTTGTAAGAAATTATTAAAAATCGAGGAAATTTATTTCCCGATTTTAATCCTTATATTTGGGTATAGATATGTATTAGTTATCGCGGGTGTTAGATTGAATTATTTTGCTGTCAAATTGACAAAATTTTAATTTTAAATTTTTAAACTCTGTCGCCCTTGGCTTTTTTTATTATTATTATTATTATTTGGCGATCAAAAGCGTAACACGAAAATATACATGCCAGATGTATGCATTGTACGAAATGTAATATGTATTATTCATTGTACGTATGTATGACATGTAATATGTATTGTACGAAATATTGTTTCATATTATTCATTACTCTTTTATTATAAGTTGTTAAAATAACCATGATTTTTGAAAGGAATTAAATATTTTCGCCAGATAATTTGGCGATATTCTTTTTTTTTCGCCAAGGATGACAGAAATGAAATCTATTCCGCTGTAAAATATTAGTATCTTACATCAGATATTTTATTTAGACATTTGAAAACAAATTTGACTTCAAACTATGATAGAATATTTATCATTTTCCTTTTAATTTGTATATTATTAGTATATTAAAATTTAAAAGCATGGTATATAAAAAGTTTTTTTTTTTTTTTTTTTTTTTTTAAATCTTATAATTATTCTTATCTTAATCCTCAATGTTTCCCATCTTTATTGACTTGAATTTACTATTAAAATTTTAACATACTCAAAAACTTCTCATCACTTCGTTAAAATACACTAAACTTTTCCAAAATCTTTTTGTATTTAAAATGATACATGTATTTACTTTAAATGTCCAATATTTCATAAGATTTCCAATTTTAAAGTTTTAAAATATTTATCAAATTTACTTATTTTTCTGGTTTAGCCTTATTGTTTTCCCTTTTATAACTACAGCTGTTGCCCTCTTTAAAATATTTAAAATGATGAGGTCATTTAATAGTAAAATTATCCATTATAGCATATATTATATTTCACTCCTCCATAAAAATTGATTTTAAAATCGTCTGTTTCTTTTATACTTTTATTTTAATAGAATTTTAATAGAATTTAATTTATATATTAGTCATTTTAGCAATTTTATCCAAAGTAGCATTAGAAATAATATATATCACTTCTCCATTAAAATTTATAGGACCCTACAATAAAATTAATTTGTGCTTAATATCAACACTACGAAAATTTTTATCAATCGCTTCCAAATTTTGACCTAAGTTTCAAATCTCAACCCTGTGGGTTTTTACATCGGCTACAACGTTTTCGTCTTTGTTCGTAAATAATAATTTAACTGTACTAAATAGTTTACAGCCGTATAATTCAACGTATAACTTAGTCACAGCAACGCGTGGCCGGGTCTGCTAGTATATGTATATATATCAAACTGAGGGGGAAAATATCAAGATCTACAATTGTAGATATTTAACAGATAAACAACTCTATGTTTTTTGAAGTAAATAAAAAAATCACATTGTATTAAAATTAATATTCACTGGCGTGAAATATTAAACCTTTATTCACTGCCGTAAATAAATGTAATTAATACATATACGCTGTATTAAAATTAACAATCACTGGCGTGACATTGTATGCTGTTATTTACCAGCGTAAAATATAATACACTTAATACATTCACACTGTATTAAAATTGACATTCACTGGCGTGAACTTTATTCGAATGTATTTGAGAACAAAAACTTAGAACTGGCGTTCTATTATGTATGTAATTTTACGTTATAATACCAACATTTTTTTTTTTTTTTTTTTTTTTTTTTAACACAGAATTAGCACTGGCGTGCTTCTTATCGAATATTTATTTTGCACTGGCGTGCTTCATATCGAACATATTCAAAAATATTAGAACTCACGTTCTATTTTTATTTTATGTTATTAAAAAAAAAAAAAAAAAAAAAAAAAAAAAAAAAAACATTTTTTAAAATGTACACTTAAAATATTTGGGCATATACACGAAAGCTCTTACCTTCCCCATTTTCTAGGTATCCTTTTCTATCCTACAAAAAGGCTGCGCCAGTAAAATTCGATCCTTGGTCTTTGCTTGATTGGAGACATCATCACTTAAAATTTAAATGAATTGTCATGGCTTTGAAATAAAAGACATGGTACTTGAAAGACGAAACGTTTAATAACACGTTACTAAAAACGCACAAAACATATATAAAAACATTTAAAACACAAATAAGAATAATCTTCTCGGACGAACTCTAAACATGTCCTTCCCTCGTTCCATCCAACTCCGTTGTCCCTTCCTTGGCTGTTGCCACCTATCTCCTGTCAAATACCACTTCATGACGTCATGGAACTTTACTGACAAGGGAAAATTTATATTAGAAATATGTACAGCATCATCTATATAGCATTGGTATTTTACTATGCTACAGCGTGTGCAGCGTTCAAATAAAAAAAAAAAAAAAAAAAAAAAAGGTCCAAATACGAATTGCTGCTGACGAGCAAAAATTTTAACATCGAAAAAAAAAAATGTGTATTGTAATAACAAGATTTTTTTTTCTTTCTAAGATCGTTTTATTGCGTCGTAGTGTAGGAATACGAGGGAATATAATTTAACATATTAAGTGTTCTGTTTCTAGCATTCAGGTTTATAAAGTGTATTTTCATAATTAATCGGTGATGCTCTACAACATTATCACATATATTACTTTTTTCCAGCATCTTGTACCGTTTTGTAGATCAGAACACTAAATAGACAGTTTAACACCATGGGGCGATGTAAGATGTCGCATCCGATAGCGCATAGACACTTTAATATACCTAGACATCCTTTTATTAGGACAATATCCGCAGTCGTTCAGCGGTTAAGTGGATGACAAAGGTTTTTAATAGGCACAATGTATATTAAGACTGTATTCCTTTTATATAGAAAATATTATACGAAAAACAGTAATTATAGAATTTCATGTAGGCATTAATTTTAATTACATTTCATTTTAATATACATATTTTTTCAATTCTGTAGAAAATTTTTAACTTAGCGAAATTTTAACAATTTTTGCAGATTTCTGAAAAATTCTGTCGAAGCAGAGGAGCCATCCCATCCATGGAGGACCAAAATTGTGATGGCATATCTCCGGACCATCCCTAGGGGTGCGTCCCAGACCGTCGCCCATTACCCATTGCGCAGTACTAGTGCAATGTTAAACTCAACCTACCTATACCATGAAAAATTCTGTAGCATACAATATATTTATTTCATACAGAAGTATTATTCGAAAAATATTATTTCGTGGAATGATTAACAGAGATGTGATTTGCGCTATTTTTCATACCACTATTTTCATTTAGAAAACTTTTCCGAATTTATAAAGGGGCCGCGGTAGCCCAGTCGGTAGAGCTCCGAACTCGTAATTGGGAGATTACGGGTTCGGTACTCGAGCTTTCCAAAGACCATATCGTGTACACTAATGGTGGCTGTTGCACGTAAAATCTATCGTGGCCGCAATGTCCTCCATGTTCCCATCAAAAATTATACCTCTGGGGGTTACCGAAGCGGGAGAGCCATTCCTTCCGTGGAGGATCAAAATTGTGATGGCATGTCTCCGGACCACCTCTAGGGATGTGTCCCAGACCATCGCCAATCGCCCATCTGCTCAGCACTAGTGCGACGTAAAACCCAACCAACCAACCAAATTTATAAAGTAATGTTTTTCGATTGAACAGGGTTTCTTGTTAAAAAATACTGGCATAATACAAACACAGAAATCACATCTCTAATTAGCAGTTGCTTATATTTAATTCTTATGCACAGGATGTCTATATAAATATATATATTAAATAGTAAAATAATAAATATATACTGAAATATATATTACTATACAATACATCAGATTTTGAAATTATAGTAAACAGTTTATGTAGTTATATGATATGCACCTGAAATAATGCACTAAATTAGTAAAATGTAGAGGATCATATTCCGTATATGCATTTATTATTCGGCTCCATCTCGTTCGCTCGAGAAGCGAATTATTCCATATTAGAGAGAAGCCCGCCTGTCAATCAAAAGTGTCAGACATCTTGTAACAGGTGAGATATAAGCATTCCTCCTGATAAGGTACAGAAATCCGAATCTGATTATCTGAAACTGATTCAGGAATATCGTTTCGCTATTGCGCTTTAGAATAACGTATTTTTCACATGAAAATGAGTTTAACTTTTTGAGCCTCAGGACTTTAGGAAGGTAGCTAACAATTTTTTTTATAAACAAACTCAAGTTAAGAGTTAGATTGTAAACACGTGTCATTATTGTAATAAAATTAAAACACTTTAAAAACACGTTAAAAATATATTTATTAAAAAGATAAAAACTTCCAAAGCTTTTCGCCTCAGATAAAATGAGGCATCATCAGGGAATTAATTTTACACACTACAGAGCAGTTATATATACTTTTGTACCATATGTTCAACAGTTAAGTCCTTATAAAAAATATACATTCAACTGGAAGTTATACATAGAGGCTGGAACTATTACAGGATAATGAGGTGTTACACTTGGAGGCTGGAGCTATTGCAGGATGAAGGTGTGCTACACTTGGAGGTTGGAACTATTGCAGGATGCGGAGGTGCTACACTTGGAGGCTGGAACTATTGTAGGAAGGAGAGGTGCTACACTTGGAGGCAGAAACTATTTTAGGATAAAGAAGTGCCATACTTGGAGTCTGGAACTATTGCAGGATGCGTAGGTGCTACACTTGAAGGCTAGGACTATTGTAGGAAGAAGAGGTACTATATTTGGAGGCTGGAGCTATTGCAGGATGAGGAGGTGTTACACTTGGAGGTTGGAACTATTGCAGGAAGAGAAGGTGCTACACTTGGAGACTGGGATTATTGGAGGGTGACGAGGTGCTACACTTGGAAGTTGGATCAATTGTAAAATTGAAAAACTGATTTTTTTTTTTTTTTTTAAATAAATATTATCTATTTATTCATTCATACAAGTGATTAAATTTTGGCATAAATAGGTTATGTGATATAATTAGTTTTAATATACTCACTATGAAATTGCCTCTAATTGCCTACCTTATCTGCCAATAAGTATTTGGACCCTTTCGAATTTAGACTTTTTGTCAAATATCTTTAAAAATTATTTACGAATTATCTTGAAACTTTTCGACTAAAAAGAACATGTTACACGTTATACATTTTAACAAAAGTTTTGTCCCAAAGAGGAAAAGAGGATCCTTAAAAAATATATAAATTAAAAAAATGCTTTGGATCACCCTGTAAAAAGTAATGTTTGAAATGCTGTTTAACCGTACAATGTGATTATAAGGCTTCCTCTAATTATATATATATAAATTTTTATGTGGCTACCTCATATATACATGGAGATAAAAACGTTTTGTTAAAAATTGAAAAAAAAAAAAAAAAAAAAAAAGCACTTTTTCAAAAATAACACGTAAGGTATTAGACCCAATGCAAAGTCCTTTTAGGAAACTTAGCGTGCTTCATTAGACAAAAATTCTGTAATCAGAATTCAAAAATATTAAATATCTTATGAAATATGAGTAATTTTACTAAATAAATTTTAGTAAAAATGCTCATAAATCTGATAAATTTATATGAGACTATCTCATATTTACACGGAGATAAAAATGTTTTGTTAAAAATTGAAAAAAAAAAAAAAAAAAAAAAAACACTTTTTCAATTATAACACGTAAAGTATTAGACCCAATGCAAAGTCATTTTAGGAAACTTAGCGTGCTACATTAGACAAAAATACTGTAATCAGAATTCAAAAATATTAAATATCTTATGAAATATGAGCATTTTTACTAAATAATTTTTAAGTACAGATGTGCAAGCTTTAAAAAAAATCCATTTACATAATTTAATAGCCAAAAGTATTGTTGTTGTTATTGTCGTTGTCGTCTTGTCCAAGAAGTTCGTGCAGAGGAGTCAAATAGGACGGAAGGTATACAGGAGCTAGTTGGATACTGAAGAGCTTGGCCAATATAACAGGACAGTCGAAAAGGTGGTCAGGAGAAAGTTGAATGTCAGTACAGTGAGGGCAGTAGATATAACGCCAAAAGTATTGAGTTACTTATATGAAAATACAAAACAAATATCGCGTAAATTCAAAAAGTTATTAAACTGAATTTCAATTCCTCTCAACAACAAAGGAAGATGATAGGAGTTTTATAAATATTTATTTACAATCAACGAACACTCTGTATTATCATTGATTGAAAAAAATAGAAATGGGAGTGAAACCCTTTATAGTTTAGCCTTTTTTCTTTCTTTTTTTTTTTAGAAGAAGAAGAAGAAGAACTGAAAATCATAACACTTTGAATTTACATGATATTTGAGGTTTTCCGATAAATAACTCAATACTTTTGGCTGTTAAATTATGCAAACGATTTTTTTTTTACTTGCGCATGCGTAGTTAATGATTAGTTTGTAAAAATGCTCATATTTTATAAGATTTTTGACATTTTTGCCATCTGATATCAGTATTCTGTGTCTAATGTAGTATGCCACGTTTCCTAAAAATGGCTTTGCACTGGACCCTAATACCCATGATTGAAAAAGTGGCATTTTTTTGTTTTATTTTTTAATTTTTTAAAAGAAACCGTTAATCGAACTCCGTGAATATGTGTGGTAGCCTCATAAAAATTTATACATATATTTAGAAGAAGCCTCATAATCACATACTACAGCCAAAAGGCATTTTAAACGTTTTTCACAGAGTTATCCAAAAACATTTTTATTATTTTTTATTGTTCCCTTTTCCTTTTCGGGACAAAACATTAACTGAAATTTATGAAGTATAACATATTTCATATATTTCTAAAGTTTCAATATAAATCGTACATAATTTTTGTACGTATTTGACAAAACATCTAAGTTCGAAAACGTCGAAATACTTATTGGTAGGTAGTGTACAACGTTTAACTTGTAACAATAAATGGATAGATAATTTTTATTGAATATTTTAATTGGAAAAAAGTATCAGTTGCTCCTTACTAACAACTATTTTTAAATAAAAATTTTTGCTTTATTAAATCAGTCAAAAATAATTATTCTTATGTAGTAGTATTCAAAAATCAGAATTGTTGGAAGCTCTACCTATGCTTTTTTATTTTTTTATTTTTTTCGGTCTATCAAGATTTGTGCAGCGAGTGTGTTGACGTTCAAAAATGGCAATCGAAGGTAATAAAGTTAATTAGGGTAATTGTAGTCTACTATCATATTTTCAATTTAATGATATGATAAATTCTACTAATATGCATAATAAATTGCTCGCATATTTTTTTTTTATTTAATTAAAAAAGGGTAATATGTTTTCTTTTTTTCTTTTTTTTTTCTTTTAAGAAATCATCTGATAAATAACATTACAATATGATGTGTCACTCACAGGATTTTCTTTTATCTTACATTTCAATACTTTAAACAAAGATTGCATTTTAAGTCTTAAGATCAATAACGTAACTTAATAAAAATCAATCAACTTTTAAAGTAATCTAAAATTGCTTTAGTATTAGTTTTTATTGACATATAATCCTCTGTGAGGGGACAACTGCCCCCCTCAATTCCCCGTTCAATTATAGTGCCTAGAATCCTTTTAAAAAACATCAAGGCTGTTTTTAACTTGCTTTCAAACTTACGAACCTTAATCAAATTTTTAGTGGCAACCCAATACGAACTTCAACATATCAAATTTGAATTTCTTTCAGTTATTTGTTTCTAAGTTATGCTGACAACAGATATACTTGGATCAACCTCTATAAATTGGACTTGGACTTTCGTAATCAAGGGATCTCAAAACGTGATATTATACAAAAAATCTGAGTTAAAAACAGACATAAAAAATTATTTTGTTTACAGTATGGGTATGAAAAATTAATTTTCCTTCCTGAGCACTGTTTGTCAACATCGTAAAATGTAGCAAAGCATTTTCATCAGCTGCATTTGAAAGGAAAGAATGATTAACTAAATTTTGGGTACCCCTGTATATTCTCTATGTACAATTTGCGCCATAAAAATATTTTGTACTTAAATTTAGTCTTATACTAAAAACGTCTAACACAAAATGAATCAGAATTCCAGCAATTTCCAAATATAGCCCCAATATATCCAAATAATTTTGGGCTGTCCTGTAAACGATTGATGAAATTTTTCCATACCCACATAATCTAAACAAAATATGCTTTTATGCATACAATAAATTTTGTTCATTCATTTTTGTTTAAGGCAGCCTATAGGTTCTACAATGTACTTACAAATAATTTCCCCACAGTCATAATGTATTTGATTTTTTTTTATGTCCCTGTACACGAACCATTTGCTTAACTCAAAGAAAGTTTTATTGTAGCATCCCTATATGCTACACATTTAGAATACCGAGTTTGGAATTTCTGCTGGTATTTATTCTTCTTATATTCAAATGAAGGACACACAAAGAGACATACAGACATACAAACCAACCGTTAAAAACAATTTTGGTTTCAAAGGACCTCAAAACATATAAATGTAACAAATTTCAATTTAAAAAATTTGACTCAAAAAATAATACTTTTTCTACTATATCTATAGGTAAGAGAAAGTAAAAAATATGAATATATGAGTTAATTTTACTCCTTAAATGATCCGGTAAGTTTTTAAAAAGTGGTAGTCTTTTATATGTTATTTGTTATGATTTCTCAAATTTGAACTGTATTTTAATGCTTAAATATAAAAGTATTAATATCTTATGTTAAATATTTCTCTTTTTATATTTTAATGCATTTTCTCAAATTGCCTCAAACGGCAACTCTGTTAATCTACTAAGTAAACTAATGGTGTATATTGTATTCTCACCGTATCAATGCTATTCTAATCTAGCCGTCATAGCTTACAGGATCAGCGAAATTTCTGCATATTACAGAGGAGCCCTGTCAATCAAAATCTTGCGCACTAAGGTAACTAGAGAGTTAAACGATCGTCTCTCTAGACATTAGACTACCAGTTTAGAGGTTAATTCTAAAATATGCATTTTCTGCAACCTATATATTAAGAACGTGAAATAAATTTAGAAATATAATGCATAATTAAAACTAAATACTACATTTTGAACTATTTAGGTAGCGTTATATGACATCTATAACGAAGTTTATTATAATTAATATTATTATTTTTGTATTCGTAAATTGGGAATAATATTACTTTTAATTAACTGTGTACTATTTGCTATGCAAATACGTCCATTGAAAAATTTAATTACTTTCTTTTTTTCTTCCTCTTCTTCTCCTTCTTTTTTTTTTAAGTAATATATTTGTTTGAAACGTTACATATTATTTTATGTTGTTTTTGTTTTGGTAATTGTTTCAGTCTTTGAAAAGAAATTTTAAAAATCAAATATCACAAAAATAACAGTAAGCTAAATTTATGTAATTAATTTGTATATGTGAATTAATTTGCTAATACATCGTTACATGGATATAAACGAAGGAGAAACTTTAAAATTCATTGCATAATCATTTGTTGTATATAAAATTAAACCTAATTCTTTAGAGAATAAGAATTAAAAAAACAAATAATGATATATTTTTTTTCATTGACACGGTAACACATTGTAAAAATTCGACTTCTAACATCGAAGCAAATTGAAAAACAGCGAAAGAAAAAAAAAATCTGGTGTGAAACAACTACATGACTTCCATTACCCGTTATTACACGTATAATGCACTTTTTGAAGATAATGTGATCAGAAAACATAAAACTGACCTAACAAATTAAAACCTTAAAATTTCTGGTAAGAGAAAGGTGATACACGTATAAAGACATATAAAACAGAACTACGTAGCAAGTTCAAAAATAAGAAAAAAAAAATCGGTGGAGCCACTTTTTTAAACAGCAATTTCCGAGATCTAAAATTGACCTACCTAATCAGGATGACTGTTAATTTTTCTGTAGTAACCACGTAATACTCGAAAAAGGATATGTAAAATGGGTTTATGCAAGAATTTTCAAGAAAATCGTTAGAGCAGTTTTTGAGATACCGATTTTTACGACAACTTAGCATACTGAATTGTTGACTGGAAAACAACAGTTAAATACAAAAATATATCTAAATATATTTATATTTTTATATGAAAATATTCGTACAGCCGTGTTTGAAGAAAATTACCTGCAAGATCTGAAATTGAGCTACTTATACAGGGCGCCTAATAGTTTTCCTGAACTAACAAACTATTGCACACGAAAAGACATCTAATACAGTTTTTATATAGTAATTTTGAAGACAATCGTTAAAGCCGTTTTTGAGATACGAACTTACGGTCCCACTTCCGGTTTCCTAATTTTCACTAAACGTTGGAAAAATCATCTGAACACCAGATCTGTCTTAATTCTGAAGTTTCGTAGTTCTTTCTTTATTAGTTTTGGAGATATAATAATCAGGAAATTTCCCCCACATTCACACATACACATTCTAAAAAAAACAATTAAAAAAAAAAAAAAAAAAAAAAAAAAAAAACTTTTTTTGACTCAGGAGACCTTAAAACGTTTAAATCATGTGAAAACGCGATATAAAATTTTTAGACAGAAAACAATACTCCCATTGCCACCTACAGTAGTCGGGTAAAGGAGGTTTAAAAAAAAAAAAAAAAAAAAAAGAAGCTTTTAAATGTTTTCTATTATAATTGCTAAGCAAAGAAAATGACATATCATGTGAAAATGAATCTGTAATTATCGAAAATATTCCTACTCCATTGTTTTTGAAAAACAGGATATTATATGTATATTTCAAAACTTTGATAATTTTTTAAAAGTTATAAATAAAGTGTATTTGATAATATTCACTACATTATCAATCTTATATTTAACTTTTGAGATGTAAACATCTATTTATAAAAAGAAATCTCACGATGCCGCACCCATAACATAATATTTTATTTCATTATATCCCTATATATATAAATATATATATATATATAGAGAGAGAGAGAGAGAGATAATCAGAACGTACAGTAGAAATATAATATTATCTGTACATACAGCTGGAATTCAAAGACGATTTAATATCAGTATTCAAACAATTAAAATGATCAAAACAAAGACATATATATATATATATATATATATATATATATATATATATATATATATATATATATTCTTCGACCACATTTGATGAAACCATGGAAGCATCTGCGCAAGCGCTAACTCAACGAGTCCTATGCTGAAATAGGTGTGACAGTCAACTGACTCGGAGAAAATGAGCAATAACAGAGCACGGAATTGCTGGACGTTTTCCAAATTTCAAGCTGGCATCTCTCCAACATTTTGGACCCGTCCTCACTACTAGTTTTAGGATATCTGGCTGCACTGTATATATATATATATATATAATTTTTATAATTAAAATGTTTTTAAGGAATGGTATCATTTTAGTTGGCAGAAATTTTTTTGACTATTGAAAAACAAACATTGTAAAATGCACAGCAATATAATCAAATATAAATTCATGTCCCGAAAATCTCACACCCATCATAAAAATGAAAAATAAATATATAAAGAGATAAACTAAGATATTATACATATTTTTTTTAAAGATGATTTGATAAATTCTTCCTTTAAAATAAATGTTAAATTATTTAATAAAAAATCAAAATGTCATATTCGTCACCATGGAGTGCTCGATATACATAAGATAAACTTTGTGCATATTGATTAAATTATTTTTTTATATATGGGACAGTGCACGTATATAAAATTGCCTCAAAGTAAATTTTTAATTTTTTTATAAATACCGAACTTTGTTACTTTAAATTAACTATGTATGGAATGCTACGCGAATTCTTTGTATTGATAGATACACGTTTACCTTCTTTAAGAAACACTATTTTGTTTTAAATACTTACGAAAAACATTTTCTTTTACAGATTTTGTTTAGTACTAAATGTCAATAAATAATTTTACAACGAATATACAGCCGAATTTACCCGTTCGCAAGTAAAATTCATAAAAGTTTATTTACACAAGTAACCCTTAAAAAGACTTTCAAAATGTATTATAATGTAAAATATCTATAAGTCATATTAAATCATAACCATCAAAATTATCCTCTATTTTGTATGACTTATAACAAAATCTTATCTTTTGACTATTGCATCAGTGAACACCATTTTCGAGAGCGTTTAACACGAGAAAAGAGAAATGGAAGGCATTAGACAAAATCTGAAGCCTGATAAATTGTCTGTTTACGTTATAATTCACATTATAGTACACTGAATAGTTAAACTAAATGTTTTAGATAAGTATTTTGTTACATCTCTATTTTTCTTAATGTAATACAGTTCACTTTTAAGGAATACAACAGATAAAATCAATGCAAAATACTTTTGTTTCTGGATATTCTTGTTTAATACTGGGCAGTTTTAGCCTGAATATAAATATATCAATTTAAATATGTTTTATATCATAAAACATCTTTCATCAAATAACCCTTAAAAAGATTTCCAAAACGTATGATACTATTTAGAAATTTCATTCATCAACCTTGAAAATTCTTTCAGATAAAATAGAGTGAAAGGCTGATTTTTATACCAATTATGTGAAAAATACCAGAGCCGGGAATCGAACTCGGGCCCTCCGCTTTATACGCGGAGGCTCTACCACTGAGCTACCCTGTCTAATAACCAGCTCGGCCTTTCTCACGTAATCCAACTTGACATTTCGTGGTCTATTGGAGCTGTGCAACGATTAATATTCTCACCTATTATATCTGCGCTTGCAGACTCGGTGACCTTGCCAACGAATATTATGTGAGAAATGCCCAGCTGGTTATCTGCCATGGTAACTCAGTGGTAAAGCATCCGCTAGTTAAGCGGAAGGCCCGGGTTCGATTCTCGGCTCTAGTATTTTTCACATAGTTGTTATTAAAATTAGCCTTCCACTCCAATTTATCTGAATGAATACGATACTATGTTAGAACTGCAAAATAACTACGAATCCTATTGCATCTTACGCATCACAATAATCACCTTTTCTTTTTTATTTTTTTTTCATATGACAAAATCATACCTTTTGACTATTCCTTCAGAGAACATCATTTTTGAGAGCCGGTGACACGTGAAATGGCAAACGGAATGTATTTGACAAAATTTTATGATTGATAAATTGTCTATTTATATTAAGCTTTATATTGTAAAACACAGACCAATGAAACTAAACCTTCTAAGCATTTTTTTTTATTTCTTATTTTTCTTAAACACAATTACATTTTATAGAAAAAAAAATGAAAAATAAAGCAGATAAAATGCAATGCAAAATACTTTTGCTCCGTGATATAATTGTTTAGTTTAGTATCCATAGTTGAAGCCCAAATATAAATATATCACATAGGTAGGTTTTATATCATCAAATGTTTTTTTATCAAGTAAACCTTTAAAAGACTTCTAGATAATATGTTAGTAATGCAAAATAAGTATGAGTCTTATTTAATATTAACAATCAAAAAACATATCCTCGTTTAGTATGACACATGACAATTTTTTACTGGCTATCACCTCAGAGAACATAATTTTTGAGAGCTTGTGACACGAGATATAACAAATGGACTGAATAAGCAACGTTTGGTGAGTGATATATTGCCTATTTATGAGATTATTAGTTAATTATTAGTTAATTAATATGGTGAATTATCATTGCAAAATAACTATGAGTCTTATTTAATCTTAACCATCAAAAACATACCCTCGTTTCGTATGATACATGACAGTTTTTTACTTCTGGCTATCACCCTAGAGAACATTTTTGAGATGTGACACATGGCACGACAAATGGAATGAATTAAACAACGTTTTATGAGTGATAAATTGCCTATTTATATTAAAATTTACAATGAAATACACTGAATAGTGGCCATAAAATTTTTAAGTGCTAGAAAAAAAAAAAAAAAAGAACTGATACAACTAATATTCAAAGAGCAAAACAAACGAAATAAATACGATATACTTTTGTTCCGGGATTTCTAATTTAATATCACGTAATCCAGCCTATATATATATATATATATATATATATATATATTGATATTTTATTGTTATCAAACTTCTTTCCTGAAGTAAACTTAAACTTTTCCAAAGTGTATAATATGTTAGTAGTGCAAAATAACTATAAGTCATATTGAATCTTAACAATAAAATTGTCGTCTTTTTTGTATGGCATATGACAAAATCTTACTTTTTGACTATTCCATCAGAGAATATCATTTTTGAGAGACTGTGGCGCGATAAATGGCAAATGGAATGCATTAAGCAAGATTTCCTGAATGATAAATTGTCTATTTACATTAACATTTACAATGCAATACACTGAATACTGAATTTAAATGTTCTAAGAGTCTTTAAAAAGTCATCTTCCTAATCTTTCTTCTAATAAGTAAAAAAAAAAAATTATTTATTTATTTATTTATTTTCACTAATACAATCAATATTTAAGGTGAAAAAAATACAAAATCAATAAAATATACATTCGTTCCCGAATATCTTATTTAATATTGGGTAAATCGTAGCCTAAGCATATTGACATCGTTTATATAGTTTTTATATTATCAAATATATTTCATCAAGTAACCTTCAAAAAGACTTCCAAAATGTGTGATAATATGTTAGTAGTTCAGAATAACAATACGAGTCATACACAATCTTAACCATCAAAGTCATCATCTATTTTGTATGACATATGACAAAATCTTACTTTTTGACTATTCCATCAGAGAATATCATATTTGGGCGACTGTCGCACGATAAATGGCAAATGGAATGCATTAAGCAAGATTTCACGAATGATTAATTGTCTATTTACATTAAGATTCACAATGAAATACACTGAATGGTGAATTTAAATTTTCTAAGAGTCTTTAAAAAGAAATCTTCCCAATCTTCCTTTTCATAAGTAAAAGTTTTTTTTAAAACTAATACAATAAATATTTAAGGAGAAAAACATACAAAATCAATAAAATATACATTCGTTCCCGAATATCTTATTTAATACTGGGTAAATCTATAGCCTAAGCATATTGACATCGTTTATATAGTTTTATATTATCAAATATCCTTCATGTAGTAACCTTCAAAAAGACTTCCAAAATGTATGATAATATGTTAGTAGTGCAAAGTAACTATACGAGTCATACCGAATCTTAACCATCAAAATCATCATCTATTTTGTATGACATATGACAAAATCTTACTTTTTGACTATTCCATCAGAGAATATCATTTTTGAGAGACTGCAGCACGATAAATGGCAAATGGAATGCATTAAGCAAGATTTCACGAATGATAAATTGTCTGTTTACATTAAGATTTACAATGCAATACACTGAATAGTGAATTTAAATTTTCTAAGAGTCTTTAAAAAGAAATCTCTCCAATCTTCCTTCTCATAAGTAAAAGTTTTTTTTTTTTTTTTTTCCCTAATACAATCAATATTTAAGGAGAAACACATACAAAATCAATAAAACATATTTTCACTCTCGAATATCTTATTTAATATTGGGTAAATCTTAGCCTAAGTATATTGACATCATTTATACAGTTTTTATATTATCAAATATCTTTCACGAAGTAACCTTCAAAAAGACTTCCAAAATGTATGATAATATGTTAGTAGTGCAAAATAACTATAAGAGTCATACCGAATCTAAACCTTCAAAATCATCATCTATTTTGTATGACATATGACAAAATCTTACCTTCTGGCTATCTCATCATAGAATATCAACCTCTGACTCGAAAAATGACAAACGGAATGCATTGAGCATCGTTTGATGGCTCCTAAATTGTCTGTTTACATTAAGGTTTATATTGCAACACAAAGAAAAGTGAAACTAAATCTTTTAATTAAGTCTTATTTTTGAACTCTCTTTTTTTTCCTATCTGAAATAAATGAATATTAAAGAGTAGAGAATACAAAATCAATGCAAATTACTTAAACTTAGTTCTTTGATGTCAAAAAATATTTAATATAACTGATCAAACACGGATTTAGTCTGCAATTTCAAGGTTAAGATTTTTTTTTTATTTCATGAATGATAATCAACATGTTTTGTAATGATTAGAATGATAAAATCGTAAATTTTCTTTATCTTTCTTTCTTTTTCTTATGTGTGCAGTTTTGCAAACGTCACGCGAGTTTTATTTATTTATTTATTTATTTTATTTATTTATTCGTTTTCGAAACATTATGGCTCATAACAATATGGCTTAATTTTTGGCAGCCCTGCATATCTTCTGAAGGCTATGTACACACTACATTATGCTCATAAATATAATTCTATACTAATAACAGACGGCACAACCCATATTGCCCATATACACTTTCATAAATTTTCAAGAATCGTCATAATATAATTTGGTCCTTTTGTGTAGCCCTGTAACCGAAAACTGAACAATGTCCATATCATATTCTACAGGAAATATACTTTTACGTATATAAGAAATATATATTCGTTTCATTTGGTTTGGTGCAGTCTGTAGGTGTTAAACTCTACTTACCTGCAATTTCCCTCATAGACGTAATGTATTTGAATTCTCTTGGGTTGTCCCTGTACACGAACCATTTGCTTGATCTCAACGAAAAGTTTAGTGTAGCATCCTTTTATGACATGCATTTAGAATACCAAGTTTGGACTTTCTGCAATTATTTGTTCTTGAGATATGCTGATAACAGACAGACGCACACACATAGACACACGGACCAACCGTAAAAAAAGTATTTTGGGATTCAAGGGACCTCAAAACATGTAAATGCAACCAAAACTCAATTTCTAAAATTTGGCCCAAAAACAATACTTTCTGTACCATATATGCAGGTAAGAGAAAGTAATAAACTGAAGAAAAGCTGAAATAGGAAAAAAATACCATTTTAATAAATACAAAAATAATTAAATAATAAAATACACCCAAAAATGTTTTACGATGAGAAAACACAAACTATAAAACAGATTTTCTAATAGTAAAACATAAATAGTCGAAAAAGTATGCAGCGAATAGACGTTAAATTTTGAAAAGCATAGTTAATCTACCATTTATATGTATTTTATGCATTCCTTTTTAAATGTTGATATATTTCTTTTATGTATATTTTATGTCGAGAGAGAGTCACTTCCTCCTGCATTTTGAATACCACTATTTTCTATAGTATATGTATTTTAAGTGCCTAAATTCAACGACTATCAAAGAAAATTTTATTCCACAATGGACATACACAATGAACATACAAATACACAATGGACATACAAAATATAGAAAACTGCGGCTTCTGTATCGATTTATGTAATCTTATTTCACCCCCGTTTATTTTAATTTTTTAAAAATTCTTCATTTATAGTACGCAAACTTCAGTTTTTCGTCATTCCCTACTTTTTTTATAATTCTCAAATTTTACTTTCTCAGTACTTATTTCTTAGTACCATTGTTCACCCACTAGGCGGCCTAAAGGTTTGCACTACTGACCACAATCCAAACGTGCTGGGTTCGAATCTACGTTCAGACATGGTTGCCTGCAGTGGTTCTAAATCCACTTTTAGCCTTAAGTCTAAGGCTGTTATTCACCAATAACTTCACCTCCCAGTTGAACACGAAAATCTGAAAAGCGTAAAAAGGCGGGGTGCAAATTTTCAACAAATTTTGATGCGTTATTTCTGCCATCTAGCGGTATAGTTTTTTTTAAAGATTTTTCAGGTGATAATAACCAGTAAGAAATTATATGAAATCCTCGACGCTAGATGGCAGAAACAGCGTGCCAAATTTTGCTTGAAATCTGCAACCTGCCTTTAGACGCTTTTTATGTTTTGCGTTGAACCGAGAGTTGAAGTTAATAGTGAATACGGCTATGGCTGCTATTCACCAATAACTTCAACTCCCGGTTGAACCCGCAAACTTGAAAAGCATATAAAGGCAGGGTTAAACATTTAGCAAAATTTCACACATTTGCATGTGCCATCTAGTGGCATTGCTATTTTTAGATTTTTTAGCTGAAAATAATCAATCAAAAATTTATATGAAAACTCTGAAGCTAGATGGCAGAAACACCATGCCAAATTTTCTTGGAAAACTGTACACTGTCTTTAGACGCTTTTTAAGTTTTTGCTTTGAACCGGGAGTAGAAGTTAATGGTGAATAAGGCCATTAGTCTTAATGTGCAAAAAACTGAACGTGGGGCATACAACACAAACCAAAATCTTCTTTTATTTTCTTAAATTTCTTTTTAAAAAATCTTTTTTGTTTTTTGTTTTTTATACCATTTAAAAAATATCTAACGAACTAAATTTGATTTATAATGCGGTGTATTTAATATTCCAGGACAATCAAGCTTTCAAATAACTTTTCAAAATTCTTAGTAATTACTTACCTGGATGAACATAAATCTTTACAGTATATTGCTGTATGTAATGTATATTGTATTGGTATTTGAGATATATTTATGTATTCGTGCCGAAGCCATGCAATTACTTTTAATACTTGTAACTAAATTATTGCATTTTTATATCATTTTTTAATATTTAATTTTTAATTTTTTTATTTATTTATTTATTTTGAACACAAATAGAATAGTATAGTGTAACCACGTTTCCTAAAACTAGCAGTTAGGACAAGTCGCAATTCTTATTGGGGTGCCAAATTGACCGAAAGGTTGGGATTTGAGAAACATCCTGTCACTCGGCGCTTTTGTATCGCTCATTTTCTCTCTATCACCCAACACTGGACTGATTGAGTCAGCTCTTGTGCAGAGGCATCAATGTTTTCAAGAAATGTTGTCGAAGAATACACCAATACCATCTGAAACATTTTGAAAATAATTCCTTTTGCAAAAATTCCCATTAGTATGGTGTTAAACTTCGGAGAACCAATGTATTTATTGAAAGTTCTCTTACACATTTTTAACACGCTTTTATTAGCTTCACCTGTATGTATGTATGTATGTATGTTTTTTTTGTAACTTCTCTGGGAGCAAACAAAAAATTTATATTGTAAAAAAAATACTCACCCTACGTGAGCGATGTGGCGTTGAGGTAAGACGCCGCGCTACGAACCTAAAGTTCCAGCATTCGATCCCCGTCAGGGAAGATTTTTAAAAATGGGTTTTTGTTTAATTCTAAGTTATTTTAATTAAAGATTTAAATGTATGTAAATATTACGGTGTGTCACTCACACGATTTTCTCTTACCCTGATTTTTAATACTAAGATAGATATTTTGTGCTTTTTAGTTCACATTTCTATAAAAGCGTGTTCTTTAATTTTTTTAAACTATAATATTATTACATTTGTTTGTTGCTTTACGTCAGTCACTTTAAGGGCGTGTGAAGCACAGTCGACTGAGCCTTCACTTAGGAGAGGCTGAAAATTTCATTTAGAGTTAACTTTTAATTAGAAATTTACAAAAAATGCTGTTGAAAATAGCATTTTATGTGAATTTTACATCTGAAAGAAAAGTAAAAGATTTTCTAAAAGGAAAATAAAATATAATATTTTACTCATATATGCATTTTTTGTGAAATAGTTAGAAAAAAAATACGGCTCTTTTACAAAAAAGTGGTAAAAATCATTGGAGGAAATGATTTAGGGGTCACGAATGCACTTCTGGCCATCGGACAATTTCTGGCTTTATCTGCACTGCAAAACGGAGCTTTACGGTACAATCTACAACTCCTAGATAGACAGGCTGACGCATCCGCCATTTTCTATCCCACAAGACCGGCTGACTATTTATTATTGGTGGTTTATCTGCAATAAATTGCACGAATAACTCCAGAAAAGGGCACCGCCTGTTTATATTTTCTTCTAATCCAGAAAGAAGGTAAAAGTGGATTATAAATTGCAGATGTAACTCGTGAATACCCGGAGCAAGAGCACAACCTTGTAGCGTACGATTTTCCTTATTTTCAAATTATTTCATTTTATTTTCAAAGTTGTTTGACAAATTTAATATGAATGTACTGTTTTTTTTTAAGTTATTGTTTTAAATTCTTTTAAAATTAACTTTAATGTTACATTTCTTTTAACGTGAAGGGTTGCAGTTTTGAGAATGTTGGCGATGTTCTTAAAATTGCCAACTTGTTTGTTTCGTGATAAGAAGTTCTAGCTCACTTGGTCTGTATAGAAGTTTAAAAGCGATAACAACGCTAATCAGGTAATCTAGCTTTTTCTACCGCCAACACTTTCCCAGACGGGATAGAAAATAACGGACACTGCACCAGCTCTTATCATATAGGAGTCTTAGTACAATCTACAAATATATCCTTACATCCATATTTCGCGCAAATTTAGGAAAAACTTGATATGCAGGAGCCAAAAATAACATTAAAGAAAAACTTTTAAAAACTTTTTGTATGTGCATAAAAATCTTTTCATTTAACAAATAAAACTTTCAAACACCGTAACCATTTAAAACGCTGTCTTTTATCTTCTAAAGCCACAATTCAGATTTTAAACGTCCCGTACATGGTATCATTATTAGCAAATATCTAAAGGGCATTATTTGTACCGTAAACAACTAATACCTTAAATGAACCTTAAATTTGTATGATTTTATACCTTTAACTCGATTTTGTTTGAATTTCTGTTTTTAAATAACAGCATCACGAAAAAAAAAAAAAAAATGATTAGCTGTAACAAAAAACTAGTTGGCATAGGTGGACTCTGCTCAGTTCCCCACCATATTTATGGTCTCAAATTTCTAGTGCGAGACATATTATAATCCTGTTAAAAAAATCAATTTGACCAAAGCTTGATACAGGGACAGAAAGAAATCCCCGCCTAATAGGCTATCCATCGTTCACTTCGATATATTTATCTTACTCTAATCTATTAATTTATTTTATCAGGGTCAATTCCGTTGTTTATGTTTCTTGCCAATGTTTTCATTTCCAATGCAATAATCCTCAAAATTCATATTTATATGAAAAAATTACAATTTCGCTATGTTGATAAAATCGTAAATTACGAATAATTTACGAAATTTTCCAATTAGAATATTTGTATTCAATCATGTTCAACAAAATATCATAAATGTAATTTTGAAGTTGTCTAATGTATTTATGATCCTCAAAATGGAAGTTTATGCTCAATTTTGCCTTATTCTGACACGTTAAGTAAATCGTAAATTCCAAATACCTTATGAATTTTTTAAATTGGAAAAATCATAGTCTATGATATTCATGCCAGTAACCTAAATAATATTTCGAAAGTGGTTTGACATCTTTACGATGAAAATATCCCTCAAAATTGACGTTTATGTTAAAATTTGCTCTATTCTGCCATCTTAAGAAATTCGTAAATTTCCAATAACTTACGAAATTTTTATATTTGAAAATTCACAGTCATTAATATTCATGCCAGTGTCCTAAATAATATTTCAAAAGTAGTCTGACATCTTTGCGATGAAAATATCGATCAAAATTGACGTTTATGTGAAATTTTGCCCTACATGCCATGTAAAGAAATTCGTAAATTTCCAATAACTTACGAAAATTTCAAAGTAGCATGTTTATAGTTACTGATGTTCATTCCGGCATCAAAACGGATATTTTAAAAGTGGTCTGACATTTTTAGAGTAAAAAGTTTCCATTTAATGCACGTTTAAGTGAATTTTCGTCCTATTCTCCCATGTTAAGAAATTCGTAAATTTCCAATAACTTACGAAATTTTCAGATTTGAAAATTCATAGTCATTAATATTCATTCCAGTGTCCTAAATAATATTTCAAAAGTAGTCTGACATCTTTACGATGAAAATATTGCTCAAAATTGACGTTTATGTGAAATTTTCCCCTATACTGCCATGTTAAGAAATTCGTAAATTTCCAATAACTTGCGAAAATTTCAAAGTAGCATATTTATAGTTACTGATATTCATTCCGGCATCAAAACGGATATTTTAAAACTGGTCTGATATTTTTAGAGTAAAAAGTTTACATTTAATGCACGTTTAAGTGAATTTTTGTCCTATTCTCCCATGTTAAGAAAATCGTAAATTTCTAATAACTTACGAAGTTTTTAAAATCGAATATTGCAAATGAATAGGGTTCTTGCCAGTGTCGAAAGTAATATTTTAAAACTGATCTGACCTCTCTGCGACAATTTGTTCTTGAGATATCGTGTACACAGACTAACAAACTAACGGACTAACGGACTAACGGACTAACAGACACCCTACAGACAGACACCATACAAATTTTGCCATTTTCGGATTCCTCACACCTGAAAACGTGTAGAAAAGTCGAAAAACCGAGGTCGAAAATTTTCACGATTACCTAAGTTCCCCATACCTATAGTATGATGGGGAACTAACAATTACCTCGAACCGAAAGAAACTCTGCCTTGTGACCCCGATGACTGCGGCAGCGCATACGCGGGCCGCTAATAACATAAAAAAATTCCAAAAAATTAACCTGGAACCAAACGAACCCGCCCGGCAATGCCCGGGCCCATGATAATAACCTTAAATGAACTTTAAATTTGTATTTTTACACTAAGTAGTTCTCTCAATATAGTGGAGACAGACAAAAACATGTTTCAAATTAATATTTAGATATTTTACTTAAATATGCATTTTTAGGTGAAATAATTGGAAGAATTACGGCTCTTTTACAAAAAGGGGTAAAAATCACGTAGGGAAATGATTGGTAAGCAGGCACGAATGCGCATCTGGCCCTTGGAGCTTGGACCATTTTTGGCTTTATCTGGCACTGAAAAAGCTTTACGGTACAATCTACAAATATATCCTCACATCCATATTTCGCGCAAATTCGGGAAAAACTTGATATGCAGGAGCCAAATATAACATTAAAGAAAAACTTTTAAAAGCTTTTTGTATGTGCATAAAAATCTTTTCGTTTAACGAATAACCCTTTCAGGCACCGTAACCATTTAAAATGCTGTCTTTTATCTTCTAAAGCCACAATTCAAATTTTAAACGTCCCGTACATGATATCATTATTAGCAAATATCTAAAGGGCATTATTTGTACCGTAAACAACTAATTCATCGTCCTTTATAAGGAATTCGACCGTAAGAGAATTTCATTGTTGAACACAGCTTGACTGCTGCGTGATTCTATTCAACGGGAGAAGTATTTTCTCCCCTTCCCCTCTCCATTCATATCTGACATATCATCACTCCATTCATGTTCAATAGGAATTCATTTGTGAATTGTCGTTGAGCAGATTAATTCAAAGCTAGTCATGTTATGACGTATGCATGTCTAAAGCAGTGTATGAAAGTACGAAATCAATAAATCTACACGAATATAATCTTTGTTTTTTAGGTTAATTTCTCTAACGTATATATGATAGAGAGACTATTGTTTTTTGAGTACGAATATTCAATATTGAATTTTTACTATAATTGTTTGATCTGATGGAAATTTTTATGCTGCATGCTACAATTGTTTGTTTTAATCTTTATTACCATGATTTTATTAACTTCTATTCTTGTTTGTTTGTGTGTTTGTTTGTTTGGTATGTCCGGTACAAATCTTGCAATCTATTTTTAACTAACTTCCCTACTAACTAGACATCTGGAACTTTCACAGTAGCTCAGAACCCGGTGACAACACATTACTTCGAAGTCAGATTTTCGAATTTTCGAATAGTTTTCTTTTAATAAATTAAAATATCAAAATAATAAGCCCCTAATAGCAATAAAAAGTCATTAAAATATTAGCTGTAATTAAATTGTTGCCAAAAAAGTTACGAGTTTATTTACTTTCGACATAAAAATAAAAAAATTTAATCAAACGTGAGCGCTAAAAATTGTAAAAAGTTTAATTATGCATCTGGCAAAAATTGACATCATTATCACTTTAAAGATTTTCTACACATTGTTAAAGTGCTAAAGTAGTTCGTGATGCAAATATATGTTGATCTGAAATGATTAATATTTTATTTTTAAAACCAACTTTATTTTTTTTATTCAAATTTCCCGTAACTCTTTAACGAATCACATTAGAACGTCCATCTTTGGAATATCGATAATAAGGATTTTCTCGTCAAAAAACGCCAAAAAAGGTCGCCAAGTGCAAAAAGTCGCCAAATTTGGCGCCAAATCCATTACCTATTGGAGCTTTTATTGCGTTTTAAAGGGAAAATTGAGCTATTTTAACGCGAAAAAGAGCTGGAAATGCAGAAAATTGACATTTTATCAACTTACTAAGCCTTTTTGAAAGAATTTATACAAAAATAAATACAATTATTTACAATTTCGTAACAATACGCATTGATAAATTGCTAATGTAGTTAGTTCTATAGCTATGATTCAATAGAAAATTTAAAAACATGGTTTATAAAAAGTTTTTTCATCTTATAATTATTTTATTTTTTTTAATCCGAAAATTAGATTTTTACGATTGATATGCATGTGTATATGTGGGTGTGTTTCTATTATTATCATGATACGAAAACACATATTATGAAGAAGATTAAATTTGGTATTCCAGACTTGCATTATATGATGATATAGCCTACTTCTCCTCTTTTCTGATCTCGAATATATGGTGCATATACAGGGATATAAAAAGAAAAGAAAAGCCTTACGGTCTACGAATGGAATTTTACTAAACGTAATAAAATTAATATGTATTCTTACATGATTAAAAACAGATTTCCTATAGAACATGGTATGAAACTTATTCATCTTTCGTGCCTCACAAAAGAACTCGGTGATATTAGTGATATAGTGATATTAGAAGTTTCTCGAAGTGAATCTGTATTCCGAATTGAAGTTGTATTCCGAAATTTTCGTTAACTGCCTATAATTTAAGAGGACAACAGGAGATGAAAATTGCCAAAATCGATCAGTCAGTCTAAGAACATGATCCGACAAGGATTTATTTAACAAAACAGTATTAACTCTACTTTTTTTATATAGGAATTTTTGTTAGTGTTCAGATACTTTTGTTACCGACTGTACACATAGTAACTCTCTTCTATTAAATTGATGGAAATGTTATAGTTATTATTATTATTTAAATCTACCAATAGATTTGCTGTCACCTGCATAGCAAGTTTAAAATAAGAATGGTCTGCTAATAAAAATTCCTTTTAATGCAGAGTAAAACAATAATATAAATGTAGTGAGGGCCACACCAGATAAAAAAAAAATTTTTTTTGAAGTTAATAAAGAGTATTCGATATACAGCGACCTCCAATGTATGATTGTTACCATGCTGATAGTCGTAAGCATTTGATTGCAACAGCTACATCAAGAAGCACGTGTGCATATTACTCGTCTGACGTACTTACGAAGGTTGAACACTTCTGGAATGGAGCCATCTTTCTAAAAACATAGTAACGATACGTCCGTTTTTTTTTTTTTTTTTTTTTTCTTGCTCATGGCTTTCGTTCTTGCTGTCTGTTTCAAAAGTGCGGGGTTTGTTCCACACCAGCTTTCCCCAAATCCCCAGCATACTAATTAGTTGATGTACAAAGTTTCAGAAAAATATAATAAAACGTTCTAGATAATATTTAAACAAAGTTATTGATGGATTAGCCGAAAATTAATATACGAATCTGATATTTATGTTACCGTTGTTTTCACTCGTAACTTGTGTAGCATGGGTATGCTTTTCTGTTTTTTCAAAAATTTCAGGTCAAACACTTTTTCGTTAATAATTATTATATGAATAAAGATTTAAAAAAAATTTGTATTATCATGCAAAGTAAATCAAATATATTTGTCGAACTAAACGAGTTACAAATTTTATTAATAAAAAAATATTAAATTATAACAAAACATGTAAAATTTGTGTGTTCAAAAGCTTCGGGCCAAACAAACTTATGTAAAAAAAAATATCAAAAATAGCAAAAAAAAAAAAAAAAAAATCTAACACATCAGAAGGTCAAATAACATTAATATCTTGGTAACATGCCCTTTGAAGTTATCACAGCAGAACATCGATGAGGCATTGACTCTATTAAAGTCTTAATCCATGTATTGTCAATTTTTCTTTCCATTCCTCTTCAGCTTTTTCCAATAATATTTTTTATTTGAAGAATTAATTGCTCCTGGCTTTACTTTTAGCTATTCCTATAAATGTTCAATCGGATTTAGGGCAGGAGGTTGACTTGGCCACTCAAGGATATAAAATTTTTGCTGTTGAAAAATTTTAAATGAATCCAGATAGGTTCATTATCTGATTGCGAAATCCGTTCTCGTGGCATCTTTCGGAGTGCATAAGGAGACATTTTAGGTTCGTTAAGATATTTTTATATATAAATTTGTCCATAGTGCCTTCTACTGTCATTAAAGAACCAACGCCTTTCTCTTTATACTAAACAGCTCCCCACGCTATGATGTTTCCCCCTCCATGTATTACAGTCAACATTTTCTATCTAGAATCACACCTGGCATTACTTGGTTGTTGAATGTATCTCTTTTCGTCATTTTCAAAAAGATTAATCTTTGTTTCGTCGGAAAATAACACTTTTTTTACAGTCTTTGACTGTCCCATATTCATGTGCTTTAGCAAATTTTAATCTTGTCTTCTTATTCTTTGTATGTACAAATCAACGATTTCTTTGGTCTGACGCATCTAGAACATCCAACTTGGTTTAATCTACGCCAAACAGTACTACGATGAACATCAACCAAGTTTTCCTCCAATAAATCATGCGCTATAATTGCACCATTCTTCTTTGGATCTACAACTGCCTTTCTCTTAATAATTTTATCAACTGACTTACAAGGAAACATTCAAAAGGTGTCATCTTCAAAAAGTATTGAAAAAAATATATGTGATTCTGCTCTTCATAAAACACCAGAAAATGAAAAAAATATCGGCTGAAATTAATTACAGCGACCACAAAAAAATATCAAAATTAAGCATATTTGGCGATTTCACACTGCTAGGCGATTGATTTTGAGTACTTAGCGGAAAAGCAAAACACGGCTCTGTTCATACACGGCAATCTCGGTGCTAGCTAACGTATCCCCTAACAGCGCTAAATCGCCAAATATGCTTAATTTTGATAATTTTTTGTGGTCGCTGTAATTAATTTCAGCCGATAAATTTTTCATTTTCTAATGTCTTATGAAGAGTAGAATCACATACATTTTTTTCAATACTTTTTGAAGATGACACATTTTGAATGTTTCCTTGTTAGTCATTTTTCTGGGTCTTTCAGGTGCTGATTTGTCTGTCAAAGTGTTTGTTTCATTCTTTTTTTAAATAATATTATCAAGAGTTGTTTTTCTAATAGATAATGTTGAAGCAATATCACAAAAAATTTTGTTAATCTGGTGTAATTTAATAACAGTTTTACTGTTATGAAAATTAGTGCACTGCCTCACCTTGACATCACAGTACTGACACATAAGTGTAAGAAAACTCAATTTCCTTCCATATAATCGTGTTTCTTCTTAAATGAACAAATCATTTCCTGACGTTAACGTCACTGTGAACTTTTAATTGCTTGGCCCAAAACTTTTAATCAACGAATTTATATATATTTCACTATACATTTAAATACCTTCATTGCAAAAATTTGCTTGTTATATATTTTCAATGAATATTTGATTGAACGCAGCTGTATATCGATACGTTGGAAAATGATTTAAATCAAAGTCTTTGTCTTGTTATATATCTGAGACATTTATGATACAGTGCTGAAATTTTGTACATCATCTAATTAGTGTTCGTAGTACTTTTTAATCAATGAACATTTTTTGTATAAGAGACATATAAAAATTTAAATTCATGTTCTCTGTATTTTTCTGCTAATTTTTCTTTGAAGTTTTCTAAAATTCTTTGTCTTATGTTTATGAAATTTTGCAATTTATAGAATAAATCTGAGGAAAAATGCCGATGTCAATATTTTCGAAACACTATGCAGTACATTATGTATATATATATATTCCATTACTTTTTTTATATTTGTCTCAGTTAAAAAAAAAAAAAAAAAAAAAAAAAAAAAAAAAATCGATGATATTTATAACACAAAGCATGTCATAGTATTACGGTTGCAAAATTCATCCTTATTTTAAATAACTGAAATAATACTGCATAAATAGCAATTATTCGCCTACTTAATGAAAGAATCCAAAAATAGAATCAAAATTCGACTTCATTTAGAATGATTTTTGTTGACAAAATGACATCTAATTTAACTTCATAATAAAAATAGAAATACATGTGGGTGTAATGCATAAAGCTAGTATTGTAAATAAATAGATAAATATTTAGTTTCATTCTTCCTTTTTTTTTTTTTTTTTTTAATATTATTTTGAAATATTTGAAAGCTGCATAATTAACAATTAGCGCTTTCCAAAAATAGATTAAAAAAAGTTATTGTATTGTTTTGTTTTATTAGTTAAAAATATACTTTTACATGAATTGAGTTTAATTACAAAATGTTCCCATATTTTAATTGCAAGCCAGAAAAATTATTGTTGGTCCTAGTACAAGATGTGGAAGAGGACGTGGAGAAAAGTGTTATTAAAATAATTAGTTTTTTTTTTTTTTTTTTTATCTACAAGATATATATATATATATATATATTTTTTTTTTTTTTTTTTTTGTAATAGAAATGTTCCCTTCCTTTTATTAATATTATATCTATTTTCATCGACTTTTGTTTTAATTTTCAGTTACTTATAAATACAAATTTTAAATAATTTTACTTTTATTTTTATTTTTTTATGTGCAATATGTAATTCTAAATATAATGTTTATATTTTGGAAATTCTTATGTTAATTTATATTGTGTACACATTTATTTAACACATCTGAATATTAGAATACATATACCGTTATTAAGACGACAGGGTTGCTTTCTAAAAAAATAGACAGTTTTTTTTTTTTTTTTTTTTTTTTTTTTTTGCAGAAAGTTAAAAAAAAGAAGTTTATAAAATACATTTAAAATAAAGTTATGAGAAAACATGAAAAAGAATTTGTAAAAAAAAATGTATGTAGTAACCATTGTTGAAGAATGCAACTTCATATTTTAAGGTAAAGATTTTTTACTTCCATTACGCGTGGAAGTATCGTATTCGCTTGACTTACACGTTTTAAGATCTCCTGAGTCCAAAAACGTAGTTTTCGGCAATTGATCAGTTTGTGTGTGTGTGTGTGTGTGCGGAATCTTCTAACTATCATACCTCCGAAACAAATAAAGATAGAACTACGAAACTTAAAGAATTGAGACAGGTCTGTTCTACAGAGGAATTTCCAGATTTTGGTGAAAATTGGAAAACTGGACGTGGGACCGTAAGTCCGTATCTCAAAAACGGCTCTAACGATTTTCTTCATATTTGCTATATAAATACTCTATTAGATTCCCTTTAGAATGATATAGTTGGTTAGTTCAGAATAATTGATAGGCTTCCTATATAAATAACTCAATTTCAGGTCTCGCAAGTGCGTTCCTTTAAAAACGGCTGTACGATTTTTTTTTTTTTCAAACTCGCCATATTAACTCCCTTTTATATATACTTTTGTATGTAATTCTTGTTTTCCAGTCAATAATTGAGTATGCCAAGTTTTGGTAAAAGTTGGTGTCACAAAAACGGCTCTAACGATTTTCTTGAAAATTGTTACATAAATCCCTTTTAGATATTCACTCTCATGTATTATGCGGTTATTACAGGAAAATTAGCAGTCATCCTGGTTATGTAGGTCAGTTTAAGATCTCAGAAACTGGTGTTTCAAAAAATAACTCTATCATTTTTTTTTCTTATTTTTTAACTCGCTATGTAAACTCTGTTTTGCATGTCTATATATATATATGTACTAAGCGACTGTTGAAGCAATCGGAGTACGGGCGCCAGTACAGGAAACCAGACGGTCACGTGATGAAAGAGAACTTTTTTTTATTATTGTTATTATTATTTTTAGCTCTCTCGGAACATATTCATTTTCATTCAGTCAAGTCAAACCGTTCGGGTATTCATAATCTAATGAAATCATACCTGATAATTCTAATTCTAATTTTATTCGTTAATCATTATTATTGTTTCATGAATACATTCGTTAAATCAAGTCAAGCTTTTGATTTATTCGTAGTCTATTAAAATCATGCTAAATCATGTATGATTATTCTGTATCGAACTTAATTCTCTTTTATTATGTTTTATGGATTCTATCAGTCGAAACAAAAACATTCGTAAATTATAATCGAGTAACAATGACTGAACCATGAATCTGATTCTATATGAAAAACGAACTATTATTCTTTATTTGATATACTTCACTCGTACAGAATGTACCATATTGCTAATTCGGAAAATCTTTTAAATGTGAGTTGATTAATTCTGTGAAATAATATTATGTGGTTGTTTATACAACGCTCCTGAATAAGTCGTCATCTATATAATTCGTGAAATCAAGAGAAAAATGTGTCTGAAATTGGTGTCGATCTCATATTCTGATATGTTGTCTTGATATTCTGCAAGTCTGTCATTAAATTCCAGTATATAAGTAATTTAAATCTGAATCTATTTTATGTGTGTGGCGTACATTTACTTCAAGCATCCGGGAAATACAGGAGAGAGGTGAGTTAGATTTAACTTAATACAATTATGCATGCTAAAAGTAGTTTCGTTTTGAATAAAGAATGGCATTTATGCAATTTTGAATTTATTATCTATTAATCTAAGTCTAATTTATTCAACATGTTTTTGGTCCGTCGAGCCGGAGGCTATCGATGATTTATATATATATATATAAAAAAACTATATATATTTAATATGTATTTGATATTCTTATTCTTATTCTTATTCGTAATCATTTTTTCTTAAAATGATTTATTTTTGTTCTTGAATGTTTGTTCTGTAATTCGAAGGCCTATAGTTATGTGTATTTAAACTTATATATTCTAAAATGCCGAAATTATCTAAGCAAGTTTTATTATTTGAAAATTTATGTAAGGAAATCGATAGTTTTAGAGATAGAGTAAAGGGGTGTAGTAAAGATGAACAATCTAAGGTTAAATTATTAAAAACCAAAGTCAAATAGTATGATCATGAAATCGCGGCAATATTTAAAAATTTATCCGCTAAAGAGAATGAGGATTATATGGATATGTATTTGAGATATAAGGGAGTGGTTTTTGATTTACTGGTGGAGTTAGAGGACAAAACAGAAGTAAACGCGTGCGATTCAGATACTCACGCGGAAAATAAAGATGAGAAAAATGGAAAATCGTCTCTTATTAAATTACCGAAATTTGATCTTCCGAAATTTTTTGGTGAAACCGAAAATTGGATTTCTTTTAAAGAAATTTTTAATTCGACAATTCTACAGAATAATCAATTATCCAAAATTGAAAAACTGCAATATTTACATTCTTCAGTGCGCGGAAACGCAGCTAAATTAATTCGAGGATTCGCTCTAAAAGAGGAAAATTTAGATCAATGTTGGGAAATATTAAATGAAAGATATGAAAATAAAAGACAATTAGCATTGAGTCAAATTAACAAAATATTTTCTATGAAAATTGTAAAAGCAAACGATGCTAAAACTTTACTTGAGTTATTAGATACTTGTAACGAAGCCGTCAGAAACTTAAAAACTTTGGGTTTAGATTCTAATGCGTTAAGTGACTTAATTATAATAAAATTCATGATGGGGAAATTGGATGAATCGTTAAAACAGAGATGGGAATTAATGTTGGAAAGTGATAAATTGCCTGATCTTGATCTTTTTAGGAAATTCGTTGAGCGCGAAGCGCGCGGTGTTGAAGAGATAAAATGTAAACATGACGTAAAATTCACTAATTCGAAGAAATCAAACGTATTGAGTACAATTGTGAAAAAAGAAAATACGTGCATTCTTTGTAATGAGCATCATCCGCTATTTAAATGTCCGACGTTTAATTCAAAACCGGTTAATGAAAGATGGAATTCGTTGAATTAAATAAATTATGTCAAAATTGCTTACGCCAAAATCATAGGCTGGAGAATTGTAGGATAGACATTAATTGTAAAAATTGTGCAGAAAAACATCATACGCTATTGCATGTTTATGGTAGAAATTCAAATTCTGAAAGGGCGAATCATGTATCGCCAGATATCTTAGTTTCAAATAGTGCTCAGTTTTATTCTAGTAATGTTTTGTTATCTACAGCACTAATTAAGGTTAAATCAAATAAAGGCAAAATTATGCATTGTAAAGCTTTGATAGATAATGCTAGTCAAAAGTCATTAATTACTAAGGAATGTGCTAAGCGACTAAATTTGCCCTTACGGAGCACGTCGCATAGTATAATTGGGATTAATTGCGTTTTAGCAGAAACTGCTCTCAACGAAACAGAATTTAAATTCACTCCGCATTTTTCGTCGGAGTCATTTTCAGTCAGCGCTTTTATAGTTGATAGGGTTACCTCACCTCTCCCTAATTTCCAACTAGCGCAAAACGATTGGCCACATATACAGCGATTACAACTGGCGGATCCACAATATTATGCCAGTGGTCCCATCGATATTTTTCTTGGGGCAGAAATAGTCGCCTCAATCTGCAATGGCAGTCCAATTCAAGGGCCAGCTGGAACTCCTACAGCATTCCCCACAAAGCTGGGTTACCTCCTTTCAGGACGAATAAACAGTTTTCAATGTACAAATATCAGTTTAACTTGTCATATGACTGTTGATGATGATATCAACAACACTTTAAAACAATTTTTTGATACAGAATCAATTCCAAATGTAGAATCAAAAAAGATAGAAAATGATCCTGTGGAAAATATTTATTTGACCACAACTAAAAGAAATAGTCAGGGAAGATATGTAGTTCATCTACCCTTTAAGCCAGATAAGGCACTAGGTGACAGTAAGTCAGGTGCTATTTCAAGATTTCTTTCCATTGAAAATAAAATTAAAAAGAACCCACAATTAAAGAGGGAGTATTCGAATTTCATGAACGAATCTTTGGGTCATATGACAAAATAAAATCAAAACAAATTTAGTGAAACGCCACATTATTATTTACCGCATCATGCTGTGGTAAATGTAAACTCTGAAACAACAAATTCGAAAGAATATCCCAATGATCCATTATCAGTCTATGAATTAAACAGTGTCACCTACGAAACAGCTTGTGCACCCATTGTTAACTTCTGTATCCGAGCAGCTCCTCCTATCCCACCTACCAATTCTATGCATCATTCCTGTCCCTCACTTGTGGGTTTAGTGCAAAATGCTCGCATGTCTGATTTAACCCTTCACGGCGCCAAAAAAGGTGTCGACAATGTTAATCATAATTTCATAATTCTACATCAATACAAGGTGAAAAATGTGATAAAACTCTGTCCCTAGAACCAGTCTCTACTCTTAAATCATCTGATATTCCAATTAACTGTCAAAAATTATCTGCTTATGAGTCTAATGTTTTCATAGAGAAAAATCTGTCTGAAAATACTTCGATCATTGACTTTCCTGCGAATTCCCATTCACCTTTTTCAAGGCCTGTTAAAAGAGTACCGATTTCTGCGACTTTGAGTCCAAATCGTTTTATTGATCTTCGAAAACACCTCCTGAGCTATAAAGTTGAAAATACCCTAAAAAATGAAAATACGATGTTAAATAAGGAAAATCTCGCACTTCAAAAAATTTTAGATAATCAAGATTCCCCTACTAAAGACCTCCACATCCATAAAATACCACCCATGTACCCTCTACATTCAGTTGCAGTTCTCGAACAATCTTTTGACAATACCCTTGTAGCAAGCTCTAAACCTCCACTCGCTCTGAATCTCCAAGAAAAACATCAAATTTTGTTACCGGAATCCCACCACTTTACATCCTTATACACCACACATTATCACTACTAGAGTACCATTCTGGTTCTAATTTAGTCTTATTTAGTCTGGTTCTTATTCCAAAAAACTTTTGGATCTCTCACGGGCGATCCACTGTTAAACCAGTCATGAGACAATGCTTGATTTATCTTCGTTTGGCAGGGAAGTCTATACTACCATTAAAATTGCCAGAAACCTCACTAACTTTCATGTTTTTAAGTCTCTCTTCTAGGTGTAATTTTCTTATACAGACGAAAGCGACATTTTGGAGCAGGTGGACTACACAACATCTGCAGAGCCTCAACCAACAGCCAAAACAAGCAAATATGTCAAGCAACTTGTCATCCCTGTTCCAAGTATGTCGACTCCTGCCCCGGTGCCTTCCCCGCCCGCGCAGTATGTTGAAGCAATCGGAGTGCGGGCGCCAGTACAGGAAACCAGACGATCACGTGATGAAAGAGAACTTTTTATTATTATTGTTATTATTATTTTTAGCTCTCTCGGAACATATTCGTTTTCATTCAGTCAAGTCAAACCGTTCGGGTATTCATAATCTAATGAAATCATACCTGATAATTCTAATTCTAATTTTATTTGTTAATCATTATTATTGTTTCATGAATACATTCGTTAAATCAATTCAAGCTTTTGATTTATTCGTAGTCTATTAAAATCATGCTAAATCATGTATGATTATTCTGTATCGAACTTAATTCTCTTTTATTATGTTTTATGGATTCTATCAGTCGAAACAAAAACATTCGTAAATTATAATCGAGTAACAATGACTGAACCATGAATCTGATTCTATATGAAAAACGAACTATTATTCTTTATTTGATATACTTCACTCGTACAGAATGTACCATATTGCTAATTCGGAAAATCTTTTAAATGTGAGTTGATTAATTCTGTGAAATAATATTATGTGGTTGTTTATACAACGCTCCTGAATAAGTCGTCATCTATATAATTCGTGAAATCAAGAGAAAAATGTGTCTGAAATTGGTGTCGATCTCATATTCTGATATGTTGTCTTGATATTCTGCAAGTCTGTCATTAAATTCCAGTATATAAGTAATTTAAATCTGAATCTATTTTATGTGTGTGGCGTACATTTACTTCAAGCATCCGGGAAATACAGGAGAGAGGTGAGTTAGATTTAACTTAATACAATTATGCATGCTAAAAGTAGTTTCGTTTTGAATAAAGAATGGCATTTATGCAATTTTGAATTTATTATCTATTAATCTAAGTCTAATTTATTCAACATGTTTTTGGTCCGTCGAGCCGGAGGCTATCGATGATTTATATATATATATATAAAAAAACTATATATATTTAATATGTATTTGATATTCTTATTCTTATTCTTATTCGTAATCATTTTTTCTTAAAATGATTTATTTTTGTTCTTGAATGTTTGTTCTGTAATTCGAAGGCCTATAGTTATGTGTATTTAAACTTATATATTCTAAAATGCCGAAATTATCTAAGCAAGTTTTATTATTTGAAAATTTATGTAAGGAAATCGATAGTTTTAGAGATAGAGTAAAGGGGTGTAGTAAAGATGAACAATCTAAGGTTAAATTATTAAAAACCAAAGTCAAATAGTATGATCATGAAATCGCGGCAATATTTAAAAATTTATCCGCTAAAGAGAATGAGGATTATATGGATATGTATTTGAGATATAAGGGAGTGGTTTTTGATTTACTGGTGGAGTTAGAGGACAAAACAGAAGTAAACGCGTGCGATTCAGATACTCACGCGGAAAATAAAGATGAGAAAAATGGAAAATCGTCTCTTATTAAATTACCGAAATTTGATCTTCCGAAATTTTTTGGTGAAACCGAAAATTGGATTTCTTTTAAAGAAATTTTTAATTCGACAATTCTACAGAATAATCAATTATCCAAAATTGAAAAACTGCAATATTTACATTCTTCAGTGCGCGGAAACGCAGCTAAATTAATTCGAGGATTCGCTCTAAAAGAGGAAAATTTAGATCAATGTTGGGAAATATTAAATGAAAGATATGAAAATAAAAGACAATTAGCATTGAGTCAAATTAACAAAATATTTTCTATGAAAATTGTAAAAGCAAACGATGCTAAAACTTTACTTGAGTTATTAGATACTTGTAACGAAGCCGTCAGAAACTTAAAAACTTTGGGTTTAGATTCTAATGCGTTAAGTGACTTAATTATAATAAAATTCATGATGGGGAAATTGGATGAATCGTTAAAACAGAGATGGGAATTAATGTTGGAAAGTGATAAATTGCCTGATCTTGATCTTTTTAGGAAATTCGTTGAGCGCGAAGCGCGCGGTGTTGAAGAGATAAAATGTAAACATGACGTAAAATTCACTAATTCGAAGAAATCAAACGTATTGAGTACAATTGTGAAAAAAGAAAATACGTGCATTCTTTGTAATGAGCATCATCCGCTATTTAAATGTCCGACGTTTAATTCAAAACCGGTTAATGAAAGATGGAATTCGTTGAATTAAATAAATTATGTCAAAATTGCTTACGCCAAAATCATAGGCTGGAGAATTGTAGGATAGACATTAATTGTAAAAATTGTGCAGAAAAACATCATACGCTATTGCATGTTTATGGTAGAAATTCAAATTCTGAAAGGGCGAATCATGTATCGCCAGATATCTTAGTTTCAAATAGTGCTCAGTTTTATTCTAGTAATGTTTTGTTATCTACAGCACTAATTAAGGTTAAATCAAATAAAGGCAAAATTATGCATTGTAAAGCTTTGATAGATAATGCTAGTCAAAAGTCATTAATTACTAAGGAATGTGCTAAGCGACTAAATTTGCCCTTACGGAGCACGTCGCATAGTATAATTGGGATTAATTGCGTTTTAGCAGAAACTGCTCTCAACGAAACAGAATTTAAATTCACTCCGCATTTTTCGTCGGAGTCATTTTCAGTCAGCGCTTTTATAGTTGATAGGGTTACCTCACCTCTCCCTAATTTCCAACTAGCGCAAAACGATTGGCCACATATACAGCGATTACAACTGGCGGATCCACAATATTATGCCAGTGGTCCCATCGATATTTTTCTTGGGGCAGAAATAGTCGCCTCAATCTGCAATGGCAGTCCAATTCAAGGGCCAGCTGGAACTCCTACAGCATTCCCCACAAAGCTGGGTTACCTCCTTTCAGGACGAATAAACAGTTTTCAATGTACAAATATCAGTTTAACTTGTCATATGACTGTTGATGATGATATCAACAACACTTTAAAACAATTTTTTGATACAGAATCAATTCCAAATGTAGAATCAAAAAAGATAGAAAATGATCCTGTGGAAAATATTTATTTGACCACAACTAAAAGAAATAGTCAGGGAAGATATGTAGTTCATCTACCCTTTAAGCCAGATAAGGCACTAGGTGACAGTAAGTCAGGTGCTATTTCAAGATTTCTTTCCATTGAAAATAAAATTAAAAAGAACCCACAATTAAAGAGGGAGTATTCGAATTTCATGAACGAATCTTTGGGTCATATGACAAAATAAAATCAAAACAAATTTAGTGAAACGCCACATTATTATTTACCGCATCATGCTGTGGTAAATGTAAACTCTGAAACAACAAATTCGAAAGAATATCCCAATGATCCATTATCAGTCTATGAATTAAACAGTGTCACCTACGAAACAGCTTGTGCACCCATTGTTAACTTCTGTATCCGAGCAGCTCCTCCTATCCCACCTACCAATTCTATGCATCATTCCTGTCCCTCACTTGTGGGTTTAGTGCAAAATGCTCGCATGTCTGATTTAACCCTTCACGGCGCCAAAAAAGGTGTCGACAATGTTAATCATAATTTCATAATTCTACATCAATACAAGGTGAAAAATGTGATAAAACTCTGTCCCTAGAACCAGTCTCTACTCTTAAATCATCTGATATTCCAATTAACTGTCAAAAATTATCTGCTTATGAGTCTAATGTTTTCATAGAGAAAAATCTGTCTGAAAATACTTCGATCATTGACTTTCCTGCGAATTCCCATTCACCTTTTTCAAGGCCTGTTAAAAGAGTACCGATTTCTGCGACTTTGAGTCCAAATCGTTTTATTGATCTTCGAAAACACCTCCTGAGCTATAAAGTTGAAAATACCCTAAAAAATGAAAATACGATGTTAAATAAGGAAAATCTCGCACTTCAAAAAATTTTAGATAATCAAGATTCCCCTACTAAAGACCTCCACATCCATAAAATACCACCCATGTACCCTCTACATTCAGTTGCAGTTCTCGAACAATCTTTTGACAATACCCTTGTAGCAAGCTCTAAACCTCCACTCGCTCTGAATCTCCAAGAAAAACATCAAATTTTGTTACCGGAATCCCACCACTTTACATCCTTATACACCACACATTATCACTACTAGAGTACCATTCTGGTTCTAATTTAGTCTTATTTAGTCTGGTTCTTATTCCAAAAAACTTTTGGATCTCTCACGGGCGATCCACTGTTAAACCAGTCATGAGACAATGCTTGATTTATCTTCGTTTGGCAGGGAAGTCTATACTACCATTAAAATTGCCAGAAACCTCACTAACTTTCATGTTTTTAAGTCTCTCTTCTAGGTGTAATTTTCTTATACAGACGAAAGCGACATTTTGGAGCAGGTGGACTACACAACATCTGCAGAGCCTCAACCAACAGCCAAAACAAGCAAATATGTCAAGCAACTTGTCATCCCTGTTCCAAGTATGTCGACTCCTGCCCCGGTGCCTTCCCCGCCCGCGCAGTATGTTGAAGCAATCGGAGTGCGGGCGCCAGTACAGGAAACCAGACGATCACGTGATGAAAGAGAACTTTTTATTATTATTGTTATTATTATTTTTAGCTCTCTCGGAACATATTCGTTTTCATTCAGTCAAGTCAAACCGTTCGGGTATTCATAATCTAATGAAATCATACCTGATAATTCTAATTCTAATTTTATTTGTTAATCATTATTATTGTTTCATGAATACATTCGTTAAATCAATTCAAGCTTTTGATTTATTCGTAGTCTATTAAAATCATGCTAAATCATGTATGATTATTCTGTATCGAACTTAATTCTCTTTTATTATGTTTTATGGATTCTATCAGTCGAAACAAAAACATTCGTAAATTATAATCGAGTAACAATGACTGAACCATGAATCTGATTCTATATGAAAAACGAACTATTATTCTTTATTTGATATACTTCACTCGTACAGAATGTACCATATTGCTAATTCGGAAAATCTTTTAAATGTGAGTTGATTAATTCTGTGAAATAATATTATGTGGTTGTTTATACAACGCTCCTGAATAAGTCGTCATCTATATAATTCGTGAAATCAAGAGAAAAATGTGTCTGAAATTGGTGTCGATCTCATATTCTGATATGTTGTCTTGATATTCTGCAAGTCTGTCATTAAATTCCAGTATATAAGTAATTTAAATCTGAATCTATTTTATGTGTGTGGCGTACATTTACTTCAAGCATCCGGGAAATACAGGAGAGAGGTGAGTTAGATTTAACTTAATACAATTATGCATGCTAAAAGTAGTTTCGTTTTGAATAAAGAATGGCATTTATGCAATTTTGAATTTATTATCTATTAATCTAAGTCTAATTTATTCAACATGTTTTTGGTCCGTCGAGCCGGAGGCTATCGATGATTTATATATATATATATAAAAAAACTATATATATTTAATATGTATTTGATATTCTTATTCTTATTCTTATTCGTAATCATTTTTTCTTAAAATGATTTATTTTTGTTCTTGAATGTTTGTTCTGTAATTCGAAGGCCTATAGTTATGTGTATTTAAACTTATATATTCTAAAATGCCGAAATTATCTAAGCAAGTTTTATTATTTGAAAATTTATGTAAGGAAATCGATAGTTTTAGAGATAGAGTAAAGGGGTGTAGTAAAGATGAACAATCTAAGGTTAAATTATTAAAAACCAAAGTCAAATAGTATGATCATGAAATCGCGGCAATATTTAAAAATTTATCCGCTAAAGAGAATGAGGATTATATGGATATGTATTTGAGATATAAGGGAGTGGTTTTTGATTTACTGGTGGAGTTAGAGGACAAAACAGAAGTAAACGCGTGCGATTCAGATACTCACGCGGAAAATAAAGATGAGAAAAATGGAAAATCGTCTCTTATTAAATTACCGAAATTTGATCTTCCGAAATTTTTTGGTGAAACCGAAAATTGGATTTCTTTTAAAGAAATTTTTAATTCGACAATTCTACAGAATAATCAATTATCCAAAATTGAAAAACTGCAATATTTACATTCTTCAGTGCGCGGAAACGCAGCTAAATTAATTCGAGGATTCGCTCTAAAAGAGGAAAATTTAGATCAATGTTGGGAAATATTAAATGAAAGATATGAAAATAAAAGACAATTAGCATTGAGTCAAATTAACAAAATATTTTCTATGAAAATTGTAAAAGCAAACGATGCTAAAACTTTACTTGAGTTATTAGATACTTGTAACGAAGCCGTCAGAAACTTAAAAACTTTGGGTTTAGATTCTAATGCGTTAAGTGACTTAATTATAATAAAATTCATGATGGGGAAATTGGATGAATCGTTAAAACAGAGATGGGAATTAATGTTGGAAAGTGATAAATTGCCTGATCTTGATCTTTTTAGGAAATTCGTTGAGCGCGAAGCGCGCGGTGTTGAAGAGATAAAATGTAAACATGACGTAAAATTCACTAATTCGAAGAAATCAAACGTATTGAGTACAATTGTGAAAAAAGAAAATACGTGCATTCTTTGTAATGAGCATCATCCGCTATTTAAATGTCCGACGTTTAATTCAAAACCGGTTAATGAAAGATGGAATTCGTTGAATTAAATAAATTATGTCAAAATTGCTTACGCCAAAATCATAGGCTGGAGAATTGTAGGATAGACATTAATTGTAAAAATTGTGCAGAAAAACATCATACGCTATTGCATGTTTATGGTAGAAATTCAAATTCTGAAAGGGCGAATCATGTATCGCCAGATATCTTAGTTTCAAATAGTGCTCAGTTTTATTCTAGTAATGTTTTGTTATCTACAGCACTAATTAAGGTTAAATCAAATAAAGGCAAAATTATGCATTGTAAAGCTTTGATAGATAATGCTAGTCAAAAGTCATTAATTACTAAGGAATGTGCTAAGCGACTAAATTTGCCCTTACGGAGCACGTCGCATAGTATAATTGGGATTAATTGCGTTTTAGCAGAAACTGCTCTCAACGAAACAGAATTTAAATTCACTCCGCATTTTTCGTCGGAGTCATTTTCAGTCAGCGCTTTTATAGTTGATAGGGTTACCTCACCTCTCCCTAATTTCCAACTAGCGCAAAACGATTGGCCACATATACAGCGATTACAACTGGCGGATCCACAATATTATGCCAGTGGTCCCATCGATATTTTTCTTGGGGCAGAAATAGTCGCCTCAATCTGCAATGGCAGTCCAATTCAAGGGCCAGCTGGAACTCCTACAGCATTCCCCACAAAGCTGGGTTACCTCCTTTCAGGACGAATAAACAGTTTTCAATGTACAAATATCAGTTTAACTTGTCATATGACTGTTGATGATGATATCAACAACACTTTAAAACAATTTTTTGATACAGAATCAATTCCAAATGTAGAATCAAAAAAGATAGAAAATGATCCTGTGGAAAATATTTATTTGACCACAACTAAAAGAAATAGTCAGGGAAGATATGTAGTTCATCTACCCTTTAAGCCAGATAAGGCACTAGGTGACAGTAAGTCAGGTGCTATTTCAAGATTTCTTTCCATTGAAAATAAAATTAAAAAGAACCCACAATTAAAGAGGGAGTATTCGAATTTCATGAACGAATCTTTGGGTCATATGACAAAATAAAATCAAAACAAATTTAGTGAAACGCCACATTATTATTTACCGCATCATGCTGTGGTAAATGTAAACTCTGAAACAACAAATTCGAAAGAATATCCCAATGATCCATTATCAGTCTATGAATTAAACAGTGTCACCTACGAAACAGCTTGTGCACCCATTGTTAACTTCTGTATCCGAGCAGCTCCTCCTATCCCACCTACCAATTCTATGCATCATTCCTGTCCCTCACTTGTGGGTTTAGTGCAAAATGCTCGCATGTCTGATTTAACCCTTCACGGCGCCAAAAAAGGTGTCGACAATGTTAATCATAATTTCATAATTCTACATCAATACAAGGTGAAAAATGTGATAAAACTCTGTCCCTAGAACCAGTCTCTACTCTTAAATCATCTGATATTCCAATTAACTGTCAAAAATTATCTGCTTATGAGTCTAATGTTTTCATAGAGAAAAATCTGTCTGAAAATACTTCGATCATTGACTTTCCTGCGAATTCCCATTCACCTTTTTCAAGGCCTGTTAAAAGAGTACCGATTTCTGCGACTTTGAGTCCAAATCGTTTTATTGATCTTCGAAAACACCTCCTGAGCTATAAAGTTGAAAATACCCTAAAAAATGAAAATACGATGTTAAATAAGGAAAATCTCGCACTTCAAAAAATTTTAGATAATCAAGATTCCCCTACTAAAGACCTCCACATCCATAAAATACCACCCATGTACCCTCTACATTCAGTTGCAGTTCTCGAACAATCTTTTGACAATACCCTTGTAGCAAGCTCTAAACCTCCACTCGCTCTGAATCTCCAAGAAAAACATCAAATTTTGTTACCGGAATCCCACCACTTTACATCCTTATACACCACACATTATCACTACTAGAGTACCATTCTGGTTCTAATTTAGTCTTATTTAGTCTGGTTCTTATTCCAAAAAACTTTTGGATCTCTCACGGGCGATCCACTGTTAAACCAGTCATGAGACAATGCTTGATTTATCTTCGTTTGGCAGGGAAGTCTATACTACCATTAAAATTGCCAGAAACCTCACTAACTTTCATGTTTTTAAGTCTCTCTTCTAGGTGTAATTTTCTTATACAGACGAAAGCGACATTTTGGAGCAGGTGGACTACACAACATCTGCAGAGCCTCAACCAACAGCCAAAACAAGCAAATATGTCAAGCAACTTGTCATCCCTGTTCCAAGTATGTCGACTCCTGCCCCGGTGCCTTCCCCGCCCGCGCAGTATGTTGAAGCAATCGGAGTGCGGGCGCCAGTACAGGAAACCAGACGATCACGTGATGAAAGAGAACTTTTTATTATTATTGTTATTATTATTTTTAGCTCTCTCGGAACATATTCGTTTTCATTCAGTCAAGTCAAACCGTTCGGGTATTCATAATCTAATGAAATCATACCTGATAATTCTAATTCTAATTTTATTTGTTAATCATTATTATTGTTTCATGAATACATTCGTTAAATCAATTCAAGCTTTTGATTTATTCGTAGTCTATTAAAATCATGCTAAATCATGTATGATTATTCTGTATCGAACTTAATTCTCTTTTATTATGTTTTATGGATTCTATCAGTCGAAACAAAAACATTCGTAAATTATAATCGAGTAACAATGACTGAACCATGAATCTGATTCTATATGAAAAACGAACTATTATTCTTTATTTGATATACTTCACTCGTACAGAATGTACCATATTGCTAATTCGGAAAATCTTTTAAATGTGAGTTGATTAATTCTGTGAAATAATATTATGTGGTTGTTTATACAACGCTCCTGAATAAGTCGTCATCTATATAATTCGTGAAATCAAGAGAAAAATGTGTCTGAAATTGGTGTCGATCTCATATTCTGATATGTTGTCTTGATATTCTGCAAGTCTGTCATTAAATTCCAGTATATAAGTAATTTAAATCTGAATCTATTTTATGTGTGTGGCGTACATTTACTTCAAGCATCCGGGAAATACAGGAGAGAGGTGAGTTAGATTTAACTTAATACAATTATGCATGCTAAAAGTAGTTTCGTTTTGAATAAAGAATGGCATTTATGCAATTTTGAATTTATTATCTATTAATCTAAGTCTAATTTATTCAACATGTTTTTGGTCCGTCGAGCCGGAGGCTATCGATGATTTATATATATATATATAAAAAAACTATATATATTTAATATGTATTTGATATTCTTATTCTTATTCTTATTCGTAATCATTTTTTCTTAAAATGATTTATTTTTGTTCTTGAATGTTTGTTCTGTAATTCGAAGGCCTATAGTTATGTGTATTTAAACTTATATATTCTAAAATGCCGAAATTATCTAAGCAAGTTTTATTATTTGAAAATTTATGTAAGGAAATCGATAGTTTTAGAGATAGAGTAAAGGGGTGTAGTAAAGATGAACAATCTAAGGTTAAATTATTAAAAACCAAAGTCAAATAGTATGATCATGAAATCGCGGCAATATTTAAAAATTTATCCGCTAAAGAGAATGAGGATTATATGGATATGTATTTGAGATATAAGGGAGTGGTTTTTGATTTACTGGTGGAGTTAGAGGACAAAACAGAAGTAAACGCGTGCGATTCAGATACTCACGCGGAAAATAAAGATGAGAAAAATGGAAAATCGTCTCTTATTAAATTACCGAAATTTGATCTTCCGAAATTTTTTGGTGAAACCGAAAATTGGATTTCTTTTAAAGAAATTTTTAATTCGACAATTCTACAGAATAATCAATTATCCAAAATTGAAAAACTGCAATATTTACATTCTTCAGTGCGCGGAAACGCAGCTAAATTAATTCGAGGATTCGCTCTAAAAGAGGAAAATTTAGATCAATGTTGGGAAATATTAAATGAAAGATATGAAAATAAAAGACAATTAGCATTGAGTCAAATTAACAAAATATTTTCTATGAAAATTGTAAAAGCAAACGATGCTAAAACTTTACTTGAGTTATTAGATACTTGTAACGAAGCCGTCAGAAACTTAAAAACTTTGGGTTTAGATTCTAATGCGTTAAGTGACTTAATTATAATAAAATTCATGATGGGGAAATTGGATGAATCGTTAAAACAGAGATGGGAATTAATGTTGGAAAGTGATAAATTGCCTGATCTTGATCTTTTTAGGAAATTCGTTGAGCGCGAAGCGCGCGGTGTTGAAGAGATAAAATGTAAACATGACGTAAAATTCACTAATTCGAAGAAATCAAACGTATTGAGTACAATTGTGAAAAAAGAAAATACGTGCATTCTTTGTAATGAGCATCATCCGCTATTTAAATGTCCGACGTTTAATTCAAAACCGGTTAATGAAAGATGGAATTCGTTGAATTAAATAAATTATGTCAAAATTGCTTACGCCAAAATCATAGGCTGGAGAATTGTAGGATAGACATTAATTGTAAAAATTGTGCAGAAAAACATCATACGCTATTGCATGTTTATGGTAGAAATTCAAATTCTGAAAGGGCGAATCATCTTTTTTTTATTATTGTTATTATTATTTTTAGCTCTCTCGGAACATATTCGTTTTCATTCAGTCAAGTCAAACCGTTCGGGTATTCCTAATCTAATGAAATCATACCTGATAATTCTAATTCTAATTTTATTTGTTAATCATTATTATTGTTTCATGAATACATTCGTTAAATCAATTCAAGCTTTTGATTTATTCGTAGTCTATTAAAATCATGCTAAATCATGTATGATTATTCTGTATCGAACTTAATTCTCTTTTATTATGTTTTATGGATTCTATCAGTCGAAACAAAAACATTCGTAAATTATAATCGAGTAACAATGACTGAACCATGAATCTGATTCTATATGAAAAACGAACTATTATTCTTTATTTGATATACTTCACTCGTACAGAATGTACCATATTGCTAATTCGGAAAATCTTTTAAATGTGAGTTGATTAATTCTGTGAAATAATATTATGTGGTTGTTTATACAACGCTCCTGAATAAGTCGTCATCTATATAATTCGTGAAATCAAGAGAAAAATGTGTCTGAGATTGGTGTCGATCTCATATTCTGATATGTTGTCTTGATATTCTGCAAGTCTGTCATTAAATTCCAGTATATAAGTAATTTAAATCTGAATCTATTTTATGTGTGTGGCGTACATTTACTTCAAGCATCCGGGAAATACAGAGAGAGGTGAGTTAGATTTAACTTAATATTATGCATGCTAAAAGTAGTTTCGTTTTGAATAAAGAATGGCATTTATGCAATTTAGAATTTATTATCTATTAATCTAAGTCTAATTTATTCAACAGCGACAAAAAAAAAAAAAAAAAAAAAAAAAGAGACTTTTACCTTTTTTATTTGTAATAACTTTAAAATTAATATTTGAAACAAATAAAACAAATAAAATCTTGTTTGCATAATACCAAAGGGGTGAAGTGATGCCTATGTACATTTTCGATTTAAGAATTCGCTTTATTGCACTCTACAAAGTACTTTTTAACTAGTGGATCTGCAGATCAGGAGCCTCAACGTCCTATTTACATCAGACATTATTCGATAGGTCATTTTTATTTATTCCTTATTATATAATCTTATATATTGATTCGATCGACTTGTTACCATAATCAGATACATTCCTGAGGGGGGCTGCCGCCCCCCTCAACCCCCCGCTCTGTCTCTATTTGCATATCTTATAAAGTGTTACGGAATTTTAAATAATTGCATTTATTTTTGTATCAATTCTTTCAAAGAGGTTTAGTAAAGTTAATAAAATGCTAACTTTGTGCATTTCTGTCGTTTTAGCATTAAAATAGCCTAATTTTCCCTTAAAAACACTTAGAAAAGATCCAATAAGGGAAGAAATGGATTTGGCGCCAAATTTTGCGACTGTTTCCCTTCTTGGCGATTTTTTGGCGACCTTGGCGAGAAAATCCTTATTAAGGATATACCAAATATAGAAGCTCTAATCTCATTGTGAGATACAAGAATTTTCCAGAACAGTCTGTGTTCGATAGAAAAGTATAAAAGGAGCATTTTTTCGCCATAGCGGTCAGTCTCAGATCTGTGTCAGTTTCGTCAAATGCTTGCTTTGCTTTGAGCCTCTTTAGATGAGACTTTCTTTATGTGTTATTGCTAAACAGTTTGTACTGTTGTTTTGCTGTTAACGGCTGTTGTTTAAGCTGTGTTTACTGGTTGAATTGAAGCTGATACTTGGTTTATAGACCTGTATTTTTCTGGAACTTACTGTGAATATATCACTGAATTTTTGCAAGTTTTGCCTTTCATTCTCGAACAACTTACGGACCCCCAAGTACGCAACAATATGTATTCTTAATAAACGACGGTCTTGTATTATTTCCCTGAAATTCATAAATACCAAATTTCATAACTACCAAATTTTGTACAAAAAAAATACATAGCATATCGGAAATATTTTGCGTAACCTTTAAAGTAATTTCCAATTCTATGCCCACAATTATCAATAGGAAAACATGCTTTTAAAATTTTAATAAAATTTCATTATATTTGATGGGGTGTAACCATGTTAAAATAAACTTTTAATAAATATCGACTATAGACCGTAATAGTACGATATTATTTTATGTATCCCGGAAAAGTAGCCACAGTCATTATAAACGCCAATAATATGAATAAACCTAATTAATTATAACTCATTAATTTTTCAAACTAATTTGACATCATTTGGATGATTACAGTACACAATCGGAATTATTTTGTGTGGTCCCATAAATTATTTAGTCTAAACATAACCTTTTTTAAGAGTAAACATGATTTTAAGCATCTTTATAATGTATGTTAATTTTATTAAGTTCAATTCAGCATAAACGCATAAAAGTGTTCGCTTAAATAAAAGTTTGTCCATAGGCTCTAATGCTACGAAATTCTTTTGCGTGTCTCTGTAAACAAACCATAAACATTGTATACACCAGTAAAAAATATTCAGCTTACTTTGCGTTCAAAATTAATAATTGTTCCAAATTTAACATCGTTTGGATGACTACGTGACATTGTCAGAAAACTTTTGTAAGGTCCTGTACATTAATTAGAAAGCTTAAGAGCACATATTTTCTTCAAACAACATAAGTTTAAATATCTTACTCACGTACGCTAGTTTAATTTTCTTGATTGCAAATTAAAGATGTTAAAATGCGTTTAAACGCAATTCACCTCATACGCCGTAATGTGAAGTACTTTGGCGTGTCCCTGTATACAATCCATAAAAAGTATAGACCTAAAAAAATAAATAGCTATTTCTATACCGAGCCTGAATATATGTGTCAATTTGCAAGTCAATCGGAGAATTTTTGCGGCCGCTATTGCGGTACAGACAAATTCTTCCCATAGGCCGTAATGATAAAAAAAACTTTTGCGTGTCCCTGTACACGAACTACAAATAGAATGCACACCCAAAACTATACAGCTAATTTCGTGGGGATCATGAACATGCGTACCAAATTTCAAGTCAATAGCGTGATATTTGCGGCCGCTATCGCACGACAGACAGACAGACAGACGGACAGACGGAACACAAAATCCTTTTCAGTCTCACCAGAGGGCGTCCACTGACGTTTCGGCAAAAATTGGAAGTCAATAGCTTGATTTTTGCGGTGGCTATCGCGGTACATACAGATTCTTCCCATACGCCGTAATGATAGAAAAACTTTGGCGTGTCCCTGTACACGAACTACAAATGGAATACACACCTAAAACTATACAGCTAATTCCATTGAGCTCATGAATATGTGTACCAAATTGCAAGTCAATAGCGTGATTTTTGTGGCCGCTATCGCGATACATACAAATTCCTCCCTTAGGCCGTAATGATAAGAAAAACTTTGGCGTGTCCCTGTATACGAACTACAAATGGAATACATACCAAAAACTATACAGCTAATTTTATGGGGTTCATAAACATGTGTACCAAATTTCAAGTCCATAGCGTGATTTTTGTGGCCGCTATCGCAATACTTGCAAATTCCTCCCTTAGGCCGTAATGATAAGAAAAACTTTGGCGTGTCTCTGTATACGAACTACAAATGGAATACATACCAAAAACTATACAGCTGATTTCGTGGGGCTCATGAACATGTGTACCAAATTTCAAGTCAATAGCGCTATTTTTGCGGCCGCTACCACGATACATACAAATTCCTCCCATAGGCCGTAATGATAAGAAAAACTTTGGCGTGTCCCTGTATACGAACTACAAATGGAATGCATACCAAAAACTATACAGCTGATTTCGTAGGGCTCATAAACATGTGTACCAAATTTCAAGTCAATAGCGCTATTTTTGCGGCCGCTATCGCGCGACAGACAGACAGACAGACAGACAGACAGACACAGCCCAAAACCGTTTTGAGTCTCAACAGAGGGCCTCCACTGACGTTTCGGCAAAAATCTGCATAAAACTTTCTTTTTTAACATAATGCAATAACCATACACTTTGTATTCTATTATGATTTATTATAGGAAATAAACAGGTTTTATTTTAATATATGAAATAAAACTATTTATTTGTTAGATCTAAGCAATTTTTCATTAAAAATATGCATTCTGCATTGGGATAATTCCACCTTTATATGGAATTACTGCTTTAATGCGCGGCATCGTTTTATACAGTGTTTTAATATAAATCTCAGAAATTTCAATGTGCCAAATATCACAAATATTTTTTTCTAGTTCTGGCTAAGTTATAGGTTGCAAATTTCGAATCATCTCCCCTCTCCCCCGTCTTTTTATAGACGAAACGTTTTCGAGCGGATCGCGATTAGGCCTGTTCCCATGTCTGGTAAAGAAGAAATTCTATTATATCCTTTGTGGAATTTAACTTAAAGCGACAAAAGATATGATTACTTACATAATTATAGGTTCTCATGGGAATGGATAGGGAATTTTGACAATTTGAAGTGAATAAACTTACCACAGACGCCGTGTAGTAATGTACATTTTCATCTTGAAATGCTGTTTGCGAAAATGTCTAAGATACCTCCAAAATTGTCGGTCAGAGGGTCAGGTACCACTTTTATGAAGATTGCGTTTTATTTCGAGTTAATTGATCCCTTGACCATAAAAATTTGCCTAAATGTTTGAAAAGTTATGCACATCCGTACCATAATGTACGGAGAATGTGTCACTGTTTTAAAAGTGCGATTTTCATTAAGTCGGTGATATTTTCGTTGTGAGATCTGCTTGTTTTCTTTAGCTCAAAATAAGTTAAACTTGACTCATCAGAGAGAACCAGTTCAGCCCAATAATTAATTAGTTCTTTTTTAATTTTTTTAGCCATCTGAGATCTTTCTTTCCTAGTTCTCTTCACTAAGAATGAATTTTTTTGTTATTTAAATCTGCTTTGTGTAAGAGTTGCTGCATTGTAGTTAAAGAAATTATGCTGCTAAACACTTTTTCTGAATCTCTTTTGTGTTTTAAATATAATGCAAACCGATTAAGCAATGGCTTTTTAACTTACAGTCATCTCGCTTGGATGAGCAACATGGCCGCCTAAAGCAAAATTTCCTGTTTAAACGGCCAAAAAATTTTATATATTGCTAAAAACCATTTTACCAATATTTCGTTAACATTTAATTATTTTGCCATTTCACGTATTAAAATATTTTTTGATTTTCATTCAAAAATTAATATTTTTTTGTGGCATCGTTAACTGCCTTATTCTTACCCTTTTTGAAATAATTTCTGAAATTACAATTTTCCTAATAACTGCATTTTGTTTTTAACACTGGACTCAAAGCTAAAATGTATGTGAAGGACAACATAATAAAATCTGTTCGAAAATTTGCGTTTTAAACGATAAAATTGGCGGTTGTAGAAGGCGAAAAGGAAAATATCCAAGTGCGGCTTTTTTTTCTGTCGCTTAGTGTATATATATCAGCTTTCTCTTATAGGAAATTTGTTTGGTGTCTAATTCTTTGTGTCAATTTTATGGCTTCTGATCACATTATTTCTAAAAAAAATGTATACAATACGTATAATAGTGGATAATGGAAGTCGTGTGGTTGTTTCCCACTAGTTTTTTTTTAAATGCTTTTTGTTCATTTCGACCAATAGGAAAAGGTTCTTTTTTTTTTTCCCTGTCGCATGAAGATATATATAACATAAAATTGTAGGAAAACTTGCGGATTGATTTTAAGAAATGTACATAATAATCATTGCTAAGGAACGCACACAGTTACTGCTTCTCTTTATATAGAAGAATAGATTTTAAAAAATCCTGATTTCCTTAATTTAATACAGTTTCATTCAGAATTTTATATCTATTACATAGAAAACAAATATAAGCCTTTGTTTCTTTGTATAATACATATATATATTTTTTTAATCTATTTACATTACTTTTTACTTATTTAAAGCTCAACTAAAATTATAAAAGCAATCTATATGCGATTCTATTTGTAATTTGTGAAATTGTAAATATTATATACCTCACTTTAATAACAATAAATTCAGTTTCATAATAAACTAACCTTTGCCAAGACCCGCATAACATTTGCCCTCATTTATACTTACTAATTTATATCTCCGCGAAGACGGATGAATTGGAGAGGTTGCTGCTTCTATCATGTTATAGGCTCTTCAGAACTGACACCCTCCTAATGCAGCCTATTGTGAAGGTGCTCCTCAGGGGACTTCATATTTCAAAGCCTCACGTACCAAAGAGGCAGTTGTTATGCGCTAAGCCTTAACACTCGAATACAATGTGAATAAAATAGCAGGAATGTATTGGGTAGAACACGCATTCCAAGTGGGATTTGCTGTGAAATATTACTAATAGTCGTTTGATGTTCTGTCAGTTTCCTAATGCTGGGGTATATTTTTAATTATTAAGCTTATTGATAAACCTTGGTTATTATTTATTTACCACTAATATTATAATCTTTGTCTTACGAAGGATTAAAATAATTAATTTACGTATTCAATGGTAAAGAAATTTTAAATTAAAAATTACGTATAGAATGAAAGTAGTGTCTTAGAAAACGAAACATTTTTTTGTAGAGAACAAGAACAAAAAATCATGCAGATTGCATAGATTATTAATACTTTGCAACTGAACATAGTCGTTGTATCATTTAACTTTTAACGCACTTTGCCTATGTGATTATACAACGGGCAAGCAAAATGACAGATTGACAGACAGACAGACTAAATAAATTCAAAATAACTCTTAAATTTTGTTGGAAAGTACAGTGAAACCTCTCTAAGTTGGACACCTACGGTTGCAAGAAAAAGTGTCCAACTTAGAGAGGTGTCCAACTTATAGGGGTTAGACATAATGTTAATGGATACATTCCGTTCCGAGAAAAAGCGTCCAACTTAGAGGGGTGTCCAACTTGAGAGGTTTCACCGTATTAAAAACACATAAATCAAACGGAGAAGCAATTCCTGCAAATTCTATTTGTAGCCATTAATGTATCTGAATATTTTGGTGTAATTTTGTAAATATTAATACTAAACTTACTAGAAAAATTGTTGTTTTAGCATATGAATAATAAATATTATTTAATTAAGATCTGTGCTGTATAAAGTTATTTAAATATGATTTATAAAAATACAGCTCATAAAGCGTAACACATTGGCATCCTTTTCGGTGTCCTTGTACGCAAATCAGCTGTGATATTTAGACCATTTAAAAAAGGGAACACACTATAGTAAATTTGAATAATATGTATCAGATTTGAAGACATTCTGAAAATATTTATGGACGATAGAAGAGGTCAGATGCACAGATAAACAGACGGACAGTAAGATCGATAGGCGTTGTTTGTTTAGTAAATATCGTTACTACAGTGCGGCCACATATCCTAAAACTAGCAGTGAGGACGCGTCCAAAATGTTGAAGGGATGTCAGCTTGACCGACAGTTTGAAATTTGGAAACCATCCAATAATTCCGCGATCTGTTATTGCTCATTTTCTCTGAGTCAGATGACTGTCACCCCTACATTAGCATTGGACTCGTTGAGTTAGCTCTTGCGCAGATGCTTCCATGGTTTCATGAAATGTGGCCAAAGAATATGTCAATAGTGGATTTCAACACTGAGAAAAAATTCTGTGACTGACATTTACAAAATAAATTGTGTATCTATTAAATATAGTTCCATGTCATCCTTATAAATTCTAGTTCCGTCTGCTAGCAAGTTCTGAAAACCTCTATTAGAATTCCAGATCGTTTTCTTATATTATCGTGGAGTAAAACTTAGTTTAAAATATCTGAAAATAAATGCGAACTCAAGAGGTGAGTTTTAGTAACTATAATCTTAGTTTATGACAAATTCCTAGAAAATCAAACTAGAAATATTTGCGATACAAAGGATTCGTATTCTCCATAATATTCATAATATTATTTCACGAACCTAGAAAAGTATAGACTAGAAATTCTCGATCATTTCGCCTAATCTGGTTACTTGTTTACACTATACGCATAGCTCATAAATCTATATTTATGGTTTAGAGTTTCAGAAAAGGACTACTTGTTCGTTCTAGATAGAGGAGGTATATTTATTTTCTCAGTGAAGTTTATTCTATTTTCAAAGTTTTGTACCATTGAGATTTTATGTCTCCTACATTGTATTGCTTTTATCGTATTGCATCTCGTGCAGACTGATTTTTTCCCTGATGAAATACCGTGTTTAATTATTTAGAGCTAAATAAATTATTGTACATCTATGCAAGAGGTGATGTTTCATGCCATTTTTTGATCTCTTAAGACTGTTTTCGATGAATTTTACGATTATTAAAAGCATAATTTTAACATTTTCCTTGGTTTTGTAAAATACAGGGTGACAAGAAATAACTTGGACGAAGTTTCAATCAAATATCTGTAACTACCACTCTCGCAAACTCATTTTGAAAGATGTTGTCTTACCTTGGTCGCAAAAATTCTTTGGAAAGAAAAGATGGACCTTCCAACAGGATTTCGCACCTGCACACAGAACTAAAGCCACTCAAGATTGGTGCAAGACAAATTTTGCTGACTTCATTGGAGCTCAAGAATGGCCACCGTATTCCCATGATTTGAACCCAATGGATTATTCTGTTTGGTCCATCTTAGAGACAAGAGTTTGTGCTAAACGTCATAAAACTTTGGCATCCCTAAAGGAATTTTTATGCAAGAAATGGGATAAAATATCAGTAAATAAGTTGCGGCCCATCGCCGAAAATTTTGTGACACGTTTAAAGCTCTGCATTAAGGCTAAAGGTATCCACTTTGAAAATATGTAAATATAATAGACAAAATAATGTATTCGTATTTATTGAAGTTTGGTCGTAATATTTTCATTAGCATTAAAGTTATAATGTATCATGTGTGTCCAAGTTATTTCTTGTCACCCTCTATAATGAGAATATGCGAAATGCTTGTACACGATAGATTGCATGAGCGATACTAATGAGCTTGCAGGAAAACAAACAAACAGTAGATAAAAAATAAATATTATTACGGTGTCTAGTTGCATATTATGACTCCAGATTTTCTTGTCATACGAAACTAAACCAATATATGTAAAATCCATGTTCATCGCTTTGTCTAAAAAGAAGCATTTAGCATTTTTTAACAGCTTGAATATTTTTAATGATAATTTTATCAATTGGCTTTCTTTTTTTCAGTTATGGCGGTAACATGCGAAGTTCTAATGAATCATAGATTACATAATATGAGAGGTAATATTCAGTTTGTGGGGGAAAAAACAGAAAAAAAATTATAATAACTAATAATATTAATAAAGTGCATCTCAATATTAATGTTATTGCTGTACCTACTTTTGGTAACCTGATTTGCAATTTTCTTATTCAGTCACACGAGGTACCTCGCGCCATGTCAAAATAAGATATATATTCATAGCTTTAACAATAATAAAGATCTTTTAACGACATTTTCACCAATTACCTTGCTTTTTGTAAAATACGTTGACAATGTTCGCATACTGATGGATCGTACATTACATGAGTGATCATACTGAGTTTGCAGAAAAACGCTCAGAAATACCGGTGATGATTGATGATGAATGAAACTTTGTAATTTATGGCGTTTGCTTAGAATGCTTTCATTTATTTTTGTGCTTAGTATTCCCTTACAAACACAAAATATTAATTACACTAGCAAACCCGTGCGAAATATTCGCCCTTTATTTCTTTTCTTATTTACCTTTAAAATCTGAAACTCATAAATGTTATACCAATTTCACCACCTAATTAAAATTTTAATTTACCAGAAACCAAGTTATTATTAAAACCAAATTAATATTGTACAACAGTGAAAGCAAAATCATTCAAAGAAAGGTTTCCAAATAAAATTCATGGTTCACGACCCAATTTTCATACTTTCACAGGCAGTACAGTTTTAATATAGGACTTCCACGACGCCGTTTAAATTTTTGTCGCCATGTTGTCGATGAGTTTTTATTAATTTCGGTATATTCTTTTTGTTTATATATATATATAATAAATAAATAAAATAAAATAAAATAATTCCTGTTTTGATTATATTTTTTATGATTGTGTTTTTTAGTCAATTTATGACACAAAAGTTCATATTCAGTATATATCTTTAAAATATTGCTAGGTTTAAAATGACGCTTGCAAAGATTCTGAAGAAACGACTGTAAAAAATACATTTTTTCGTAAAATTTTCTCATCAGGCAAATGTCGTAATTTTTTTTTTAGTAGTCCATTGAGCTAAGGCCGCGTGCTTAAATCCATGTATAAATATTATTTATTTTAATCCTCACGTATCGTATCGCTTCGACAAAAAATAATTGAAACTGGTTCCACGTTAGAGAAATATTATAGACTGTTTACATAATCCTCTGAAATTTTCATTTGTTCATTAAATAATGAAAATATATTACGAATGATTTTTCTTCTTTAAGTTAATAAATTTTAATATTATTATATTATTCACCTATTCCACAGCCTTTCAACAGTAATACCGTTACAGAATAACTGATTTTTATAAGACTGTCAGATAATCATAATAAAGTGACTGCTCCGTATAAAATTACCTCAGAATTCAATATCAGTTTAGTAATTTTGAAAACTTCGAGCAAAATTGTATTCTTTACTTTCGCTTGATAACCCCATACTCGATTATACAAAGTATAAAAATGTAAAATATTTGTAAATTTCAATTCAAAAATAAGTTTAACTAATAAAAATTCGTATTTAAATGAATATTTTACTCACCATATTAACTATAACCAGTATAATGTAGTTGTATTAAGTGCTGATCCAGGCAAAAATTTCGGTTTTTTTGCTGTCCCTTCTTAAAGTTCCATTTCATAAAATGAGCCTCTTCACAAAATTTAAATCTATAAAATTAGGCCTTTTATAAAATTCAAATCTATTTGATGAAACTTTCCACAAAAACCAAATTCATAATAATGGCTATCTCACAAAATTCCATTTTATAAAAATGAACATTTTACAAATATTTTTCATGTTTGTAACATTGTTTCAAACGATTAAGTGGTTTAATGAACCGATATTATATTAAAACATTATACAGAGTTATTGCTTTAAAAAAAAAAAAAAAAAAAAGATTTTTTTATTGAATAAATAAATATATTAATTCAATAATAAATTTATTGAATAAATAAATAAAAATATTCAATAATAATTTCGCAAAGAAAAAAAAAAATATATATATATATAAAACAAATTACAAAAAGGTTTTGTTTTCCATTAACAATGGGCCCCAAAATGAAAACGTGGATCAAGTCCTGAGTATATAAATAATTAGCGATAATTAACGTAAATAATTAACGATAACCGTTAATGCCACTTATATAATTACCTTATATTACAGAAATTTTACATATACAAACAAAATTTTCTTCATTAATTTCGCCTAATACACCATTTGTTTTTTTATTCTAAAGATAACTAAACCTGTAACATATTTCTTAATTTTGTAAATTAATTTGCAATTAATTAAAATTCAAATAAACTTTACACTAATTTTTATTCAAAGAAATGATTTTTAAACATTATTCTTTATTTCGTTGTACCAATATAACGTGAATCTATATATTGGGTGAGTGCGAAAGTTCTACCCGTTTTAAAGTTCTACCCGCAAAGACAAACTCTTTGCTTTATTTATATAGACAGTCTTTGTACAAATATAATGCTTCAACTTATATATGCGTCATAAATAATTTCAGCAATGAACTAATAGTTTTCACTTTCGTAATTACTTTCGTAGTCACTTTCGTAATTATTTTATGGTATTTTCAAAGTTAAATTTTTTTCATGATAAAATATCCTACATAAGTACACATAATGTTTGTTTTATACAATGTATAACTGTATTCCTAAAACATGCAAAATTTCGAACTATTTCTTAATTTCTGTAATAATACTAAATTCAGTTGCTTAAAAATCCCATTTAAATACTATTGTATTCAAAGAAAAGATTTTTTTAAATATTATTCTCTATATTCACAGCCCCAGTATAATGTGACATCCTATATATGTCTCATAAATAATTACCGATATCTTTCAATGTCACTTTTCTAATTCTCTTATATTACAGTGTCTTCAAAGTTACATGTTCTGAAAAGCGAATTCTTCTGTAGAAATCTATGAATGATGGTATCAAATTCACATCGCAATTTATTCAGTTTTATGACATTCGGAGTGAAACGAATATAGCAGAATGTAACAAAATCTTCTAGGACGGTCCGCTAACGTAGGACAAGATGGATGTGAAGGGATCTTCTCAGGACGTGAAGATGCATCTTCATTCGTCAATCCCTCTCATCCGACGACTTTTCAGAAAATTATGAAGATGGATCTTTGAAGGCAAAGATTATCCCATCTATTTCATAATAGTAAGACAAAACGTCGCAGGAAAATGACAGATGACACTATTTAGTTTTACTTAAACTGTTAACTTAAAAAAAAAAAAAAAAAAAAAAAAAAAAAATCATTGTTTTTAAAAGCGTTAATGTTACTAATTTGATGAATTATTAGTTTATTATGAATTTTTACTAACATTGGTTATTTTTTTCACAGTTTGAGAGAAATATAGCATATTAAAAAGTATAAATGAAAGCCATTGAAGAACGGCTAAAGGTATATTCTTTTATAAAACCCCTTTCTCCCCCTTTATAAAAAAAATCACACTTTCAAAATTAATACTATTCAAAAAGCGTAAGATTTGAATTTTTTCATGCATTTTAAAAAGACTAATATTGTATCAATCACAAATAAATAAATAAATATATAAATATAAAAAAATAAAAAAATAAAAATGGCACTATTTGCTCTTTATAGTGATTTAATAAATTTAAATTTATTTCTGAATCAAAAGTGTATGAATATAAATCATAATTATAAAATATTTAGAATAAAATTTAATAGAAATTGTGAGGTGAGCAAATTTTATTTCGGACATACTTTAATTAGAAAACATTACAGGTTACTTACAACAGACAAAAGGTTATTAAACAATTACATAATAGAATTACATAATAAAAAAGCCTGACGACAAAAAGTAAGCAAAGAGTAAGTTGAACTGAATAGAGGTACCGGACTAATTACGTCACAAAACTATTGACCAATAGGCGAACACACGTGTAATAATTTAAGTGGATGATATGAAATCAATGAAAAATAAAATAAAACGTTTTGAACATTTCAGGAAGTTTTATTTATTTATTTATTTATTATTTTTTTTTTTTTTACTTAAAATTATATTTTATCGATTAATTATTTTTCTTTACTTTAAAAACGATTAAAAAATGTTCTTTCACAATTTATTAATAATACAGAAACTATAATGCATCAAACATTTAGCATTCTTTAATTCATCAAGAATACAGCAACCGTTTTCAGATAATTTCTATTTTAAATGTCTTTCTTAAAGATAACGTATTATAAAAACAATAGAAGACAAGTAATAAAAACATTGTAAATTTTTAATTATTTATTGTAAATAACCGATATATCTAAGTAAAAATTACTTTGGATATTAGTTGATATATATGGACATAATGTTTTAAATTATAGCTATTACTGTTGACTTATTGACTTCAAGAAGCTGTAGATTGAATTAAATTTCGTTTTTGATGTAATCTTCTGAGTTCTACAATGAAGGGCTTCTGAGTTCAAGACAAGTTGGGAGAAATATGCAGCTATAATTGATAAACACTGTAAATTGAAAAAAATCGCAATTGTTGATTTAAGTGAAAGCAATAGTACGATCTTTCATCAATTAAAAAAACTGAGGCACATGTGCATTATTAGTGCAGCAACTACGGTCACGGTCCAACTAATAAATGTAAAGTGTCTTATGAAGTTTCTTTTGGAACATCGTTTGTTGATTTTCGAAGTAGTGCGGCTATCAACCGAACAGAGATGAACCAAATGTTTAAAAATCGATTAAAACAAGAAAATAAAAATAAAGAAAGAAAAAACCTCTCATAAAAACAGTTAAATGTTTAGTTTCACTGTAAAAAAAAAAATAAATAAAAAAAATAAATAAATAAAGGGTTAAGTACATGAACATTGTTTGATATATACTAAAGAAGGAGGTTAGCGGTGCTGACTCCGAATCCCGGGCATGGCTTGGATTTGTTGTCCCAACAGGGACGAAGGCTGCCCATTGGATGCTGCTTCACAAATGGCCGATGACGCCCTGACCAATACTTAACCGCAAGTACCGCACCATTAAAAATAATAAATATATATTGCAGCATAAATGCAACGCAAAAACATATCTCCTTACAGTATTTACAAATTACAACAAAATTACAGCATTCCGTTATTGGGTTACAACTCTTACTTGCGGCAGTTGGTGGTGAATAAGAAAATATAACTAAGTAAAAATTGATCGAACTTATATACGCTTTTAAAATTTTCTTTTGCTTGAAATGCATGCATATATTGATTGAATTTAAAGAAAAGTGATCACTTTGCTTTTCCTAACACTTCATCGCGTACATTAAAAGAATTATTCTGAAATATTCAATAGAAAATCAAATACCAACTTAAAAATAAAGTAATTTTTGTTTAATGCTTACTTATAATGAAAAATAAAAACATCCGGAATTATTTTCATCATTAATATGCTTGACAACATTTGTTTCAAAAGACGCAGTGAGAATTTTAACATCAAAGGATTTTGCAAAAGCAAAAGAAAGATGAATGTGTTTAAAAAATAAGTAATAATGTACTTTTATGACCATTTTTTATTTTTTCAGTTATTTTTTTTATTTTTATTTATTTATTTATTTTTTAAGACATTATTTCTTATTCGCGAAATATTTATTTTTTGTATTAAATTTTACGAAAATATTAATGTTATTGATTTATTTATGTATGTTGAAAATGGAACCACTGTTAATTTTAAATGCCATCATTTATAAGAAGTTAAAAAATTTCTTGTATGATTGTAAAATGTAAAAGGTATTTTTTTATCTTTTATCGCTCGGATGTTTTAAATCAATGATTTATTTTGCATATAATAAAAACTAATTCAAATATATATGTATATTTTTATTTTAAAAGTATTGAATACTGAGTAATTAATATATATACGAGTATATTGTTTTTAAATAACATTGTTACTTAACACGTTGAGTACCATGTCAGCCATCGGTGGCTGACAGTATAAAATATAAAATATTATAAAAATATAATGTAAAATATACTATAATAATTGAAAATGGAACCGCTGTTAATATTAAATATCATCATTTATAAGAAGGTAAAAGATTTTCTGTATGATTGTAAAATGTAAAAAGTAGTTTTTATCTTTTATCGTTCAGATGTTTTAAATCAATGATTTCTTTTACATAAAATAAAAACTAATTCAAATATATATATATATATATATATATATTTAATTTTAAAAATATTGAATACCGAGTAATTAATATACATACGAGTATATTGTTTTTAAATAACATTGTTACTTAACACGTTGAGTGCCATGTCAGCCATCGGTGGCTGACACTGAATTTTCTGTTTAGACCGCGTCAACCACCGGGGGCTGACAGTGTAAAATATAATATAATATAAAAATATAATGTAAAATATACTATAATAATTGAAAATGGAACCGATGTTAATATTAAATATCATCATTTATAAGAAGTTAAAAAATTCCTTGCATGATTGTAAAATGTAAAAAGCATTTTTTATCTTTTATCGTTTAGATGTTTTAAATCAATGATTTCTTATATATATAATAAAAACTAATTCAAATATATATATATATATATATATATATATTATTTTAAAAATATTGAATACTGGGTAATTAATATATATACGAGTATAATGATTTTAAATAGCATTGTTACTTAACACGTTGAGTGCCATGTCAGCCAGTGTAAAATATGATATAAAACTCAAAAAAAAAAAAAAAAAAAAAAAAAAAAAAGCATTGTTTTAAGTAATTACAGAAATTTTATTTAAAATTACTTATTTTTTATTTATTACAGGGCACCATTAAGGCATTTTAATGGATTTTATTGAAATACGGTAAACATAAAGCGCTTCTAAGTAGCGCGCGAGGCCTGACGCGGTTTTCCATTAGAATTCGCGTGGCGCTCAGCGTGTTAATATTAGAAACAAGATTAGAATACATTCTTTAAAATTCAATTTTTTTTTAGTACTTACACAGCAAATAGAAGTGTCTTAATTTCAGATAGAAATGTGTCTGAAATACCAAATTAGACACATAAATGTCTGAAACACGTAAAGATGCAAATTTTCAGACACCACTCACGTTTGAATTTAAGACACATAAATGCCTTTATAAAAATAGGCTGAGTTAAGTATCTGAATAGTATTGATGTGTCTGATACATCGCAGTTTTGACACTTAGAAATTAAAACATTTTACAATTTAGTCACATTCAGACATTTTACAGTTCAGACACTTGGAATTTCAGACACTTAGAATTTCAGACACTTGTATTAACTCAGCAATTTTTTTACACGGATTCTTTTTTAAGTAATATGCATATGGGGTGTATGTAAGTTTCTTTTCAAATCCGCTTCGTTTCATAATATTTTATATAATAAGTTCTTAAACTGTTTAGACGATTTGTGAGGTTAGCGAAATGCTGCAATTAAATTTCGCACTTCACAAGTAACACATGAATGCGGATGTTTTAGGATTTGATAGAGTTAGTTCCTATCCTAAACTAAAATTGTAATTGACATTATGCTAATAAGTTTGAAAAGTGATTTATATAAAAGGAGAAGGAAGATTTCTTTTGGGATGTTAGTTGGAAGGAGAGTAAGATAGTCGTAGGAAGATTGCTTTTAGAATGTTAGTTGGAAGGAGTGTTAGTTGGAGGGAGTTAGTTGGAGTGAGCTAGAGAGTTAGTTGGATGTAAGTCGAGTAGGTAGCATGGTCAGGGAATCCTCCTGCTATCGAAAGGTTACTGAGCCGCGAGGATGAATGAAGATAAATGTAGTAGTTAAATTTATGGGTGATTAGTTCAGTAAAGTAAAGTAGCGGTGGTTATTTATTGATGCTAAAGTATTTGTGAAGGCTGCTCATTTAAACGTATAAAGATAATCAGTATAAGTTAAATATTATCAAAGTCCAACGCCCACCTTTTATTTAAGCTCTAAATAAAGCTCCATTGATTTTATAAATCTGACTTTGTGTTATTTCATAACTTCATAAATTAGGTATTTCATTTATAGCTTCAAGTTAAGTTAAATGATGATGGCGAAGTCTCGTTCGTCACACTGGCGCCCAACTTCGCTCGAATCCTCCCCCGAGCAACTATTTTTTGATGGCACTACGAGTGTGCTTCAATTTTTTGAGGAACTTGAATATTTTTTAAACTTTTATCAAATTGATGTTACAAAAAAATATGCTTGGTTAGCATATTCGTTGAGCGGAGAACCGAGAGAGTTGCATAGATTAATCGCCTGCCATTCGCTTGGCCCCAATCCCACGTATGATGATCTAAAAAGTAGAGTAATCGACCTCTTTGCCACTCGGTCTGATAAATTAAGATTGCAGCATGACCGCTCCCTCCCCCCTCACGAACGTCAGTGGGAAACAGTAATAAAACCAGTGGAAAAACCACAAGAAGTTATTAAGTCGCAAGAAGTAAGCTTGAGTACATTAAATCACCCTAAAACTGGCGACGAAAACTGTATTTCTAGTGCCAAAAGTCAAATGAAAGTTAATGAAAACGAGCAAACTACGCCTTTAACCAGCACGACAGACAAATCTACATCTCTTATTCAGAATTTAGCTACGGATAAAAAATCCGATAAAATATTTAGTATAGCGACGGAGATTGAAAAGGAAAGTACGATCGAATCTAATTGTGTAAATCAATCTTTTGCTTTAGATGAAATGAATGCTCCGCTAAATTCTACTGTTCAAACCTCGCATATCCCTCATTCACATTTAAATGCTAAACCGGTTCAAGCCGAAATATCAAATGTAACTGAAGCTCGGATAGCAGACATTGAAAGTCATAAAAATAAAATACCTGCGGCCGCTGAAACCGTTAAACGGACCGACAGTGACAAATTAATAAACGTTGCGGCTAACTTTTCTAGCGATTCAAATTCCTCTCCTGATAATTTAAATTTAAAAACAGTCAAGTCGACCGATTCGTTTACTTTCACAGACACTGTGGTAAAAGAATGTGACAAGTTTAACCAGTGTGCTTCTAAATATCTCGCAACTACTTTTAAAGAAAATCTAGTATTAAATGAAAGTACTACAGTTCAATATGCAGTGTTCACTACTTCTAGTTCTGCACATCAAATACGTAAATTCAATGATAAAGTCTTAAATCAAACGGAAAAATCAGATACCGGGGTCGCTAGTTTAAATGACACGCCGCCTACAGTAAAAGAAAATGCAGGTATTTTAACGAATGTGATTTCGAAAGTGCAATTCATCTCTTGTACGGTTTCACCGAACTCTAGCAGCCATGCATTCGACAGTATGGAACGAAAGCAACCCTCTCCTGGAACTATGAACAGTGAAAAGGCTCTGGGTGTGGAACCCCCTCCGGAGAGTGACCAGCCATCCGGTTCGAACCCTGCTCAGGTCAACAGCGATCCTGCAACGTCTGACCTAAATCTACAAGCTACCAGCGCTGAAAGTTCAACAGCGACTCCACCGACCAGGCTGACCAGCATCTCCAATTTTGCTGATATCAAGGATGCCAGTACAATCTGTCAGGTCGTATCTTCCATTATTTTATTTTTTCTCAAGTATTGGTTTATCAGAGCAGTGATAAAGTCTACGACATTTAGTAAAAACTTCTGGACTTTCATTTGGACTTTCAACTATGAGCTCAAAGCCTTGAATTTTCTAAAAAACCAAAATTCTAAATTTAAACTTGAAGCATGAACTTTCAGTTTCGGAAAATTCATGTATTATTTACATGTCATAAATTTTTGTTCTGTTATATAATCTATGCATGTATGTACTTTAAAGTTCTTTTATTTTTTAAGCCATCACCTGCAGTGGTTACTAAAATATGATTTTCTCTTTGTATATACATTTACCCCTCTTTAGTTTTTGAATGTACTTGAATGTTATGATATGTATGTACTCTAATGTTTTATTCCTAGCCAACTCCGGCGGTTTTGGAAAAAACTTTTTCAATAATTTATATATATATATATATATTCCTTACCTATATTTCTTTACATGTCTTATAAATTGTATAAAATGAAGTTTTGTAAGTGTATATAAATATTTTCTCTATAGTTTTGTAAATGATCTATATGTATGTACATTAATCTTTTTTTTCTCAAGCCATCAACTGCAGTTTGAGAACTTTTCGAAATATTTTGTATCCTTATTCTACGTTTTTCTAAATGTCGCAAATTGTGTAAAATGAATATTACTTATTGTAAACTTTTGTATTTTTCACTAACAGTTTATTTTATGTATGTATTAAGTTCTTTTACCTTGTAGCCATCACCTGCAGAAAGCTGGTAGTATTAACTTGTTTTTTTAACCTTTGTAAATATTTCCCCCCCCCCCTTTTCGTATTTCTATACCTATTGTATTTGTATATATAACTAAAATGAACTTTGATAAATGTATAAAATGAATATTTTTTTGAACTTTTGTATTCAACTAAAAGTTATCTATATATATATCTAGGTGTGTTTGAGTGGGGAAATATTTTTTTTGGCTATATGCGTAAATCACGCGTAACTTTTAACTAAAATCACTAACAAATTAATTTTTTGTCGTTTCGCATGCTATAGCCCAGGAGAAAAAAATATTGTATATACACTATTCTATGTATTCAGAGACAATTTGTCTCGTTTATCTATCTACAAAATGTAGTTTTATATTTTTGATACTTTAACAAGTTTCCGTTTTAGAAATACCTTTGATGCTCTAATCTGATGTCAGTTCTTAATCTCAAGCTCTCCTGTTTGTTACTTTGAAATGAAATGCTGAAAGAAGTATATTTTTGGAACTGTGCCAGTGTTTCTCTTTTCTAAAGTCAAAGATGTTTTTTTGGACGAGTGCCAAGAGCGAATCTCTTCTTTCAAGATTCAAGCAGATAGTGGACAACTGGAATTTTGCTCTTTTTTTTGCAGATGCACTTTAAAGTCTTTTTCCCTAGCCGAGGATACTGGACCTAGACTGGTCTGCAGTGGCTCCCTACAGTTCAAGTTTCAATAAAGTTATTTCAATGTTAAAAATCTTTAAAAAAATCAAGTCAACAACTGTTACAATTTAATTTAATTAATTACTGATCGCCTTTTTTGCTTAAAGCGAGCCTCCTGTACTGAAATTTTTTTAATTAATGAAAATTTTTCCTTTCCATTTAAGGAAAGTTGATCTGTATTCCCCGCTGTATCGTTGGACTTTACATAAGTTTAAACTAAGTTAGGGCATGGAGTTTCTGCCGTAAACCACCTCAGATGGAGCTAAAAAAAAAAAAAAAAGCATTTTTATCATAAATCTTTCCTGAGTGGGCAGTTTTAAGCTCGGCCTTCCTATTTTTTCCCTATTAGAATAAAAAAAAAAAAGCCATTAGTTATTCTTGGGCAGTCTAGTTTAAATTTAAGTTTCCCCCCTCTTTTGTTCTCTAAAGTCTTATGCAGTTCATTTTAGCAGTCAGTCACTGCAGCTAAAATTTTTATTTGCATAATATTACTCTAAAATTTTCACGGGTAAAAACCCGTTGGGGACTTTTACGTGCAAATTTGTTTTTTTGGGGAGGAGCTGTGAGGTTAGCGAAATGCTGCAATTAAATTTCGCACTTCACAAGTAGCACATGAATGCGGATGTTTTAGGATTTGATAGAGTTAGTTCCTATCCTAAACTAAAATTGTAATTGACATTATGCTAATAAGTTTGAAAAGTGATTTATATAAAAGGAGAAGGAAGATTTCTTTTGGGATGTTAGTTGGAAGGAGAGTAAGATAGTCGTAGGAAGATTGCTTTTAGAATGTTAGTTGGAAGGAGTGTTAGTTGGAGGGAGTTAGTTGGAGTGAGCTAGAGAGTTAGTTGGATGTAAGTCGAGTAGGTAGCATGGTCAGGGAATCCTCCTGCTATCGAAAGGTTACTGAGCCGCGAGGATGAATGAAGATAAATGTAGTAGTTAAATTTATGGGTGATTAGTTCAGTAAAGTAAAGTAGCGGTGGTTATTTATTGATGCTAAAGTATTTGTGAAGGCTGCTCATTTAAACGTATAAAGATAATTAGTATAAGATAAATATTATCAAAGTCCAACGCCCACCTTTTATTTAAGCTCTAAATAAAGCTCCATTGATTTTATAAATCTGACTTTGTGTTATTTCATAACTTCATAAATTAGGTATTTCATTTATAGCTTCAAGTTAAGTAAAATGATGATGGCGAAGTCTCGTTCGTCACAGATTTAGCTTTTTGAAATTAAATTTTCAAGAAAAAGAAATCGAATACGTAAACGAGCAATCTTGAACGATTTGTAAGCGACTTCTGTCTAATTTTTTAATGATTAAAAAAAAAAAAAAAAAAAAAAGAATTGCATGAGTTCCTATATATCATTGTAAAACAACCCATTTTCTGTGGTTTTCATGGAAATAGTGTATTTTCCGTTAAATATAAGTTTAAAAAAAAGAGAGAGAGAAAGAAAAGAAAGAAAATATGAAACCGTTTTCGAAATATCATAGGCTACACTTTTTGCGCATTCATCAGACATAATTTTAGTATTTTTTCTTCATAAATCGTAGAAATTTGTAGTGTATGTACAAAATAATAATAATTATAATAACAGCGTAAAATATATATATAGTCAGTTCAAAATAACCAGTGCTTTCCAATAGGTACTATATATAATTTTTTAATACCAGCAATGTTTTCAATAACTTATATTTTAAAAAACAAATTATTTCGAAACATTTATTAAACCTAGTTCCAATTGGCAAAGCTATACTAACAGAATCAATTTTATTCGTAGTATGCATGAACTCTATTTTTATTTTTCAGAGTGTTAATACCCCCCCCCCCCGCCTCCTAAAAAAAAAAGGAAAGAAAAGAAAGAAACGCACTACTTTCCATAAATTATATAAGTATTCCACTTCAATAATAAATAAATGTTATAATATATGTCACACATTTATTAAACCTATTTCCAAATGGCTAATCTATACAAACAGAAAAAAAAAGGTAAATATAAACATTATACAGAAACTTTTCTAAAATATTGAACACTTTTCAACGGTTATAGTGTATAAATATTTTAATATCAACATTTTCAGGCAGTAAATTGTATTTCAAAATCAATTTTACGCGAAGAATATATGTTTCTCTATGTTTTAGTTTTAAAAAGCCTTATACAATAAAAAAAATAAAAAAAAAGAAAGAAAAGGAAAAGAAAGGAAAAGGAAATACGCAATACTTATTATAAATTATATAAATATTTAACTCATTTCTTAAAACTAGTTAAAGATATGTTATTCCTACAATGTTATTGCTACTATAAAAATCAGTAAGGAAATTATGTACAGGTGACTAATCCCATAGACATTAGTCTATAAAAGATGCAAAACTTTACAACAAAAATTATGTATACATTTTTAATACCTACAACGTTAGGCAATAATTGATATGTGAGACAATATTTAATTTCAAACATTTATTGTCACAAAGTATTACACAAAACAAAAAAATGTAATAAAATACACTATTTCATATAAATGTAAAAGACATTTTTCATAACGCCAATATTTTAAAATAAAGCCTAGTTTTTGATCAATTTACGATTACATTTTTCAACAAGACTAAAAGCTAAAAACAAGAAAAAAAAATTCTCCTATAAAAATGAGTAAGGAAATTATGTGCAGGTGACTAATCCCATAGAAGTTAGTCTATAAAAGATGCAAAACTTTACAACAAAAATCATTTTTACATTTTTAATACCTACAATGTTAGGCAATAATTGATATGTCAGAAACAATTTAATTTCAAACATTTATTGTCACAAAATATTACACAAAACAAAAAAAAATGTAATAAAATACACTATTTCATATAAATGTAAAAGACATTTTTCATAACACCAATATTTTAAAATATAGCCTAGTTTTTGTTCAATTTACGATTACATTTTTCAACAAGACTAAAAGCTAAAAACAAGAAAAAGAAATCCTCCTATAAAAATGAGTAAGGAAATTATGTACAGGTGACTATAATCCCATAGAAGTAAATGATGCTGTGTAGATAAATAATTAAATGGATTTATAATATATAGATTTATATATAATTATTAATTATAAATAGATTTATAATTAAATAGATTTATAATGATAAATAGATTTTGAATAGATTAGTCTCTAAAAGATGCAAAACTTTACAACAAAAATTCTGTATACATATTTAATACCTACAATGTTAGGCAATAATTGATATGTCAGAAACAATTTAATTTCAAACATTTATTGTCACAAAGTATTACACAAAACAAAAAAATGTAATAAAATACACTATTTCATATGAACGTAAAAGACATTTTTCATAACACCAATATTTTAAAATATAGCCTAGTTTTTGATCAATTTACGATTACATATTTCAACAAGACTAAAAGCTAAAAACATGAAAAAAAAAATCGAAGTCAATAACAAAAGATCGAGCATTTAATATCTCGGATATAAACCCTATGAAATATTTGAACTCAGTATCCTGAGGCAGTATCCTTTTGCAAAGAGTTAGCACTTTGAAAAAGTCGTAAATTCTAATTTTTTTTTAGTATAAGAACTCTTTCTTACCTAATATACCGTTTCTTTTCTCTAGAGTGAGAAATTGCATCTGCAGGCTAAAAAGATTGTTACAGATTTTGACATAAAAATTTTAAACTTTGAAATAAATTAACTATCTACAACCCTTATTTTTCCACTGGAAAGGAAATGACATTTGGAGATGCAGATGCTTTCGGCAATGTTTGAAAAAATTTGCTTTTTATTACTTTCGAACAAAGTTTTATTATGTTTGAAGTTTTTGAAAGGATGAACTTTATTCGTGTAAGGTTTTTTGGATGTAAATTTTCAAGAGAGTATTTAGTAATATAAACAAGTCCTTTTCACACTTTTATAAATGATGTTCATTATTACTTTTTTTACTAAGTTTAAGTTTACAAATGTGTTTTTGTAACTACGTAGTGTTAATGGAATATTTTTAAAACATATATTTTTAATTAATAATTGATATTTGTAAAGCAATTTAATTCAAAACTTAAATGATAAGGAAGTTTTATTTTTACAAAATAATGAAATACACTGTTATGTAAAAATTTTAATTTTTTAAATGAATTCTTCAATACCAGTATACCAATATTTCATTGATTTTTATTAATAAACGATTTGGAGATGCTTGTATTATCGTTAATTAAAAAGAAATTACTTTTTATTACTTTTGTATAAAGTGTCATGATGTTTGAAGTTTTGAATAAATGAGCTTTATTCTTTTTTTTTTTTTTTAATGTAAATTTTCAAGAGAGTATTTAATAATGTAAACAACTTCTTTTCACACTTTTATAAACGATGTTTATATATTATTACTTTTTTAATCAGTTTAGTTTCAGAGTTGTGTTTTTATAACTTAGTAGTTTTAATGGAATACTTTCAAAACATATATTTTTAGGTAATAATTTATATATGAAAAACAGATTAATTCAAACGATAAATTATAATGATGGTTTATTTTTACAAAATATTATAAAAAACAAAACTATGAAATACACTGTAATTTAAAAATTTAAATTTTAATGCATTCCCTAAAAACAATATACTAATATCTCATTGATTTTTATCAACAAAAGATTTGGAGATACATATACTATCGTTCATTAAAATGAAATTGCATTTTATTACTTTTGTACAAAGTTTCATTATGTTTGAAGTTTTTGAATAGATGAATCCTTATTCTTGAAAGTTTTTTCTTTTTATGTAAATTTTCAAAGGGGTTCTTAATATTATAAAGTACATCTTTTGACACTTTTATGAACAATGTTCATTATTACTTTTTTAATGATTTTTAAATGTTCAAATTTACAAATGTGCTTTTACAACTATGTTGTATTAACAAGATATTTTTAAAATATACATTCTTAGTAATAATTTATGTTTTAAAAGCAGATTAATTCAAATGATAAATGATAATGATATTTCATTTTTACAAAATATTATAGAAAACAGAAGTAATAGATATGTTGTTATATTTAAACTTTTCTTTTTCTTTTTTGTGCATTCTTAAATACCAGTATATCAATATAGCGCTTATTTTTATTTATAAATGATTTGGAAATACATACACAATTGTTAATTAAAAGCAAGTAGCTTCTTTTTGCATTTGTAAAAGTTTCATTATGTTTGAAGAATTTAGAAATAGGAATATTATTTATATAAGGATTTAAATTTTCAACTGGTTAAATAACAGTGAAAATTGTTTTTTTTTAACATTTTTATAAATGATGTTAAATAGATTTTTTTTTAATGTTTAATAATAATAACAATAATAATAGTAATAATAATAATAATAATAATAATAAAAACTTTGATATTAGTGGCTTTATTCATAAGCGAAATATTCATATTTAAGAGTGCGTATATATATTAATATTGTATATTACAGTTCCTAATTTATTAAATGATAAATGTTTTACAATTAAAATAGAAATTCAAAATGATTATAAAATTCTGTAATGTAAGTCAACATTATCACATACACGACATTTAAATAATAATGATGATATTTTTACACAAAGTACAAAGATTTGAAATCAATTACATGAACTGAATACTTAATTACGTTTGTTAATGTATAGAGCAAACGATTTCAGGTATATTCAATGGTATATTCAGGTATTTTCTTGTGTGCTATAAAAAACAATAAATGTGTTTTATTCTGTTTGTAATTATTAAACTGAAAAATATTACAAAAAGTTATGGTATAAATGTTACACATAGACAATTTTTTTTTATTTTTTTTTTAATCTAAAGTAGCTTAGATAATCTAATGATTAAAATTAAAAGAATTTTTAAAGTTTGGTGATACTTTATAGAATTGATAGGCAGATTATAATAAAAATTCGTATAGACCTATAATGATATAAAGCAAATTTATAATATTTGGAAATCATGGTACTCATTCATCTCATCCACGAAGAATGGTCATAACAAAGGCAGAGAATTTGCGAGGAAAAAAATAAATAAATAAAAGTGTATGAATGTTAAAAGTCAGACAGCCGTATAGAACTATGTATTGATTGAGCTATGCCTGCAGCCCTTCACATCTACAAAACAGATAGGCAGATTATAAGAAAATTTCATGTAGTCATATAACGATATGTAATGCAAATTTATATTATATGACAAGCATGGTACTTAGTCATTCTTATGCACGCAGGACGACAAAGACAGGTAATTTGCACGAAAAAAGAAGTTGAAAGAGTATGAATTTTAAAAGTCATGCAGCCCATGAGAGCCTGTATTAATAATAGTAAAAAAAAACACTGTACTGCATTAGGATACCTAGGATATTTCGTTTCACAGCAGCAACAAATATAAATTACAAATTTAATTATTTGCTTTGAAATTTAAAAGATGATAATGAAATTCGACAAGTGTGTAAGCGAAGGTTGAGCAGAAATAGCAAATTTATTTCACCTTTTTTGCAATACGCTATGCGACTTGCATGGGTACATTTTATATTTAGTATTAAGTATCTACATTTATTATTATTATTGTTATTCAACCTTTAATTTTACGTTTGTTCAGCATCATTTAACAACTTTATCAGCATATACTTTCATTATAATTAAACTTTCACTCTAAACAGTATCCTGCAACAAAAACGGTGGTTTGTTATCAAATTTGGTACAGAGCTGTCAGCTGAAGTAGATTAAACTTTTCAAACATAACTCAACATTTGAAGGTGCAAGATGCAGTCAAGGAGACATTATATTCTTGTTTTATGATCTTTAATTTGACTCCAAGTAGGCCAAACTGGCACTCTTGGTTTGGTGTGTGCGCAATTCATGAGATGTAGCCAGGGAAAGGAAAATAAAATTTCAGTTTAAAAATATCCACCAGGTGACACTTTGTACAAGAAAATTGCAAATTTAACTGATGGTGAAAACCACAAAGGGATCAAAAACAAATTGATGAACGTTCAACTTGTTGAGGCATTTTATATTAGTCATTTCATTTGTTATATATTTTTCTTTCCCTATGTAAATTGTAACTTAGTGGACATTTTTGAAAATTTCTTTAATTCCTCAGGAATTTCTCATGATTTGTTCGCACACCATATTAGTTACAAATTCAATCGCCCGGTTTCATTATTGGGTACTTTTTATCGCAGAATTTTAATTATTAACAGACTATATATAAACCCTCATAATTTTGAACAACAGCCCACAGTTATCTAACTTTGAACAACAGCAAAATTCCATATTATCACTCAAATACAATAAAAAAATTTGCGTTTAATATTCTAAAAATCAAATACAAAACTTATTTTAATTCATACTTCAGTAAAGAATTAAGACTTGTAATAGTCATCAATTCAACTTTTTGAATATGATTTCTTTTCTAAGAATATAACGTTTATTTTTTGTGGCGTGAGAAACCGTAATTTCAGGCAAAAAAAAAAAAAAAAAAAAAAAGAATACTTAAAGTTTTTTGGCATATATTTTTTAAACTTTTAAACAAATTAATTAATTGCATACAATATTTGTTTTCCCATTTCAGAAAAACATTGAAGTGATATTACTTTTCAAGAGATTTTTATTGTATCTAAAGTTTTTATATTGTACTATTTCAATCTTATAAATTCCTTTAATAAATCTTCAATAAACTATTTCATATTTGTAGTTATTTTCCGTGATCTTCGTCCATTAAAATTAATAGTAATCAATTGTAATTTTTTGCATAATATTTCTTCCATACAAATATGTATAATATTTCTTTTCTATGGCGTGAGAAACCATAACCATAACTTGAGGCAAAACTGAATCCTTAGAGTTTTTGGCATAAGTTTTTTAAACTTTAAAACAAATTAACTGCGTACAATATTTGTTTTTACATTTTAGAAATATATTGAAATAAAAACGCAGATGCCTTCGGAAACATTTAAAACTGTTTATATTTTTATTACTTTAGAAGAAATTTTTATAATGTTTGATGTTTTTTAATTGGTATCAATCATATTAATTCCTTTAATAAATCCTCAATAGACTATTGTATATGCTTAATTACAGAGGTCTGCTACCAAAAAACTTCATAGGATTTTTTTTTTTTACTCTTGCTTATAAATTTTTACTCGATGGAACCAAAATCAAAGTAAATATGTTCTATCACGCCTAGGTTAGTTGCAAAACGCACATTTTTAATTGATTTTATTATTATTATTATTATTATTATTGCAAAATTGAAAATATAAGGGATGTGCGCAGTACTAAGGTTGAAAGTGGAAGCTTGTTCTTAGAGGAGGGGGTGGTCACAAAAAAAAAAAAAAAAAAGGAAAGGTGTTTCACTGACAAAAGTAGTGAACATATAATGTTAACTATATCATAAAGAAACAGTTTGCTTAGTTGTGAGAAAGAATATGTTTAGTTTAATGTAAAATAAATAAAGTTTTTTTTATTGCAAACCTCTTCATTTCGAAAAAAAAAAAAAAAAAGCACGAAATAGGTATAAAATGGAAGTCATTTTTTGATTCAGAATCCTCGAAAGCAAAAAATGTATAAAATAATAATAATAATAAAAATAAAAATAATAATAAAAATAATAATAATAATGCGCATAAAATAAGTTTTTTTTTTTTTTTTTTTTTTTTTTTTAACAGACCTGCTATTTGCTGAAATTTTCATCCGCGAAAGTTAAAAGTTCTCAATTGTAATTGACCTCTAATAGCTATCATTTCTAATTTTTACTTTCCGAACACTATAGTGAGGAAAGTATTGTAATCATGCCAAAAATCCGAATTTGAGATTTTGATGTTTCTATACGTTTCGAGGTCCAACGAGTCCGTTTTCACTATTTTTGCGATGATGTATGTATGTGTGTGTATGTATGTGTGTATGTATGTGTGTATGTATGTGTGTATGTCTGTGAATGAACACGCTAGCGTCTAAACGCTTTGTTCGAATAAGCTGAAATTTGGTACGTATATTGTAAGTCACCATAGTACGAACCCTATAGATTTTGTTGAATCTAGCACTTATAGTTTTTTTACAGGGACACAAAGAAAAATTCTTTATCATTATGACCTATGGGACCAAAATATTAAAAGTGCGATAGCATCTAAACGCCTTATTCAATTGAGCAAAAAATTTATACACATATTATAGGTCACCGATATTCAATCCGTATAGATTTTGGAGAATCTAGCACTTATAGTTTATTTACAGGGACACAAAGAAAAATTCTTTATCATTATGGCCTATGGGACCAAATTTTTAAAATTGCGATAGCATCTAAACGCCTTATTCAATTGAGCTGAAAATTTATATGGATATTATAAATCACTGTTGAACTAACTATACGCATTTTGGCGAATCTAGCATTTATAGGTTTTTACAGGGACACAACGAAAAATTCTTTATCATTATGATCTATGGGCTCAAAGTTCGGTAGCGTTAAGTAAAACATCGTGTAGTATATGGAAAAAAATACTCAAACACTCTATTATGGTTTTCTATCTTTTGTTTGTTTAACGACTCATTTCTTTATCTAAAAAACTGTTAATTACACAATGTTCGGAAAGTCGAGTGGAGTCACTCCAGATTTTTTTGTGTAAGATTTATTTCTTACGAATATAATGCTTCTTTTCTGTGGCGTGAAAAACCATATCCTTAGACAAAAAAAGAATCTTGGCATTAAATTTTTGAACGTTAAAACAAATTGATTGCACACAGTATTTGTTTTTCATTTCAGAAGAACATTGATGTGAAGATGCAGATGCATTCAGGAATGTTTTAGAATATTCAAGATTTTATTACTTTAGAAGTGTTTTTTAAAATATCTGGGGTTCTTTCAATTGATGTACTTCAATCAAACAGATTTTTTTAATAAATCTACAAAAGATCATTTTACATATTTATATACTTGTTTATTGTTATCTTTATAAGATAAAAGTAATGAGAGACTTATTTTAAAAGTCTTATAACTAAGAAAAATACCGAATTAATTATTCTTCCAATTTTTTTATTGCAAACCTCTTCATTTCGAAAAAAAAAAAAGTATGAAATAGGTATAAAATTGAAGTCATTTTTGGATTCAGCATCCTCGAAAGCATAAAATTTACCAAAAAAAAATTAATGCAGATGGCAGAAATTATTTTTGGCAGACCTGTGTCATTTCCCGTAATTTTCATCCGCGGAAATTAAAAGTTATCAATTGTAATTGTCATCTAATAGCCATCATTTCTAACTTTTTTGTATAAGATTTATTTCTTACGAATATAATGCTTCTTTTGTGTGACGTGAGAAACCATATCCTCAGACAAAAAAGAGTCTTTAGAGTTTTCGGCATTAAATTTTTAAACTTTAACAGAAATTAATTGCACACAGTATTTGTTTTTTCGTTTCAGAAGAACATTCATGTGAAGATGCAAATACGTTGAGGAATGTTTTAAAATGTACAAGATTTTATTACTTTAGAAGTGTTTTTTATCATATCTGGGGTTTTTCGATTAATGTACTTCAATCAAACAGCTTTTTTAATAAGTTTTCAAAAGATCACTTTATGTATTTATTTATTTATTTATTGTAATCCTTATCATCTAAAAGTATTTTAAAAGTCTTATAACTAAGAAAAATAATACCGAAATAGTTGTTTTCCCAATATACAGTTAGGTATATATTATTAAAGTATATGTGTCGTCTAACTGCAAAACCGGCCAACTGCTTAAAATTGAAAAATGCGTTTTTTCAGTTTTTTAAGTTCTAAGCGAACGTTTTCACCATCTGGAAACAAGATACCATGCCAAAGCCGATTCCATCTCTGTGTTATTTGCCATTGTAAAAAGCGTATTCCGAACTTATTTGAATTTTATCGTATACATAGAACCTATAAGGGTCTCAACCAAGTTTATTAATGAATTTTATCCGCAACTTTTAACAAAGTGGCGGATATTTTAAACTAAGTGGGGCCACTTGAAATCAGGCTGCTACTTGAAAATTTAAAATCTCTCACGATAACTTACAAAATAATACTCTAAATCGAACCAAATTTGGACAGTTAACTTATCTAATAAATATCTTGGATGAATTTGTTAACCAAATTCCACCTTCCCCTTTTTTTCTTTTTTTTTAAAGTGGACGCCACTTGAAATTTTCAAACTCACACTGTAAAAAGCGTTCTAAACACCGGATTTGCTTGAATTTTGGTGTATACATATAACGGTCAAAACCAAGTTTATTAATGAACTTTATCCGCCATTTTTAACAAAGTGCAGGTGTTATTAACTAAGTGAGACAACTTAAAATTAGTCTACCACTTGAAAATTTATAAACATGATAACTTTTTTAATTCTGATTCAATTCGAACCAAAGTTGGGTAGCGACCTTTTCTGATAATTACTTTGGATGAGTTCCCTGGGCAACCTGTTTGGACATTTTGTTTCCAAGTTGCGGCCACTTCAAACCACGCTGCCACTTGAAAATGTACCATCACTATAACTTTAAAAATACTAAACTAATTCAAACAAAAGTTGGATAGTGAACTTATCGTTCAAATATCTTGGATATGTTCGCTTGGTAACTTTAGAGCAATTTTATTTCCAAGTGGCTGCCACTTTAAAATTTGGCATTATGGTAACTTTTGTTATACTGAATCAATTCGCATGAAATTTGGGTAGTGGATTTATCATTCAAATATCTCAGAAAAGCTCGCTGGGCATGTCTCTTCGCTTTTTTGTTTCCAAGTGGAGGCCACTTGAAATTACGGTACCGCTTAAAATTTTTTTATCATGGTAATTTTCGAAATACTAAATTAGTTTGAAATAAAGTTGGACAGTGAACGTATCATAGAAACATCTTGGATGATTTCGCTTGCCAAGTTGCTTCGACATTTTGTTTCAAACTTGTAGCCACTTAGACTGCGATTTTAAAATTTGTTATAACAAAAACTTTTGAAACACTGCCCTGATTCGAACTAAAGTTGGACAGTGAACTTATGCTTCAAACATCTTGGATGAGTTTGCTATGCATCTTGCTCCATTATATTGTTTCCAAGTGGCGACCACTTGGAAAATTGTTATCACGATAAGTTTTGAAATACTTAACCAATTCAACCCAAAGTTGAAAAAATGCGTTTATCATTCAAATATCTATGATTTCGGTGGGCAATTTTCTCCGTAATTTTGTTTCCAAGTTGTGTACACATGTACGCTACCACTTGAAACTTTGTTATCGCGATAACTTTTGAAATACTGAATTTATTCGAACCAAAGTTAGGCAGTGAACTTATCTTACCAAGTCTTGGATTAGTTCACTGAGCAACTTGCTCCGCCATTTTCATCCAATTGACGGCCACTTAATTTTTCAACACGATGACTTTTGAGATTCTGAAGTAGTCTGAGCTAAATTTGTACAGTAAACTTATCCCTCAAGTGCATTTTATATATTTGTTTGCCAACTTCGTCTGCCTTTTTGTTTCCAAGTGTCGGCCAATTTTGGACAAAATGGCGGCTACTTGATAAGGAAAAGAAATCAACCTGCCCTTCCGAATGAGTCGGAAGGACTTGTTTTTACTTTTGTTTATTTAACGATTTGACTAACTTTAATTTAACTATACAACCGTTAATTACTTAATTTTGGAAAGTCAAGCAGTGTCACTCTAAATTTTTTTGCTTGTACATTTAAGTACTAGAAAAAAATTTTGTCTAGAAAGCACATTCAGTAACCATGTTCATATTCAAAGGATAACGAAAATAGAGGATGATTTTCCTCGGTCACGTGACGAGTGAAACGGCCAGACCCGCCCATAATTGCATGACACAGCGGAAAATCTTTCACACCCCTTGTCCGAAAGTGGGTCAAGGGACGGGACGAGCGACGAACTTTAAAGGCACTCGTTATGATATTTTATATTTTGGTTACACACTTCGATGAGGGATGTTCTTTCTAGTTAAATATATGCTTTAGAGTTTAAGTATCTGTGATTTCTTTTATCTATAAAATAATGTTATTTAAATTACCTCTTTAAATATTTTCTTTCTATTCATATTTTGAATCTCTTTTTCATCACGATTCCGAAATTTTAAATTATTTGAATTCTGATATTGACTACTTTTAACAATTACATTTTCGTAAAGTATGACATTAAATAAAATTAAAAATGAAAGGCAGTGACCAATCTAGGTTTCTGAAACTATCTTACAATTTTTTTTGTTTTTAGAATCCAAATGCAAAATTTTATTAAAAAGGAGCAAATTTTAATTATTTTTTATTTTTTATTAAATATTCTGTTATATATAAATGGCATTTGGCTTTCTGAAATATGAATAATGAATTTTCCAGAAAGTAAAAAAAAAGTCCCTTTTCCTAAAAGCATTTTAAAGAACCATTTTTGAACTATGGAACTAATTAATTTCATCTAAATATATTCGGTCTCTATCTTTGTATGTTGAATAAAAAAGCTTTGCAGACAAATGTGCTTTATTTATTTTTGTAAACATTTTTTTTTCTCATTAAAATAAAACTACTTTATCATATGTGAAATATTTCAAATGCTTCTTTCATTCAAAAAATTTATTTTAACAAACTTTGAAGTGGGTATTTAACATTGTATACAATTTTGTGTAATTGTATGCAATGTTAAATACTCACTTAAAAGCCGACAACTTTAAAATCCTTCACGTGTTTAAATGAAGTTTTGAGAGTGAAACTAGAATTATTTTTCTTCTTTCACCATTATTAATGGTTATTTAAATAGAGAAAAAGAAAAATTAAAAACATATGTTTTAGACTGCGTATGTTAATCAAAACTTTTATTTTTAGTCTTACGAAGTACTTTTATAACTAATCATAAATTATGACGTTTTATAAAAATGTACCTGACAAGAAATATCCCAGCACACTATTTGTACTTTGCGAATTTTACCAGGTAGTGTAGTTATGTACAAATTTTCTCGGCTGTTGTAATAATGACACCTCACCGTTCAATATGGAATTTTACTAAAACTTATATATCAGGTACTTACAATAAAAGTTATATTGATTTAATTACGAACATATTATGCAGCCAATAGCATTACTATATATATATATATTTGTTTCCACCATTAATAAGAAACATACAAGGGGGTTTCAAAAAGTGAGGTAACAAGCCCATTCAGTGATAACGTTTATTCAGGAGATATATATATATAATGTACGAAGATTCAGGTACATATTACTTCTCTATATAATCACCATACTTATTGAGCATTTGTTCCGACCTCGTTCAAACTCAGTGAGCTGTTGATAATGGCTTCTTCGTCTTCTTAGAGGCATCCTTGACTAACATTAACCCACTACGTCAAATCTCAACTGTAAATAACGATCACGAACCTTACAGCGCTTATTTAAAGCAAACCTCATTTGCATGTTCATAGTGTCGCAACTAGCGCCACACTTATGCGCGTAGCTCGAAATTTGAATCGACGTCATCTTTCAGATGTGTAAACACGCCTACCAAATTTCGTTTATCTAGCACAGCTCCTTCCTGGTGTTGGGATTTTTTTTCCATCAGTGTATAAAGTTTGAATTTTTTTTTTTTTTTTTTTTTTTTTTTTTTTAGGTGGAGTAAAAAGGGGTAAATCTTATCTGGTACATAAATATAGAAAAGCTTAAAGTGGTAGTATAATGTATCTGGACTCTAAAACTTTGGTAGATAGCTTTTTATGAATCTATGAATGTGCAAAAATTATTAAAATAATCACAGATTTATTTATTTAAACTTACGTATCTTGGACATTATACAATTATACGAACTGCTAAATAATAAGGGGATAACAAATTCTTAAGTATAAACTTTCATTTCAAGAAATTTTCGTGAATTCAGTCTTAAAAATTAGATGTTCAAAAACGTCTCCCTTAAAAATGTTAAAAAATTTTTAATAACTCGCAAATTAATAAGCATCTTACTTCAGTTATAAGAAATATTGGCTTTTCTTTTATAAAAAATTTTTCTCTTGATTCAGTTCTAAACATTAGATTTTGCTAAACAAAAACAAAAAAAAAAGAAAAAAAGAAAATACCTTTATCAGCATAAAATTTAATTAAATTCGTATTGTCACTTATTGACTTGGATTTTTTTGTTCACTTTTAACGCGAGGTTTTAAGGAAAATAGTTTTCTCTGTTATATTCCTTGTTTTATGAATGAAGTGGAGTTTGAATGCTAGCATATCTCCCTCAGTAACCTAGATTGTAGGTTTCTCTATATCTACATCTGGCACATACTGAAGTTCTCACTTTGAGAGTAAAACATCGTTCAAGTCAGGGATCTTCTGTTGGTGTCAAGTACAGGTACTTCAGAGTTTCTGAACATTATTTTTCTGTGGACATCGATAAAGTCACCCAAGGTTACTTCTTACTTCTTGACTTTACTCTACCTGCCTTTTTGTAGGGATAAAATTATCCTAGTAATATTTAAAATAGATCAAAATGGTATATAAATGTTTTTTTCTTGTCATATTAGTTTTATCTTAAATTTTTTCATCTATTTGATTGAACTGATATGTAATAAAACTGATATTAAATATAAAAATACCTTACAGTCGTTTCGCTTTCTGTCCGGACTTCATGAATAAGATTTGCAGTAATTTAAAATTTTCTCAATTAAGGTATATTTCATTCTTTATAAATATTTGAGCGAAATATTTAAAAAAATAATAAATATGTTGAATAATTTTTTTCAAGAACTCAGTATTTATTACTGAATGTCAGACAGTACACTCTGTGGAAACGATAAATAACAAAAAATATCATACTAAATCAAAAAATACCTGTTTTGTTCGTTTACCCAAAGCTGTTCAATCCGGCGTCGGGTCATCATTAGAAGACGAACTTTCTCTATGTTTCGTGCTCGACTGCTGATTACAGAGCAAGTTCATCTGATGATGATGATCTGACGCCAAAAATCTAAAAGCTTTTGGTAAATGAATAAAAAACGTATATTTTGTTCTAATATAATTAATTGAAGTGTACGTTTATTAAACTGCTATTTTAAAATAAGTATATCATTATATTAAGAAACAAAAATCTTTTTCTGCACTTTGTAAAGTACAATTCTGTACTGATAAGTATAAAGGATTTAAGTCCATATTCTTGATTTTTCAGGAGACGAAAAATAAAGTTAAACTAACTAAAAACTAATCAGAAGAATCTATTAGGAAAAAGGGATTATGTTGATTTATACCCTTTATACCGTTCAGTGATTGTCAACCTTCATTTAATAACGGGAAAAAATAGAATTAAATATTTGATACAAAGATTAATGCTAAATTTCTGACTTGAGTCTTTTTTTACCAATGGATTTTCTCAAAGACTAAATGACATGGATTTAAATCCTTTATACCAATCGATAGAGAATGTTTTTCTGGGTCTGACTATGTACTTAACTAAAAATCGACATTTTTGGACTTAAATCCTTTATACTTATCAGTACAGAATTAATCCTTAAAACTTCATTTTTAGATATTGAGATTGATCCTAAAGAGGATTATGATTTCTCATAATATATATGTAGTATGAGATATCTTTAGAAAATTCACTAACACTTAACTGTGTTTTTAATTGAGATTTTTCAAATAAATTTTAAGATAATAAAACTTCTTAAGTAAAGCAAACTGCTTTCTCAAAAACATATTAGTGAAATACTTTTGAAATAATAAATACACTGAAGATATTTACATTAAGTTGAAGAACTCAATATTTTAACACTGAATATCGTGAAATACACTCTAAGGAAATGTCAAAAGTATCAGGCTTTGAAACTTCATCAACTCAACAACGTGAGTTTATGGAAGATTTCATCCCAAATAATGAAATCCAAAATATCAAATTACGCCAAAAGCATCAACCTCTTAAAACGTCATTTCCATCCAAATGTAAAAGTAAGTGTTCTTGGCGTTTAACTTATTTCTTATTTTCAAGCTGTTTTTTTTTTTTTTTTTTTTTTTGTGTGTGTGTGTGTGTAAAAAACTCAAGACATTTTTAGATATAAATTTTTAACTTTAAACTTTTTTTAATATAACTGAAAAATCTTAAATAAACATTAAACTGAAAAATTGAAGCTTCTTTTTTTAAGATTTCAATTATTGTTTTCATACGTAATAAGATAATACAGTAAAACTTATCTTTAATGCAGATTTCTTCAATTTATAAATGCGTTTAAATCAAAATTAAATACTTTTAAATGTACTTTAAACTCTATATAAATAAAAAGTATTGGATTTGTCAAAAATTTCGACGTCCGATTTCCGATGGATTTACATATTTTGAGATGATTTGATCTGATCACTGATTTGAACACTTTTAGAAATTGTCTGTCTGAGTGTTTACGTTTTACCATAACTTTGTGTATACCGTATCTCGAGAACCAATGATTGTAATTTAAACAAACTTGGAAATTAATCTCAGTGATGTTTGGGATTGATGGTTTTATGTTTTATAATGTTTCTTTAGAAGATATATAAGCTCTTAACACCATTTTTTATTTATATTTTATGAATATGATTTTAGATAATGAAAAATTCCTCAAGTATGGCGAATTTCTTCCTTTTTTTTCTTTAAGTGAGACATTTTCAAAAGAAAAAAAAGAAGTACAGAAGATATCTGCACTAAGTTGAAGAACTGAGTAATTTAATATTGAATATCCTGAAGTATACTCCGTGGGGGGAAATGTTAAACAACCAAAATTTATTATTATGTTAACAAAACAAAGTATTTCCTTTTTTTTGTGTGTGTGTGTGTATATAAAGTGCCTTTAAGGGGGTCCGGGACACCATTTATTATTATTATTATTATTATTTATTGATGAATTACTGTAATTATTTTTTCTTGAATTGAAGCTTTTTTGATGATGAAGTTAAACAAGAAATAATCTTAAAAGAAATTTAAATAAAATTTCAAAAATTTAAAATTTAAAATTTTTGATAAATTTAAAATTTGTTATATCTCATGAAATAATGGCTCAATTTACAAACCTTTTTCAACTTTATGTACAGAAAGGATTTATCTTCAATTTGTCTTCAGGATTTTTTATTATAATGATAATTTTTTTAAATATTAATTTTAATTTGAAAATTATTTCATTTGATTATTTCATGCATAAATTTTGGATTACCAAAAAAATTTTGTTCCTAAATAAAAATCCCGAAGACAAATTGAAGATTAATCTTTTCTGTATATAAGAGTGAAAAAGTTTGTAAATTGAATCATTAGTTCATGAGATATAACAAATTTTAAATTTATCAACAATTTTAAATTTTAAATTTTTAAAATTTTATTTAAATTTTTATAAGTTTATTTAATTTTTTTTTTTAAAAGATTTTTCCTCGCTGAACTTCATCGTAAAAAAAGCTTCAATTTCAGAAAAAATAATTACAGCAATTCCTCAATAAATAATAAAAACAAAAATTTGGTGTCCCAGAACCCCTTAAACTTAAAAACTTCATTACCAGATATTGTAAATTAATCTCAAAGTAAAATTGTGTCTGATGTTTTTGTTTATTATAAGTTTATTTATTTATTTATTTATTATTTTTTACAATATTTATAAACATTTTATTGTATATTTAATTGATAATTTATGAATGGGATTTTAGATAAAGTAAAGTCCTAAGTATGGCAAATTTCTTTCTTCTGAACCTTTCAGTGAAGCACTTCGGAAATAATAAATATTCTGATATTTGCACTAAGTTAAAGAACTCAATATTTTAATACCGAATGTCGTGAAATACACTATAAAGAAACGTCAAAAATATCAGGCGTTGGAACTTCATTAACTCAACAACTCAACTTTATGGAAGATTCCGTCTCAAATAATAAAATCCAAAATATCAAATTACGCCAGAAGCATCTGCCTCTTCGAACGTCACTTCCGTCCGACTGTAAAAGTGGGTGTTCTTGGCGTTTAATTTATTTCCAGGATAAAATGTTTTTTTGTGTAAGAAAACTCGAGATATTTTTTTCTCGTCAAATTTATAGCGTGAAAAACTTTTAAATATAACGGAAAATATAAAATTAATCACATTTTGTGTATTAAAATTCAAGATATTTTTTTTCTTTTTTCTTTTCTTTCTTTCTTTCTTCTTCTTCTTCTTCTTATTTTATTATTATTATTATTTTTTTTTTTTGTGTGTGTGTGTGTGTGTATGTGTTACTCTTACACGAAAGAAAATTTTACAGAAGTATTTATACATCATGCAGATTTCTGGACTTTATCTATCCATTTAAGTCAAAATAAAATATTTTTAAGCGTATTCTATATTAGTGTATTTTATTTTGCACATAATAGATAGTTTCTTTTCTTTGTTTCATTTTTGTTTTTCATTATGTTCCATTTTCTAAACATTCGTTTATTAAATTTTGTTGTAAATGTTTATTAAATTTAACTTTTCTGAGAAATATTAAATTCTACACGATTACGAAAATGTCATGAAATTTTGTAACTATATTATTTAATGCATTATTATTGGAGATATTTTGTGAATGTTAAAAAAGCCCCAAATCTTAAAACAAAATATCTTGGTCAATATTTGTCATACAGAAAAGAATGTTTTTGTGTTATATTTGTTAGGATGAGTGTCAACTTTTACTGACTATGACTATAGAGACCAGAGGATTGTATAAATCTTAGTTTTTGTAATTTTTATAAAATTAATTTTTTAACATATATAAATACAATTATGATTTACCTTAAACTACATCATGAGGGTTTTTTCGCAGTCAGGCCCAACGCGTCTTCGGATTGATCTATTGATGAGACTGCTTGTTCTTCTCCCTTTACAATTCCGTTTTAGCATATCACGCCATTTGGCGTGTATTATGACAGGAATGTTATTTTTGCAAACTGTTCCGTTAGCCAATACGTCGATTGCCTCTCTTTTAATGGCATAGTTGCTATTCACGAATTTTTTAATATTACGAAAATCTATTGTTAAATTTTTATTTTAGATAATTTTGATTAATGCTATTGTTATTTTGTTAAATTTTATATCAAAATATCGAAAGGAAACTCATAATGATGTTTAAAGGTAAATCGTAAATCCATCCTTAAATATCCTTCATCAATTAACCCTTTGGGTACATTTGACGAGTGAGACTCGTCATCTGCTTACTTGGGCGAAAACGGTGGACGAGTCTGACTCGTCATCTGAATTTAAGAAGTAGGCGTTGATGTTTGCGGCACCCCCGCCAGTGGGCATTGATTGCAAACAATTGCCTGACGTTTGTTTGTGATATCGTACAACCATAGTTATATCATTACTATAAGTATATTCCATATAAAATTTATTACTTTTACATATTAACACTTTCGCGACCGCTGACGTAGATTCACATCATTTTGTAACTCCAAAAGTGGGCGTTTCTTTTCCAATTTGTACGCTATTATTTTTCTTAAATATATAATCAATATTCACAACTTTACAATGAAATATACTATGGATACAAATACTTTGATTAGAAAAAATAAAATTATAATGTATATCTATTTGTAATATAAATGTGAATACAGAAAAGTTTGTTCTGAAACATTGTAACATGTGAGAATAACGCCCACAGGCGGACGTTACTGTCAAAAATTCAAAATCATGCGGCTGTGAAAGTGTTAGCGACAAATTAAATCCGTCCCATGGCCATAAAAATCTTAAAATAATTCAGTACTCAACTGGTTAAAAAAAAAAATAATAATAATTTGATTTTTAAAATTTTAAAATGCCAAAACATAAATACTTACACTTTTTAAATATTTTTTTTTTTTTTTTTTTTTTGGGGGGGGGGATATATATCAATGACCAACGGTTTCAGAAACAGAACCATCCTTTCCATCCAGTATATATATATATCTATTTAACTTTAATATTTTTTCTTTCATTTATATCTTTGTATATTTTTATTTACGTTTTAAAATTGTAAAATGATTGTAATGATAAATTTCACAATCTTCATTTGAAAATATGATAAATCTGCATTAATAAAAAATATGGATTTTTAAACTGTGATAATATGCATTATATCCCTCAGTTTTATTACATATTTTATAAATAGATTGTATTATCTCTTTCATCAATTCATTGTTTACATGTACGTACATATAAATGATGAGCCATGGTTTAATACAAATTTTATGAAGGTTGAAGATACGAATAAACGAAGAACACACAAAGGCTGTCACACTTTTGTACATTGAGCGAACGAAAAGTTGTTAAAGTTGTTACATTGTATTTTCACAGATGTGTGAAAAAAATAATAAAAATAAATAAATAAATAAATAAATAAAAATAAAAATCTAACAACCTTTGATTGAATATGTTTTATCAAATATCTTAAGAAATAGTTGATGGATTCTTCTATACATTTGTGAATGGGGCGTAGATATTTAACCATATATTTTCTAATGATGTTTTGGGGATAGACATTTAAGGAGTCCACTACAGATTCAAGAAATATTTTTTTTTTTTTTTCACGTACATGGAAGCAGTCTATATGGCCTGCAACCGTACAATATTCTTCTCTTTGACACTTACAACGGTTGTGTTCATTTATGTAAAGCTACTGCTTATAATTATGAAAATAGATTTGAAAATTGGAATTATCAGCAAGACGCCAGTGATCAGTAGGCCCTTATAACTTAGTCGCCACTTGATTAAACAAGGTTGGTTAGCGTAAAATTTACTGCGGTTTGAGATGAAGATATGAAGCCTTTCTACACCTATCCCTTGAATAGGCTAAAGGTAATTAGTATTGTTCTTTTGTGACAAGCGCTAGCAGTTCTCAGATCTTGGCACCCTATATAGCTGACGCAGAAAAAATAAGCCAGATTTCTTTTGTTTAAGCTTTAAGCATTGTGCAAAAAAAATTTTTGAAGGTAATCGAGAAAGAAAACTGGCAGATTATTATTATTATTATTATTATTTTAAGTAAGCACATTTTCTTAGTTGCCAATAGACCAGTGGCGAATATATTTCTTCGGGTCAAAATAGAAATATAATGGTTTGTTTAAAAAATTGTTTTTAAAATTGTATATATTTCTTCATAATTCACGGAATTTTCAATTACATTTAAAATCAGTTTTAGATATAAAGACGAAAATTATTTTAAAAATATATAATCTATAATCAAAAAATAAATATATTAAAACATTTATGAAATATGAGCATTCATTCGAAACAATTTGTAACTATGCGGAAACGTTAAAAACTTGTTTTGATAATTTTCTAAAGAAATGTCCAGAGCAACTTTCATCAATGATATAAAAAAATTTGCATGACATCTTGTTTCTTTCTTTCTATCTTTCTTTCTTTCTTTCTTTATTTATTTTGCGCGTAACTCTTTAACAAATAAAGATTTCAACATAATATTTTAATGAAATGTTCATTATTATATTATATAATTAAATAAACATTTATTGCCATAATATCGGAAAATTTTTTTAACTGAGAAGTTTTAATAAGCTTAATATTGATACATTTCAATGCATACGTATGCAAACATTCATAACTCTAAGACAATAGTTTCAAAGAAAGATTTTCAAAGACTACCAACCCCTTAACCCCTTAACGCGCGGTGTCCTCGCTGCGAGGACGCAAAATTTAAGATACAGCTGCAAAAATTCATCCCGGAAAATTTTTAGCAAAAATTTACGTTTATAACATATCAGAAAAGGCCGGTTTTTTTAACCATAATTTTAAAATTTCTTTATGTTTGATTTAGTTCATGAATTCCGGTGGCAGTATAATTTAAATGATCTGAATTGTCTTGCGCCGCAAAGGGTTAAGAAAGTCTTTATGCAAATATATATTTATAAGAAATAATTCACTGCCTACGCTACCTGGATACGGACAGGAACAAAATGTGAATGCGTTGTGTAAAAAAAGAAAATAAATAAAAATAAAAATAAAAATAGGAGAAAAAATGGCTAATCGAAATAAAGCTACTAATGTTAATACCCAATATATACCCCACGCTTATGTATGATTTTGAACACACGCTGGCATTCTATTTGCCAATTCCCTGAGGATAATAGCATCAATATTACGCCAGACTTTAATGATAGCAGCTTTCAACTCTACCATTGACTGAAGCTGTCTGCATTTGAAATATATAGCCCTACTCAGGATATCTCACGCATCTTTTGGGAATTGCAATCAGGAAAAATGGCGGATCATTCAGTAACATGCACCCTGTTAACTAAAAATCATTCCTAAAGGGGATTTTGAAAAAATAAATGGAGTTATTTGCCTGCTGGAAAATTCATCTTGGACCACTAATTTTTTCTTCAAATAGCATTAAATGGGTTTATAGCTTTTTTAGGTAATCGGCAGACTTCATGCAACTTGCGAAAACAGCCAAGTTAAGTTTACCACCAAGCAAAAAGTCTCCCCCTTTATTAATGAGCATTCGTCTTGCTGTCTAATGAAGAAAATTCCCACTTCTTTTCTCCTGTCAAGTCAATAGAAAACAAGGCCATCTGGGCCATCCTTATTATTTTTTTCTTATTTTAGAATATAACACGATGCTACTTATCCTTACTGGTTTGATGGCTTTTGTCACAATCTAGTCTATTTTTCTTGAGGATACCTTTTAACATGGGATCCTGTTTTCTTTTTTATATCGATAGTTACTTGTACATCTTATAATCCGTGACAGGATTGATTTTGTCACAGGGACATCATCATCTTGACCAATTGTCTGAGAAAACACCACCTCATGAAAAACGGTGCACATCATTTTCTTCACTGTAAGTTTTTTATCGATATGTTTTATTTGGGCCGCGGTAGCCCGGTCGGTAGAGCGCTGAGCTCGAAACTGGAAGATTGCTGGATCAATACTCGAGTCAGCCAAAGACCGTGGTGTATACTATAGACACTCCTTTTTTATATCCATATGCATTGCTGTGCTTCAAAAAAATTGTATATTACGGATTTAGATCATTTGATATACTTATCTAAAGCAAATGGGAATGGCATTATCTATGAGATATATGCTTATATATGGGAAAGATATTAAAAGATTCTCGAGCTTAAATATCTGGGCTTTCATTTCCTGTGCCGGTACTACTAGAGAAATAGAAAATAGAACCTTCTGAAGCCTGAAAAAAGTTCGACTGGCATAGAACGAGTATTTTACAACTTTCAGACATCATAAACCTGTTTACCTTTAGCAGCTCGAATGTCGGAAGTTTCCCGTTACACTAATAGGAGCGAGTGGCTTTAGCCAGGAGTGCAGTGCCTTGCTTAGCAGTATCGTAAGCATAAATTTTGTAGATGTAAACAAAGCGCAAGTGTGTATTACAATATCGCACTCTATCTTCAGACTACCTCATAGATATCTTACGACGAATCGTAACTGGATTTCCGCAATCACACTAGCTCACCAAGCTAAGATCGTTCTTAAATACACCCATTCTTACGATGAATCGTAAAATTAAGTCTGAAACACCGCAATCCCAGCCTTTACCTTGATGAGACCATTTCTCCCCTTTTTCTATACACATTCATTTTTTCCTTACCCAGATGGGGGAAGGAGCTATTCAGTGTAAATATGTATTTGTATGTAGATATTCTTAATATATTTGTTTTAAACTGATTTATGTGTTTCCAGTTATGGTAAATAATCACCATATTTACGTTTATTTACCACCACGGTGGCTTTACTTTGGCTGGACATGCTATACGTATACGAAAGTTAGAAGATATAGTTAGCCGGGTTCGGGTTCACACGAATTTGAATTTTTGTAAGGAATTCTTCTACCGCTATTAACGAACAATAAATTGCTTAAACTTATTTTATGTCAAATAAAAATAAAAAATGGCGTTAGTGGAACTTAAATACTGTACAAACTTTAACTTGGCATAAAATACAACAATGCATGGAGATGCAACAGTGGAGACCACAGTAAGTAAAGTACTGGCTGAATATACAACAAAACAAATTGTTCAAGGGATAAATAAGGAACAAAAACATTATCTAATATTGCTGAAAAGTGTAAAAAATAAAATTAATTCATAAAATGTACAAGTAAATCATATACGTTAAACCTAAGATTTAAAAAATGAATATCTTTAAAATATTTTATTGAGTTTTATTATATAAAGACGATAATAAATATATCTGTAGCCTGGGGTATTTATCGAATGTCATTTCTGATGATTAAAAAAAAAAAAAATGTTGACATTTAATTACTTTCAGTGAAAAAATAAATAAAAAATCTTATACAAGTCTTCTATTTTTAATCGGAACCATTGCGGTTTATATTTTACCGATAAAAGAATCTAATGAAATATTTGTCATTGAAAAAGTAAATGATTATTATACATAATGTAATGTTTATTATATATATATATATACATTTAAAAAAAACCTGACTTCAGAAAAATATTTTTTTTAAGGAAATCATCTTATTTAATGAACATATTAAATGGCGTATTATTAAAGTTATTATATTTTATTTTACGTACTTATTGCAATAGTTTAGGGGACTACATAGGTTCCGAAAGTTTAACGAGGATTTTTCCTATTTTTTTTTTAATATAATAAATGAAATGTAATATGTAAAATTTTGAACATATTAAAGAAAAACATTTATAACAATTTATATATATTTTTTAATTTTCACTAAAAATTTTGAAAAATTCAGCCGGTGGGATCACGTTTCTGGAGACTCTTCAAAAAAAAAAAAATAATAATAATAATAATAATAACGAAAGACAGGATAACTTACGATAGCAAAAAAATATATTTTCTTTTAGTAGATAAGTGTATAGCTCGTGCTTCAACAAAAGATTAAAAAATTATGAGTGATAAATTATTTTGTTACAATAGAAAATTATGTATCATATACGTAATTTTATTTTATATAGAATCTATAGCAACTTAACTTTAGCTCATTCTGTAGCTATGTCTGAGAAAATTAAAACGTGTTTGACTGTTTGATAACATACTATTTATTTTTTTATTTTTTTACTTTTTAACTTTATAAATCTCTGTGTATTCAAATGAAATTTTGTTAACGGAAACATGATATTTCTGATTAAATGCGGCTATTTGATTTTTAAAGAAGAGATAATTATATGTTTTTCTATTAAAGTGAAATTTCTAGTATTTTGTCTTTCGCTAGAATTTTATAGTTTTTCATAAATTCAATACTAAAACTTGCCTTTCCTGTATGGCAATAAATGTATATATTTTATTTACAATTTTTTAAAATTTCTGTATGTTAACATCGTTAACATCGAATTTTATTATGACATTTTAAATTAAAATTACACGTAACTGTAAACCATGAGAGAAAAATCACTGTGCATTCAAATAAAACTTCAGTATAGAATACCTGATATTTTTAATTATATACAGCTGTTTAATGGAAAGATGAATGACTGATATAATACTGTTTCGATAAATCATTTGGATGTGTTACAGGGTCCTGTACCTAAAAATAATCTCTGAATAAGGGTCTTTCTAAAAGGTGCTATCACGTAATCATGTGAGTTTATGAAGAAATCATGCAAAACTTCCAAGTGGATAAGCAACGGCTACGACATTGTTTCGAAACCAGCATCTCTTTTCTATGAGCTTAAAGAACAGAACCTGCAGTTCACGAGTGGTGGGCATAACAATGAAGTCTCGAATCTAGAAATAAAAGATTAAAGGATGATTCAAAATACCGTGTCAAAAACTTCTAGAGGAGCTAGGGCACATCACAAGAATTTAAAACTACACTGACAAAAATTAAATAAATAAATAAATAAATAAAGTTCGTCTAGAACGAATAAGTAGTCATTTTCTAAATCCCTAAACTAGAAGTATAGATTTCCGAGCTATGCGAGAAAGGCACGCGCATAAGCTGAACAGACGAAATGATCGAGAATTTCTAATCCATAAAATAGTGAAACAATATTCTGAATATTTTGAATCTTTTGTATTGCGAGAAATTCTCGTTTGATTTTCTAGAATTGGATTATAAACCAAGATTATAGTTGCTAAAACATGCCTCTTGTATTCACATTTAATTGCTAAGATTTTTAAATAAGTTTGTCCGCTATAATATAGACAAATGCTCTAGAATTCTAATAGAGGTTTCAAAAAGCCGCTGCCAAAGGGGACTAGAATTTATAAGGATGACATAGAACTATTTTTAGTAGAGACGCAATCTAGATTCTAGATGTCAGTTCCAGAATTTTTTCTCACTGTACATGAGAACAAAAACCACAATTGTTACTTTTAACACAAATTTACAAATAAGTTTAGAAAACACATTTTTACTAGGAGTACAAGTTGCTAAAATAGTTAAATTATTAAATTGTACCCAAACATGGTAAATACAATTTAATTATTTAAGCATAGAAACTTTCAATGAGTTTAAACATAAAAACGTTTTGCTTTTGCCTCCAAGTTAGTAGCACGTGTTTTTCACACCTAAAGAAGAAAGGCCACGTCTTTCCGAAACCGGTAGTGCTTCCCTTTATTTTTGGTCTGCAATGAAGTTGTTTTGCTTAAATATTTATTGCACACCAGTTCTTTAATTTATAATTGGATACCTCATTCCAAGTTTTTTCTTTTATGATAAAGCTTTAATTTATTCAACTTATTTTACCAATGACAAAGAAAAATATGTAAAATAATTATATATGTATATTTTTTTAATATCCTGATGCCCATGTATATTATTAATGAATCAAAGCAAAATTTAATAATTGGATTAAAATATGACTTTTTTTTTTTGCTCAAATCTCAAAGTTATTTTCAATTCTTATATCAGAGAAATGAAAGCATGGAAAGTTCTAACTATTTAAATTTTATCTAATCGAAAAAGTATATCCGAGATATACTTATATGGCTGAGAATTTTTTAAAAAGTTTTATAAAGTTAACTAAAGTCATAACACAAAAAAATAATAAAATAAATAAATAAATAAAGGAAAGAAAAAAAAGAAAGAAAGGAAAGAAAAAAAAAATTTTTGAAAGCCATATGCTTTTGAAAACACTACTGATTATTTAAATTCCAAATTACATCCCAGCAAAACCTGAGATGATGGCTAACATGAGGCCAAGTGTTGGCTGCCACTAACAGCAACAGCTGGCCCGGTAGTGGCAAAAGTTAACGTTGCCGTAGGGAATATCTTACTCCAGCCATCAGATAGCTACATTTGTTCAATCCACTGCTGGCAGTGGAAATCCCCCCCCCCATCTTAAACCATAGACCTTATATACTAGACAACGCTACCAATACGGCTGACCATTACAGCGAATGTCTTCAACATGAGGGTGTAATCTGATACCTCCATCCTTTGTTCTGAGTCTCGGAAGTCACGTGATCTTGGCCTAGGGGTGATTCCTCTCTCTCTCTCTCTTTTTTCCCGTATGCAAGCATAATCTCATACTTCTCTGACTGAAGTAAGAATTCAAACGCAATTTTTTCGCTTGCAAAATGATTTATCATAATTTTTTTTTCTATGTAATTAATCTATGAAAGTTTAGCTTTCCATCCATGTGTAAATCTAAATGCTAAAATAAAAAATGCGTGCACAATAAAAATATTAAAAAACACAAAATTCGTTCCTACAGAAAAATAACATAGTGATCATTCTCCACTCTTCCTCTAGACCAACATCACGTGACAATTTTGCTGGGGAAGCTCGTTCATGATGCAGTCAAATAACGAGGGGAAATGCGTTGTCTAGTATATAAGGTCTATGTCTTAAACCATAGACCTTATATACTAGACAACGCATTTCCCCTCGTTATTTGACTGCATCATGAACGAGCTTCCCCAGCAAAATTGTCACGTGATGTTGGTCTAGAGGAAGAGTGGAGAATGATCACTATGTTATTTTTCTGTAGGAACGAATTTTGTGTTTTTTAATATTTTTATTGTGCACGCACTTTTTATTTTAGCATTTAGATTTACACATGGATGGAAAGCTAAACTTTCATAGATTAATTACATAGAAAAAAAAATTATGATAAATCATTTTGCAAGCGAAAAAATTGCGTTTGAATTCTTACTTCAGTCAGAGAAGTATGAGATTATGCTTGCATACGGGAAAAAAGAGAGAGAGAGAGAGGAATCACCCCTAGGCCAAGATCACGTGACTTCCGAGACTCAGAACAAAGGATGGAGGTATCAGATTACACCCTCATGTTGAAGACATTCGCTGTAATGGTCAGCCGTATTGGTAGCGTTGTCTAGTATATAAGGTCTATGTCTTAAACATAGAACCCGTTTCAGCTTGAAGGGTTCTATGTTTAAGATGGGGGGGGGGGGGATTTCAATTTTCCTCTTTCTACTGACTACTCAAGTTTGTCCAAGTATGTATGTATTTATTTATATTCTTGTATTATTTATATTATTGTATTTTATTTTGATGTATTTACTTAGGTACTTTATTTATGAATTTAATTGCTTTTTATGCTTTGTATTAATTAAATTCGTTTGCTGCATGGTCTTGCTTCCATCTATGAGAAGTTGGGGGCTAGAAACGTATTTTTTTGGCTAGATAGCCAACGTTTCATCAGAAACTTCTCATATTTCATTCCCTACATGGGGAAGCTCCCAGGAAGAAGGCTCTCATGTGTATTGGGATTAATTTTCATTTATCCTTGGTAATTTGCTTATATATATGTATGTGTGTGTGTGAATGATAAAAATAAAAATTCAAATAAATAAATAAACCAAAGCCAATTTTCCTAAGTTTTAGATATAGAATTCTGTACCAAACAGAATTTAATTTAGTATGACAGAGCTTTATTTTCAGTCCATTCTTAAAGGCATGCGGTAACTGTGTTGCGTTCCTTAGCAAGGGTTACTAAAATTATTTCTTAAAAAGCTCCCTTCCCTAGCGTGCCCCCCTCCCCCAGCATCCTGAGCCCAAAATATTTTCATTAAAAGAGGTCACCCTCGAATTCATCCAACACATGTTTAGACATTTTTCAAAAATTTGACGCATTTTTGAGGTAAGAAGGGGTTGTGGGATTTTTGGCGGATCCTGTATATAAGCACACATTATGATTTACATACGCACACATAGAAAAAGCGTAGAAAACACATACAATATTTTTATAAATTACTAATTTGAAGTAATTCTCTAAAGTTTTAATAAGAGAATCAAAATAAAGCAGTTCATCCCTAAAATTTTTATTGTTAGAATTATAAGATTATACAACTTTTTCAGAGCTATTTATCTTGTCTGATTCTAGAATTTTTAAAAATAGTAATCCGAAAAATAAAGATGAAAAAGTGGCAATTTTTTTAGCAATATAAACATATAAAAATATTTTAAAGGAATTTTTATATATTTTTTCTTCCAATTTTTATTCAAAGGCAATTTACATGAACATTTACTCGAAAACTAACCAGTTTTTTTTTTTTTTTTTTTAAAGAAAAAAAATCATGTAACAGATAGCACATAAAATACATGTTATTAAAAAAATTTATTGATTTTTAACGCAAAATATTAGGAATGTAATAATTAGCAGTGTTTCCCCAATGCACTGAATTTATACCATTGTACATGTTTTTAAAGATATTGTAATAGCACATCGATTAATAGGTCCTTGAGTGGTTACATGACTTTTGAAGGCTAAATAAAGGATATACGTTTTAATTAAATAACCCTGTTAAATATCATCTTTTTAATAGTGTTTTTAGCTTTAAGTTTTAAAGATTAGTAACTATCTCTTAATGCTTTCATTTATTTCATTTCAGAAGCAACTAGTTCGATTAATCGTTTCTTTACTTTTAATCATTTCTTTTTAGTTTGTTCGTTTTGGCAATCTGTTTATTTCTACTACTTCTGTTTGGAATCGGTTATATGTGGTCTTATCAAAAATAATTATTCCATTTTTCAATTCTGGTTGAGTTAATGTTTAATCTAATTTTCTTTTTTACTTTGTTTTGTTGCAAGATAGAAACTTGAGTTGTATATTGCTTGAATTACCTATACAGCGATCAGAAATCTTGCTTATGCTGACAGAGATGCAAGTTGCTTGATTAAGATCATTTCTGGTTTTCAGCAATTAAAATTCTATTTTTCATTTCATGAATTATCTTTTCTTTAAACAGATCCTTTTGGTTACTTTATCTCTTTCCATTTCTATTATTTGATGAATGTTTATATTGGATTTATGGAATTTGCAAATTATCTCATCGTTAGGCTTATGATTTATGTGTGTCATTTATCTTCTGCATAAGTACTTTAATATGTTTTTACTACTCAGTGTAATTAAATTAAATTATCACCGTGACTATAATAATATTCGAAATTCATCTCATTTAAAATTTCATATGTTGGTATTTTCATCTCTCTTTCATTTGCTGAGTGATGTAAAGGAATTAAATTATTCAAATTATATATATATATTAAATATAATAAATAAAAAAAAATATTCAAAATTGTGAGTGTATAAAAGAGCTATATTCAAACATTATTTTATACATTTTCATTAACAACTTTGGAAAATACAGCCGGTAAGTCCTGGCTTCTGGAGACCCATCAGAAAAGTTCTGTGGACACGATTTCTCAAAAATTAATTCACCGAGCTCATTAAAACTTTGCACGCTTCCTCAAAAAAGAATTGACAAGTGCTCGAGCGAAAGATTTTTTATTTATTTATTTATTTTATTTTATTAATTAATTAATTTTTATTTTTATTGTTTTCTGAAGAGTTCTAACAAGGAAACGTTCTTAAGCTAAACTCATAGACTTTAACGAAAAAATTACAGTTGATAGTAGATGGCTCAAAATATTTACAGTGAAAAAATTAGCTACTTAATTGCAACGGTAAAGCGGTAAAAAATTAATAAATGTCAACATTTTTAACGTCAAACTAAACCCTATTTGGCGAGGATGCAGAAAAAAGCGCCAAGTTCTTAATCTTTTACACGCCACATACAGATCCAGGTGTAATTTAAATTATAATAACAGGAGACTTGGTGTTGGAATATTAAAACTCGAATAAACTACTACGTCAGAAACGCCAAAGAAAAATATATGAGATGCATACATCTGTTTCGGTAGCCTTAAGCGTACCGTTTTCAGTGCTTCTTTTTGCACTGAAGAGGGTACGCTTAAGGCTACCAAAACAGCTGTATGCATCTCATATATTTTTCTTTGGCGTTTTTGACGTAGTAGTTTATTCGAGTTTTAGTAATTTAAATTAGTTTTTTACATATTTTGCCTTCTAGTGCTTTAGTTCAAATAACTCTATCAAAAATTTTTTTTAATGTAATTTAAGATTATTATATTTAATGTTATTAATTTAATATTATCACATTTAACATTATTAATTTAATGTTATTATATTTTAATAATGTAAACTATTTTAAACATTCCAGCCCATTTTTAGAAGCATTTGCTTATTTTTGTAAATTATGTGAATTTTTAAACTGTGGAGTAAAAGGGAAAGCTGTAAAGTAGGTCATTTTTATAATTTTCTGTACATTTCCCCTTTTGTGATTGAACTGTAATTTCTATTTCAAAAAATCAAGTCATCTTTGTATTATATCTGATATTTTTTTCATTTCAGTATTCATGATATTTAATTTTTAAATGGATTTTAGGTTGATTTCTTTAGAAATCGACCTATTGCAATCACTTCGTTTATCTATATACAGGTATCTATCTATCTATCTATCTATCTATCTATAATGAAAATTTTGTCATCACGATAACTCCCGAAATAATACTCGAAATGGAACCAAATTTGGACAGTGAACTGATCTTATAAATATCTTGGATGAGTTCGTTAACCAAGTTGCTCCGACTTTTTAGTTTCAAGTGGCAGCCACTTGAAAATTTCAAACCGACATTGTAAAAAGCATATTTAAAGCAAGATTTGCTTGAATTTTATTGTAAATACAGGTCACATAAGGGTCTCAATGAAGTTTATTAATGAAGTTTATCCGCCATTTTTAATAAAGTGGCAGATATTTTAAGTTAAGTGGGACCACTTGAAATCAGGCTACCACTTGAAAATTTAAAATCACTATAACATCCGAAATAATACTCCAAATCGATCCAAATTTAGACAGTGTCTTAACTTATCTTTAAAATATCTTAGATGAGTTTATTAACCAAGTTGCTCCGCCATTTTGTTTTCAAGTGGAGACCACTTGAAAATTTCAAATTCAAATTGTAAAAAGCGTATTCCGAATTTGTTTGAAATTTGATGTAAATATAGACCACATAAGGGTCTCAATGCAGTTTATTAATGAAATTTATCCGTCATTTTTAATAAAGTGGTAGATATATTAAGTTAAGCGGGGCCACTTGAAATCGCTCTACCACTTGAAAATTTAAAATCAGAATAACTTCTGAAATAATACTCCAAATCGAACCAAATTTGGATAGTGTTTTAAGTTATCTTATAAATAATTCAGATGAATTTTTTAACCAAGTTGCTCCGCCATTTTGTTTTCAAGTGGAGACCACTTGAAAATTTCAAATTCAAATTGTAAAAAGCATATTCCGAATTTTCTTAATTTTGATGCATACGTAGATTATACAAGTGTCTGAAATAACTTTAATCATGAACTTTATTCGCCATTTTTATTAAAGTGGGGGATATCTTAACTTAAGCGGGACCACTTGAAATCAGGATACCACTTGAAGATTTAAAACCATGATAACTTCCGAAATAATACTCCAAATGGAACCAAATTTGAACAGTGTCTTAACTTATCTTATAAATATCTTAGATGGGTTTTTTAACCAAGTTGCTCCGCCATTTTGTTTTTAAGTGGAGACCACTTGAAAATTTCAAATTTAAATTGTGAAAAGCGTACTCCGAAATTGTTTGAATTTTGATGTAAATACAAACCGCATAAGGATCTCAATGAAGTTTATTAGTAAACTATATCCGCCATTTTTAATAAAGTGGCAGATATCTTAAGTTAAGCGGGACCACTTGAAATGCTCCCACTTGAAAATTTAAATTCACGATAACTTCTGAAATAATACTCCAAATCGAACCAAATTTCTACAGTTATATTATCATATAATATCTTTTATGTTTTCACTGGACAACTTGTCCCGACATCTTGTTTCTAAGTTCCAGCCACTTGAAATCACACTGCTACTTGAAAATATGCCATCACAATAACTTTTAAAATACTAAACGGATTCAAATAAAAGTTGGATAGTGAACTTATGGTTCAAATATCTAGGATCAGTTCACTTGGTTACTTGATCCGCAATTTTATGTCCAAGTGGCTGCCACTTGAAAATTTGTCAATATAGTAACTTTAGTAATACAGAATCGATTCGCATCAAATTTGGGTAGTGGATTTATCCTTCAAATATCTCAGATAAGTTCACTGGGCATCTCACTCTGCTTTTTTTTCCAAGTGGCGCCACCTGAAAATTTCTTATGACGATAATTTTTGAAATACTGATTTAATTTGAAATAGAACTGGACAAGGAACTTATACAAGTATACTGGATGATTTCACTGGGCAAGTTGTTTTGCCATTTTGTTTCCAAGTTGCAACCACTTAGACTGTCACTTGAAAATTTGCCATAAAATTAACTTTTGAAACACGGCACTGATTTAAACCACAGTTGGACAGTGAACCTATGCTTCAAATACCTTGGATATGTTTGCTGGGCAACTTGTTCCGCTGTATTGTTTCTAACTGGCGGCCACTGGAAAATTTGTTATCACGGTAACTTTAGAAATACTTAATCAATTCAAATCAAAGTTGAACTAGTATGTTGTGGCCACCACAAGACTTTCTTCTATATTTTCCTATACATATTCAATCAGTAACAATATTAAAGAAAAAAAAAAAAAAAAAAAAAAAAAAGATTTTTTTTTTCTAAGTTTTATTTTATTTTATTTTATTTTATTTTATTTTTTTTTTTTTGTAAAAATTAATACATATTCAATCACTAACAATATTTTTTTTTTTTTTTTAAAAAAGCGATTTTTTTTTTTTTTGGGGGGGGGGGGGTTAACAGTAAAAAAAATCGATAACTTTGTTTTAAATTATCACAGATTTATAGTTCAACCATTCGTTTTAAAGGTATTGACGAGTTCTTTCGAATGATACCCATCTTCAAAATTTACCCCCCACGGGGGGGTACAGCGATGCCCCCCCATGCACAAAATTTTTCTCCTACTTACGTACTACTATTATCAATAATTCATATTAATTTTACAATCACAAGTGTAAAATAACTCTTATTATGCACATTTATACGAATTTTTGTCCTATTCTGCCATGTTAAAAATTTAGATAAAATGCTATCACAGCGCCTCCTGTTGAGCTATTGATCCCCAAATATAATCAGTACCAGTTTATGTCGGGGACAAACTAAATACCAAGTTTGGTAAAATTTCGTTAAAAAAAAAAAAAAAAAAAAAAAAAAAAAAAAAACGATTTTTTTTTTTTTTTCTTTTTTGTTAAATTAAAAAAAATCGATAACTTTGTTTTAAATTATAACAGATTTATGGTTCAACCATTCGTTTTAAAGTTATTGACGAGATCTTTCGAATGATGCCCATCTTCAAAATTTAACCCCCCCCGGGGGGTACTTCCCCCCAGGCCCCATGCACAAATTTTTATTCCTAGTTAACTACTACTATTATCAATAATTCATATTAATTTTACAATCACAAGTTTAAAATAACTCTCATTATGCCCATTTATACGGAATTTTGTCCTATGCTGCCATGTTAAAAATTTGCATAAAATGCGATCACAGCGCCACCTGTTGAGCTATTGATCCCCAAATCTAATGGGCACCAGTTCATGTCAGGGTGCAACTAAATACCAAGTTTGGTTAAATTTCATTCATTGGTTCGTGAGATACAGCGTCCACAAAAAAATGATACAGACAGACAGACACACAGACAGACAGACAGACAGACACATACAGACATTTTTTAAAAACTATCAATTCGTGTTCAGGACATCCCAAAGCGTGGAGATCCGTCAAAAAACGGAGATCGAAAATTTTCGCGAATCCAATACTTTCTCTATATTACATAAAATTCACGTAACTCGTGAACCAATTAAGTTATTGCGTCCATCTTTGGTATATTGATCATAAGTATTTTCTCGCCAAAAATCGCCAAAAAAGTCGCCATAGGGGAAAAGTCGCCAAATCCATTACCTGCGTTGCTGGATCTTTTTAATGCGTTTTTAAGGAAAAATTAGGCTATTTTAGGGCTAAAACAAGCTAGAAATGCAGAAAACTAACATTTTATCAACTTACTAATTGAAAGAATTTCTACAAAAAAAAATTATTTTCAAATTTGAAACGATATTTTAGATGAGGAACTTTCTCTGCCATTTTGATCGAAGTGCCAGCCACTTAATTTTTCAACACGATGACTTTTGAGATTTTGAATTAATTCGAACTATATGTGCACAGTAGACTTATCTCACAAACACATTTCATATATTTGTCAACTTATCTCATCATTTTGCTTCCAAGCGCGGGCCACTTGAAAATTTTAAATTCACATAAAAAGGTATTTATGAACCGATTTGCTTAAAAATCCATATGTGCATAGCCTACATCAATATTTCTACCAAATGCATTAATAATTTGTAGCCGCCATTTTCAAACAAAATGACGGCTACTTGATAAGGAAAAAGAAATCAACCTACCCTTCCGAATAAGCCGGAAGGTCTTGTTTAATTCTATTTTCCATTTATGGAGCATTGGTGTGTAAAAGGTTCAATGAAATGCCCATGCGTCCTCCGTACCAGATTAACGCTGTTTCAAAGTCACTTACTGATATTTTGCTTTCAAAGCTATTTGAAGTTCAGTTTGAATATATATTATTTGTCTAATTTGTATATTTCTACCCTTTTATTTGAAGTACAAATTAGCGAGGTGCTATAAATATTCATTTTTATTTAGTTTAATGCTGGAAAGTCCCTCGTATGATTTTTTATTTATATATATCTCAGTATTTTGGAATCTATTTGTTTAACGAAGCAGTGACTTTTAAATAGAAAATGCCACCACATATTAAACTCCCCATCCCCTCCCATAAGAAAATTCGGGTTACGTCACTGAATTATATTTTCTTAAAAACGTCATTTTTCAAGAATTTGAAGTCGCCAATTGATGCTAACTGGAAGGTTTTGGTAACCCCTATTCAATTTACAACATCGTTATAGACCTTTTCTAATGAAATTAAGGAGCTAATTTTCAGAGTATGAATTTCCTATATGTTCTTTTAACACTTGTACCAATTTCAGTGAATTCTATAAATTTAGATAAAGAATGTTTCCTTGTAAGCAAAAACTGTTAAATTTTCGGAAAATTTTACCCTACGTAAAACCTTGTACAAAAAAAAAAAAAAAAAAAAATCCTACACTGAAAAAAAAAAAAAAAAAAAAAAAATCCTACACTGAAAAAAAAAAACTGTTAAAAGTACAGGTAAAAATCTGGCAGCTGGGGTGCCAGTATTTCTCCGTCAAATATACAGTTTAAAACCATAAAATTGTATCACTGACAAATATTTTACACAAGAATCCTGTAAATCAAACAGGTTTCTTGTTAAAAGTACAGATTTTTTCTGTATATTTGACGGAAAATTACTGGCACCCCAGCTGCCAGATTTCTCCTGTACTTTTAACAGTTTTTTTTTTTTTTTACAATGTACGTTAAAGCACCTGTCAATTCTCTTTAGAAGAAGTGATAAAATACTTTCAGAAATAAAGATATGAAAGTATTTTAAAAAACTTTTTTTATATTTTCTCTTCTGATTTTTATTCAAAAGGAATTTACATGGACATTTACAGAAAACTCTCTCTTAAAAATTACTTATATAAAATATACATGAAATACACGCTATTAAAAAACGCTTTTGCATTTCAACACACAATATTATGGAAGCACGAATTAGCAATCATTCCTCAGTACATTTTACATTTGATTTTATAAAATTGTACACTTTTTCAAACATATTATCAAGTCAAACTCTCGAAAATATTTGAATTTTAATCAGAAAAAAAAAGTGACAAAATGCTTTTAGCAATATGAGAACAGAAATATTGTAAAAGAAATAGTATTTTTAATATATTCCTTCTAATTTCTTTACAAAAGTAACTCATGGAAACAATTACCATAAAAAGAAATCTTATAAAAATGCTTATGTAAACCTTAAATATGATTCTATAAAAAAAAAACTGGGAAAAAACCGGAAAATATTTAAAATTTCAACACAAAATATGGCAAAAAATCTAACTAAAATATTCAATAATTGGCGGTTAACAAAACCTTTACATTTCAAAATTTCGTCTCCTTAGGTGATATCCTTTTGTAAGAATATACAGTTTTAGAATATTACTCTATATTTATTTATTTCAGAATAAAGAACTTTTTTGTCGGGCTTTGTTCCTCTTTATAAATTAGATTCTTTGTTTTTCGGCTGAATAGGTAGTCGAAATATTTTTAAAGGAAAATCTTTTGGTCCGAGACTAATTAAATGTCAACATCACATGTTTTTTACAGCTCAGTAAAAATTATAGTTGAAGAGCTAAACACCTTAGGCTATAGATATAAATCTTTATTATTATTATTATTATTATTATTCGTGAAAATTCACAAATAATAGGCATGTGAATTATTCGGCAATATTTTTTATTATCATGTTTTTGTTTATGTTTTCAAAAACATATCATTTGCGAAATAAGAATAATTTATAGGTGAAGGAAAAATTGAGTGTATTTTCTTAGATATTTTGCCGATAAATGTCTTTCATAAAAATACTTAATCGAAAATTTCAGAATTATATAAAAAATCAGGAATAATCAAAAAGCTACTTTTTACCTCAGCATATAATATTAGAAATATTAATGTTAAAATATTCAATATTTTAAATTAATGAAAGCATAACTTGAAATTAGCCACGGCACTAGGGCATATCCGTTCAGTATCATTATTGTTCTCCAAAAATTTCTGCTATTAAATTAATCGACAATGCAGGTGATTTTAAAAGAGTTTAAATATAATAAACCCCAAGAAATCTCCATGTGTAGCATTTGAATGTTTATCATAAAACTGTCCATGTTCATTCGTAATCGGAAAAAGCAGGTTCGATGTTTGAGGTAGACAGAGACCGTAGCATACATTAATGTTGGCTGGTACACGGAAATTGATCACAGTGGCTGTAATGTTCTCTGAGTATTACGGAATCGGGAGAGCCATGTCCTATGTAGCCGACAAAAAATTATAGGAGCATATCTCTGGATTACCCCTAGGTGTTAACGTGATACCAAATGCTCTAGTGCGTCATTAAACACTCGCAATCAAGTTAGAAATATATATATATATATATATATATATATATTAATTTAATAAGAGATTTCTCAAAATTAGGTAATTTAATATAAGTACTTTTATGTCAAATTTTGTCATAGCCCTATTAGTTAAACATTAACATGGCATGTTTTTATTATTATTATTATTATTATTATTTATTTATTTTAGTGGAAATTATCGTTGAAAAGTCGAATACTTGGAAATATAGATGTAAATATTTCATTTTTATTAGAAAATTTTTATAAATAAATGGCATAAATATTATTTTAAAATAATTTGTCAAGTTGCTCTTTCTTCTTTTTTTATTTTCTTTTATTTATTTTTTTCTTTTTCTCTTACTTTCCTTTTTTGTTAGATACAATATATCCATTTCAATATTTATATCTTAACACATTAATTAATGTATGATTCTGTTCTGATAACAAATTTATTCATGGAATAACATAGTTCTTGGCTGTCGGTAAGGATAAGTGCACTGAGAAAAAAATATACCGCCTTCCTCTAAAATGAATAAGTGGCCATTTTCTAAATCCCTTAACTAGAAATATAGATTTCCGAGCTATGCGCATAAGGCACGCCAATAAACTGAATAGACGAAATGATCTAGAATCTCTTGTTTACACATTTCTAGATTATGAAACAATATTCCGAATATTCCGAATACTCTTAATCTTTTGTATTGCGAGAAATTATCGCTTGATTTTCTAGAATTGGGTAATAAACCAAGATTATAGTTGCTGAAACCCGTCTCTTAGACTCATTTATTTGCAGAGATTTTTAAATAACTCTACCGTCGATAATATAGGTAAACCCTCTACAATTCTAATATTGACTTTTAGAACTCGCTTTCCAAGGGGACTAGAATTTATAAGAATGACATGGAATTTTTTTTTTCTAGAGCCACAATTTAGACTCTAGATGTCAGTTTCAGAATTTTTTCTCAGTGTGTTGTGTAACTTTACATTTTTTTATATAAATTTGATTATTCTAAATGTAAAGTAACCATATTTAAATGCATTTAAATAAATTGCCGTCCATAGACTAAAAATGAATGTAATAATTTTGCATATCTCTGTGCGCGAGCCATAAAACACAATAAATATCATGAATTATGCACATACTTTCTTAAAACTTCTTAAATATTTGTATCAGATTTGAAGTTAATTGTATCATATCATAGCATATCATAATTATTTTCTGTACTCTCTATAGGTTAATTAAGTCAAAGCTCACCATTATCTACAGTAACCGTGCATTAAACATCTAATATATATCAATTTTACTCTGTACTCCGTGAATTCAAAGCAACCACACTGCACAAAATTTCTTTTAAAAACCAGGAAACTTCTGTAATTTTCCAGCAGAAAATTTCAGTTTTCTGAAATTACAAAAATTTACTATAAAACTACATTAATACATATATTTGTAAACAGATAAAACCTGCAATAAGTACAAAACTTTCAACAAACACCATAAAATACAAGAACCCGCAATAATTGTTTCAGGTCGAAAGAAGACACAACCTTTCATCAGGCACACAAAATAGGCTCGAGTGCCACAAAAATGCGGACACGTACAAAACTGATTTAAATAATACAAATTTTATCTGGTGGGTGCATATATTTTGAGTTTTGTGTACGGAAAACTTGGTATTAAAGCAGAATTGGAAAACGCTAAGTAACAGTGTGAAATGTGATTTCTTGACTTTGAGGTAAAGTCTTTGCCTATTGTGCCGCGAGCTCTCGTTCACATTCAATTGATTTGTGAGTCATGTTATCAACCTTTTTTCTTTTCATTAAGAATTTACATAGTTTTCAATGACTAAAAAATAGTATAAATTCCCTATTTTATTTTTAATGTAATAAATAAAATTTTGTGTTCAAACTTTTGAGCATATAAAATAGCATCATTTAAATAATATTTTATAAAATTTTCATTAAAAAATCTGGAAAATTCAGCCGGGGAATTCTGGTTTCCAGAGACCCTTCATGAAAGCGGTGAACACGATTTCTCAAAAATGCAACACAATTTCTCATTAATGCAACGGTCTTATTGAAGTTTCCCACACTTCTTTAAAATAGAACTGACTAGTGAAACTATAAATGAAAAATTTCTTTTTTTTTTTTTTTTAACTTTTGGCAGAATTGTATGGAAAATCAGTACAATTTTCCATACATTTTAGTCCAAGTACAGCCATGTAAAATTAGTTGTAATCGAAAAAAAGGAAAAACCCTTCGTTCAAGCATTAGTCAATTGTATTTTGAAGAAGTGCGCAAAATTTCAATAAGATCGGTGCATTAGTTTTCGATAAATCTTGTTCACCACTTCCGCCTTTCAGTTGTTTTTACCGGAAACCAGGAGCTTTCGAAATTTTTTTATAAAAACTAGGGGGCTCTGCCCCTGCTGGCTCCACTCAACAAACCCCGAGGGAGGTTCCGTCTTCTATCGGTTCGCTTCACTTATTAATTCCTGAGGGGCTCTGTCCGGCTATTTGCTGCTTTGCCTTTCACTGAATAGGAATATTAATAGTGTATAACACAAGACAAATATATATATATATATCCCCATATTCAATGTCAGATTGAAATACAAAATATTTAATACCACTTTTTTTATGAAATATTATGCTAAAAAACAGTTTTTTTTTATTATTGAAAGGAATTTGTAATATGTAGACCATTTTCCGTTACAGCTTTAATGTATGACCCCTTAGCGACTTTTAAATTTTTCTCATTATTTGGCGATGAAATTTTTTTATATCATTGCTTGTTAAATTTAAATAAAAAAATAGTATTTATTTTTTCTAATACCTATACCTTTTACTGTTGCATTTTTTAGTTAATTTAGGACAATATAAATATACTAGTCTATATATATTTCTAATTTACAGCTAAAGTATATTGCTAATGTCTTTAAATATACTTTAAAGACGAAAAGAAATGGCGCTCAAAAGGACGATAGATCTAAAGAAGAAGAATTAATCTGATTCTTAAACAATGCTATTTTGAAAATCAAATTTCTAAATCTCAATTCAATTACATTTTTAAAAACTTGATATAATGCAAATATAAATATAAAAAATATCACAGAATTAAATCCTTACCTATGATGGATAATGGAGATCATTATTCTCCAGAATATATAAAAACATATAAAAAATTTATAAACAACATAAGAAAAATTACCAGTAAGAAAATAATTCTTCTTAATAGAAACATTGACATTTATTTTAACTATTTTTTACAGCATGGATCACATTTTAAATTTACTATGGAAAATGACTTCATAACAGAAAAACAACGTCATAAGAGAAACTTTTTTCAAAGTGGCAAATATAAACCCGAAGTTTTCAATCAATAACTTCGTTAGTTAATATGATACAAATTTCTAATTATTTTAAATGTCTACCTTGGAGTATTCGGAACACATTGGTACCCCTCATGATTCAGAGAACTTTGCCCTCGGCGAAGAGATGCTGTCGCAGACAAAAAAAAAAAAAAAATGACCGTAACTTTTTTTTTTAATATATAGAGATTTTGGAAAATATTGTTTAAGTCTTGCTTTTTATATGATAAATATTTTGAATAAAAAATTTATTTATTTGATTTATATATATATATATATATATATATAATGAAAATATGCTTTAATTTTAGCTTTCGATACCCATGTAACCTCCGAAATAGCTACATGCAATTAAAACGTTTTGTGTTCTATAATGAAGTTTTATTTTTATGCACAGAAATTTAAATTTATTGAAAATATAGAGATCTATCATTAATTCAATTAGACAAAACAAGTTTAATCTCTAAATTTTGAAAAACTACAAGTTTCAAATGCTGAATACAGATAAACTGCTATAAAACAAAAAAATATACCAAAATTATTAACAAGTCATCGCCAACACCGTGACAAAAATTTAAACGGCGTCGTGGGAGTCTCATATTAAAGCTGCACTGCCTGTGGAAGTATGAAGATTACATAGTACGTGAACCATTAATTTTATTTGGAGATCTTTCTTTGAATGATTTTGGTTTCACTATTGTACAATATTAATTCGTTTTTAATAATAATTTGGCTTCTGATAAATAAAAATTTTAATTAGGTGGTGAAATTGAAATTGGTATAACATTTACGAGTTTCAGATTTTAAAGGTAAATAAGGAAATAAATAAAGTGCAAATATTTCGCGCAGGTTTGCGAGTTGTAAATATTAATATATATGAAGCATCAAAACATTTTATCGTTAATGTCATCAATATTTTTCCTTATGATTAAACAGCTCTTTAATTAAGCATGTCATCACAAAATTTTAGAAAAAAAGATGTGAAATAAAGAAATAAACCATTATTATCAAACAGTTAAAATAAATTTTATCACTAAATTCATCAAAAATACATGCTACTAAAATCTAACTAAAGATATATCACTGCAAATTTTACTATAATAGAAAAACATAGATGACACATCTAAATGCCTTATCACTTACGTCAGCAATCTTTACTTTTAAAGAGGGAGGATACTTCTCAAAGAAACTTTTTATTCCATTCTCTTTCACTTATCAAGTACCCATTCTTGCTCATCAATTGATTCATAAAAGTCTGCTTTCTCAACCCAAATCAGAAAGCTTAAGTAGCTGATCATGCATTCAACTGGGATTCAAGGGGGGGTAAAGGAAATCTCTAATTGTTTATACCAAATCATGTCGATAGGTTCGTATAGGAAAGCTATCCAATTTTGTTGAGAGGATTCGTTGTCCCCTGTGTAGGGGAAAATAGGGGGAACTTAGAATTACTAGCCTCAAATAAAATGGGTCACTTATTCGAATGAGAAGAGGGTGATCCAACTGTTGTTTGTTTCAGCATCTTCAGTGTAAAATTTGATCTGAGAAAAGACGCTTGTAAATATAAATTTCAGATAAAGAAAATAATCTGAATATTTTATTATTCTTAAATCAGAAATACAAGAAATAGATGATAGATTTTTGAATCAATAAGATTTAATTCAATTAAAATGATTACGAATACATTAAATTGATCCTTAGCTATGAAACTGACGATATTTTTATGATAAATATGGCGACAATCGAATGTAAACAAACGAAATCTAAGACTACTGTATCGATTATTTTCAAGATGTAAGCTTTCTAGTTGTAACAAAGATAATCAAATTAATGTATAAGGCTGAATATCACATAAATGTGCATTTTAGTGTTTCAGGTCTTTATTATTAATTTTAAGCAAATAAATTGTAAAATTTTATTATTATTCTTTAGAAGTACCTTTTTAAAAAAGCATCCAATCATAAAATCTGAGTTTATAGCAATTTCAGTATTTTTTAGAAAATTTTAAACCTTAAAATCGTCATTTTCGTGACTGTCTCCAAGACCAAATGTTTACATACAAAGTATGTTTTTCACTAAAAAAAATAAAATGATAATTATAATAATTGTTAATTCTTGTAAAAAAAACTATTTGTTTTCAAAGGAATTTTTTTTTCTTTTTAATTACGTTAATTTTCATGCATGAGTAATTAAAATGCTTGTATGCAAGTCTTGACGTCATTTTCGTGACACGTGAAAATAACTTCATATATCATCAAGGGATGGTGCCACCATTCACTTTTTTTAAAGTTTAAGATCAGAAATCAACATTGACGATATGTGGAGAAAATAAATCTCAAGAAAATTAAAAACAGGTAAGAGTTAACATTATTTTTATTGTTTACATGCTGTGCGTATTTTTATTGCTTGTCATTTTCGAGATGCATAAAAAATAAAAAAAATATTATTATAAAATTTAGAACAAAGTTTTATTTTAATATAGAATAACGACCAGAAGAAGAAAATGTGACGATATCAGCTTAGTGAAAGCATGTTTTTCAGTACAGAACGAATTATTGACGATTTGTCATTTTCGTGACGTCACGAAAATGACATTTGTTGCAGATTTACTATTTTGTAAGCCCTTGATTTAAATAATTTTTTATTTTGAGTTAAAAGATTTGTTGGTGTAGGACAAGCTTTATATTTAAATATTTAAAGTACTTTCCGGTATCCAGGTAAATATAAAAAAATTACATATGACATTAATATTAAAATACAATTAAAAAAGCAAACTTTTATTTTTTTTTATTTTTATTTTTATTTTTATTTATTTATTTATTTATTTTTTTTTTTGCCCCCTTTAAGGTGTCATTGAGAATGTTACTCAAAATATTTTACTTGTGTCATTTATGGCAAGATGCAGAAAAAATAAGTTTGCATGGCCTGAGAAAGAGGATGTCCATGAAATTCAAGCGCCACATATTCTGTGCAAAATTAGGAATTCTCCTGAACCTGCTTCAAATAGATATTTTAAACTTCAGGATGAAGATTTTAATAATGTTCAAAATGCTTTTTCTGAATTTAATTCAGTTAATCATTAAACTTGTAACTACAAGGATTTTAATACAATAAAATTGCTTGATATTCTCATTATTGCTCTTTCTTTTCCCTTCACAATCTTTTCTCTATTGTTCTAATATGTTCCATTTTTAATATTATATGGTCCTATTTCATTGACAAACAATGTTATTTCAGTGAAAAATAGTCATTTTGACAAATATTGTCATTTTAGTGACAAACAGTCGTTTCAGTGACAAACATTGTCATTTCAGTGACAAACCAGTCATTTCAGTGACATCATTTTTTGACATCTTTAAATGCTATAATTAAAAATTTAATGCAAGTAAACTAATTATTTCCAGTTTATAGTCAAGAGGTATGCAGTCTATGATATTTCCCATTGATATAATTTATGTTTATAAAAAATTAAAGTTAAATTTATTTATTTATTTTTTTAAATTTAAAATTTTTGGGTTTTTTTATTTTATTTTATTTTTTAAAATGGGAAGAACTTTTTAGAAAAGCCTAAGTCTTGTATTTTTTAATGAATCTGAACCACAAAAAAAAAAAAAAAAAAAAAATTAATTGGTAATTTTGATTTTATAAGATAATTAAAATTATAAATTTTTATTCAAAAATTTCAATAAAATTTTAAAAAATTATGATCGATCTCTGTCAAACTCAGAATTTATTTAAGATGTACTTACGGACTTATTTTAAAAAATTCAAATTAAAATACAAAGTTTGAAAAAAAAGTTTTAAAAAATACAAAGTTTGAAAAAAAAGTTTAAAAAAATCCAAAATGCACACTTATGTGATATTCAGCCATAAATATTGATATTATTGCGGTTTGGTATTTATATGATGGAATATTGCAACGATCAAATATAAATAAATAATATCAAGAGGAATAACCGGACGATTTTGATGATGTGCTAATTGAGTGACAGTTAAACAAATTAAAGAATTGATATTGATACAGAATAAAAATGTTTTTATTTTTATGCTCTGATTTTTACTTTAATCTGCTCTAAATTATGAACTTTACATAAGGAATGTTAAACTAGATTTGATTGCTCAAAAATATATGCCTGGTTTGTGTATTATATTGAAAGAATTCAATAATTTTTAATATGTTTTACATCGTCTACAACTGTTAGACAGGTTGCCACAAACTTTTAAATAATTTTTACATAAAACATAATTTATGCTTCTATTTATAAAACATAGAATATTTCAAGGAGGTAAATAAGTAATGTTAATATACATATGATTAATCAACAATATTGGGCTTTTTAGGTTGCCACAAACTTTTAAAGTAATTTTTACATAAAACATAATTAATGCTTCTATTTATTAAACATAGACTATTTCAAGGAGGTAAACAAGTAATGTTAATGTGCATATGATTAATCAACAATATTGGGCTTTTAGAATAAATCGTCTACAATCTTGTACTGAACTATGAATTTATATCTTACTTTACATCATGCACAATTTTTAAAGTTTTTACCTTTAACTTTTGCTATAATTTCACTCAAGACAGTCATTCATGCCTTTATTTATAATGCATGCACTGATTTAAGGTGAAAGCAGAGTATGATAATGGACAAATAAAGTAAAGGGTTTTGCGAGAAACATTTTCATTCATTAACTTTAATTAATTTTAGTATATGAATTATACATAAAAATGTTAAAATATATATTATTAACAAAAAATGTATTCCTTTTAGTATAAGTTATTTATACAATTATTATATCAAAAAAATTTACTAATTTCTTTATTTAGGATACCTCTGTAACATTAAAACTGCCATTATAATTTTTTTCAATAATTTTACATGACATAATAATAGGTGTTTTTATTTCGAGATTAAACCGGATGTAATAATTAATGAATAAAATGAAAGACATTTAAGCCTTAAACAATTTTCAAATAAGTTAACTATTTAAATAGAATTACATTAAATAATTAAGCAGAATATATATGTTTTATAAATGGATATAAAAGCATACTTATTTTGATTCACTCTTTTATACTCTAATATCTTTCATTTTATAAATTTTACAAATAAAATAATATATAATATAATGTGATATAATATAATATAATATAATATATATGTATAGTTAGTCACAAATATATTCCTTATTAAATTATCTATTATGTTTTAAAGAATTTTATTTTCGAATATTTTTAATTAACATTAAATCGTCTGCAACTTTTAAAACTGTTGCCACAAACTTTTAGAATAATTTTACATAAAACAGTAATTGATGCTTTTATTTATAACGCGTGGAGTACTTCGAAGGGAAAGTAGAGTGTAATAATGGACAAATAAAGTGAAAGATGTTGCGAGAAACAGAACACACCCAGTCGGTGGGTTGCACAGTGGTTAAGCAGGGAAAGAGGACATTAAAGGACGCCTCTCTGAACACGGGGAGAAATAATGAAGGGAAATGTGAGCATTTTGAGCGCGAAATTATATTTAGCTTTGAGTGTTTCTCTCAGATGGCCATCTGCTTTCTCCAAAACTAGGCTTTTCATCGATTAAAAGGAATTTTAAATGCAATGGTAAATGTATTTGGACTTTGTTTAGTGAAAAGGGACAATGTTAATTTCGCTCATATTTCATGAAAAAAAAGTGAAAAAAAAAAATATATATATATATATATATATATATATATATACAGACACGACATTATTTCATTATTTAAAACATAAAAATCTGACATTGGCAGATTTTAATTTAGTGCCAGAGGCCTACTGCTAAACTTGTTAATATCGACAAATTCTTCTTTAGTTAATTCGTGACGATCTAAATTCCATGATAAAGTTTTCATTAAATCAAACCAATGTGATTCAGCTGCAGATATTGTAACAAATAACGTTGGAAGTCCAAACTGTCTTATAGCCGCAAAACAACGTTTTTTCTCTTTTTCCCAATGAGGGGGAGGTGTGCCTTGGGGGGGACTCATGTCAAAGGCGTGCCTTGGGGGGGGACTCATGTCAAAGTTGTACCTTGGGGGGGGACTCATGTCAAAGTTGGGCCTTGGGGGGACTCATGTCAAAGTTGGGCCTGGGGGGGACTCATGTCAAAGTTGGGCCTTGGGGGGACTCATGTCAAAGTTGTACCTTGGGGGGGACTCATGTCAAAGTTGGGCCTGGGGGAGGACTCATGTCAAAGTTGGGCCTTGGGGATACTTCATTCAATAAATCCCCATTCAATAAACCGACTGAAATAGGCCCTTAGCACTATTAAGAGTGTATTATAAAAATTCGACAACGCTGTACCGACTGAAATAGGGTACCTTGGGGGGGACTCATGTCAAAGTTGGGCCTGGGGGGGGGACTCATGTCAAAGTTGTGCCTTGGGGGGAATTCATTCAATAAATCCCCATTCAATAAACCGACTGAAATAGGCCCTTAGCACTATTAAGAGTGACGTATAAAAATTTGACAACGCTGTACCGACTGAAATAGGGGTACCTTGGGGGGGGGGACTCATGTCAAAGTTGGGCCTGGGGGGGACTTCATTCAATAAATCCCCATTCAATAAACCGACTGAAATAGGCCCTTAGCACTATTAAGAGTGTATTATAAAAATTCGACAACTGTACCGACTGAAATAGGCCTCTAGCACTAAAAAAAAAAAAAAAAAAAAAATATATATTTATATGTATTCTATAATATTAAAAAAATAAAAAAAATAAATAAATAAATAATAATAATAATAATAAACACGCGGTTTATATAGATTATAAAACCAACATTATTTACACCAGGGCACCAGGGGTAGTCAACATATTTTTACGTACTGGCCATTTTTGTATGTCTGTTAGTAGTAAAATATTCTAACTGTCCACTGGTTTCACAAAAATGGTGGTTTATAAAATAAAAAAGTAACTTTACTTTATAAAATTCGTAAAACAATTATCGTCAGTTAAAGCATACAATAAAGCATTTTCCCTTTCAATGTTTTTTTAAAGTTGAATTAAAAAAAAAAAAAAAGGAAAGAAAGAAAGAAATTGCTTCAATCAGAAAAAACCTTCTACAGCTCGCCATGAAAGCTGTTGCATGATTTTCAATAAAAGTTGGTAGGCACTAATTTATGTCAAGGTACGACTACATATCAAATTTTATGAAATTTTCCACAATACTTTGAGATACGTTGCCACAAAATTTTGTCATACAGAGTGACAGGCAGACATTTTCTAAAAATAATCAAAACATGTTCTTGAACTCTCAAAACGTGTAAGTACGTCGAAAACCTGATGTCGAAAATTTTTATGCATCCAGTACTTTCTTTTATTGAATATAGAAGAAAATAATAAAAGCTTCAGACAGAAAAATAATTCGTAATTTATTCCTATAGAAAATTCCAGTCCTGTCTATTTAACATACCACTCGTTTCACCTATCTGACTCTCACTGCTTCGCGGTTATATCATTTGAAATTCAGGGAATTCCTTTTGAAACACCCTATATAATCCTATACTATTACTTTAACTATCATTATATATTGTTTTTTGTTATCATTAAACAGTTTGTTAATGTGTGTTTTAAAATAACTGCGCATTGATTTTACTGTTAATAAAGTGATTATTTAATGACTATAAAACTGTGTGATATTCTTTTTTTTTTTTTTTTTTCCAGACATTTTAAATAAATTTAAAATTTCCACACAGCCACAGCCACTTACATCCATAAGACATCTGTAAAAGTTAAAAAAGTGATCTATTAAACTGATATACACATCCTACAGTTGTCACTCTTCTCAAATGTCACTCATTGTTTACATCTACTAGATGCCCGTTAAATCTTCAAATATGCAATAGTTGGATTTGTTACATATAATAGATATTGAAAATATTTAAATCTTGTTTTGATCTAACATGTTACATCCAGGCCCTGATTACCCAATAGGCATGAGAAGCATGTGCTTCCCCTAGAATATTTTGAAAAGGCCCCAAATTAAGCAAAAAATGGGCCCCAAATCGTAAGCTTGTGGTCTAAAAGCATTGTCTGATTATAAAAAGTCACAGTACACCTGACTGCACAACTATCATTTCTAGATTATATAGGAAATATGCAAATGAAGCTTTTATACGTTCATTTATAATGGAATAATTTCATATATTGTAGTGAATATAGGCTTTCACCAGATTATATTTTGGTACAAAAATTAAGTGAATTCACTTGTCTACATTTTAAGCGAATTTACTTGGCCTCAATTCCAGGTAATTACAAAATTTAATGAAAAATTTATAAACTTTTCGAGATGTTTGTATGAGTCTTTAGACCAAGCAATCAGTTGGGCCCCCAAATGGATTTATACTTCCCCTCAGTTGTAAGGTTAATCGGGCCCTGGTTACATCTATTAGACATCGAAAAAAGCACGTCTAAATTTCTTCTTCATTTAAACATCAAATAGATATCGATAATTAGTACAGGATATCCAGGACTTTTAATGGACATTCTTAAAATATTTTGCACTTTTTATGGATCATTTGGATGTAATTTATATGGATATAAGTAGCTGTATGGGTTATGATATAATGAATGCTACAAGAATTGTGTGGAAAAATAAATCACCACTGTAAAAAAAAAAAAAAAAAACCTGTTAAAAGTACCGGAAAAATCTAGCAGCTGGGCATCTATTCTCCGACCAAACTATACCTCAATTCCGACTGTGGCAGTCGTTATTTTGATCACGTGACGTCACATTCCGACTTTTCGTTTGACGACTGTCGTCGGTTAAGGACGGTCGCAATGGCAGTCGGATCGGAGAATAGATACCCTGGGGTGCCAGTATTTCTCCGTCAAATATACAGGACAAAACTGTACTTTTAACAAAAAACCTGTTTGATTTACAGGATTCCTGTGTAAAATATATGTCAGTGATACAAGTTTACGGTTTTAAATTGTATATTTGACGGAGAAATACTGGCACCCCAGCTGCCAGATTTTTTCTGTACTTTTAACGCTTTTTTTTTTTTTTTTTTTTTTTTTTAAAGTTTCCAAATACTGTAACTCACATCGATTACTTCTGTTAAAAAAAAAAAAAAAAAAAAAAAAAAAAAAAAAACTTGCATAGAAAATATCAATTTTATGAAAAAAACGTTTTTCATTTTCTGTCTTTCTTTCTTTCTTTCTTTTTCTTTTTCTTTTTTTCTTTTCTTTTTTTAAATTATTGTTAAAATAATTATAAAAAAAAATAGTCCACAATGTCTCAAGGGATTAACTATTTACCTTTGATTTTTTTCAGGTAATATTTAATTATTATTTTCTTTTTGTAAATTTTGCGTCATTCAAAATTATTTAAAGAAATAAAAATGAAAAATCATGCTTCTAATTTTTTCTTTCAGTGTAATCATTTAATCTCTAAATAATATTCGGGTCACAATAGATTTTTTTTTTCCCACCAGGTTTCAAATACAGAACATAAGTCACGTGTCACGGGCGTTCTATAGCCGGCGTCATATTCGAACGTCAATCATATGTGATATGTAGATCCCCTGTAGCAGAGTAATTGATTACGTAATGCAGACATGTCAAAGTTGATAAAGCTATCGACATAACGTTATCACATGAATCAGGATGCATTATATCCTTTTCACCACTTTATTTTTATTTTTATTTATTTATTTTTTCCTGGAAAACCTTTATTTGTTGTCGTCTTTCATAAAGAATGAGGATTTTATAAAGAAAGGAAAAAAAAAAAATTCTTTTCAAAATATTTATATAACAATTTTCTCTTTTGAAAAAACTCCGACGCTTTAAAATAAAAATACAATAACTGGCAATTCTAAAGCAAATTTCTAAAAATAGCTTTTCAGTATCTCTAATTCCGTTGATAGGTTTTGCGGGAAAGTTTGACAAAGAAAGATTACAAATGTTTTAAAAACAATTAAGAGATAAGTAAAGAATTTAACGTTTTTTTTTTTCCTTTTGAATTTTTTCCCCTTTATTAGAGTTTTTTTCCCTTTTTATCCACCGTAAAAAATTAATAAGGATTTTTCCTTAACTGGCTGTCATTCTTAAGACTTTAATAAATCTTCCCGTCTTCAAATAAAATTATTTTCATCCAAAAAAAAAAAAATATATATATATATATCTGCACTTAACTAAAAAAAAAAAAAAAACTTTTGTTTTCAAAATAATAATAATAATATAGGAACGATGGACCGCCTTTTCAAGATAAAATATGAAAAGTTAATCCCAGAATTCTAATTTTAAATTAAGGGTTTAATAAATTTATTCTTACTTAACTTCAGTATAATATTTTTCTTCTTAAATGTTGTCATTTTTCATTTATCATGTTTAAAATAAAAATAATCAATTCTTTATGCCTAATCATAGATCATATGCCTAATCATAATCATTCCCATGTTATCGAGCAAAAAATTTTGATGCCGAAAAAAAGTTCTAAAATCAGCCATTAGAGAGTATTGAAAAAAAGAATAAAAAGAAAAATGAATTTGAAACTGTATCTGGAGTTTTTCATTCACCTTAAGTAAATAAATTATTCATAAATTTTATTTATTAAATTATCCGTGTGTATTCCTGTGTGTGATTTACTCGGGGAAAGGCAGCCATTAGAGTGACTTTTCCCGAAAAAAAAGGTATCATTTTTTCCTTCTCGCTGATCAATCTATGTCTTATTACTATATCTATGTGTCTAATACGATCGCAGTTGATTTGATTAAATATGCATGTGAAAAAACTACTCTAGTATAGAGTCAAATAGTTATAAAAACCCTTCTAATGTACAAAATTTATTATGTCACCCGTGTATTTAAAGATACCACAAAGAAAAATATTATAAATTTTGTAGGTATTCTGCTTTTCAAACTGCATATATTTTGATGACAGAGTTGTTATCATCTTTTAAGTAACCTAAAACAGTGAGTCATTCAAAATATATGTGACACGATCTTGAAAAAACCACTAATCTTAAAGAAAAACCACACCAAATGAAATAATACGTAAGAAAGAATAAGTTCATACACTGTTATTTATTTATTTATCTTTTTTTTTTTTTTTTTTTTTTTTTCTATAGATTAATTTTCATTAACTTCAAAATCTTCACATGAATATTTGGTTATAAAATCATTTTTAAAAAAGGAATGAACTCAAGAAGAATGCGTCTCTGACGTCATTCGACGTCATGATGATGATTTTCTTTCATTTAACGTATAGGAATATTACTTTAACCCAGAAACGCTTGAAATATAGCCACTCATACTACAGATTTTCTTTACAAACACTAAGATCTTCGCTCTTTCCACTCGTCCATTATATTTTCAGCCAATGGATTGGTTTATTCTTATGAACATAGTAAAATCAGCATGTGATACATAATATTGCATACACGATCGAAAATTAAATTATTTATTGTATTCGCCAAGCTGCTAAGAGTAAGAATTTACTACATAAAAACCCGAAAACAGATTTATTTGCTAATCGTGACAAAATATGTTAACGCAGAGAATTGTTTAATTGTACTAAGAAAATGTAAAAGAAATTATATAAGTAAACTTATACACATATATATATATATATATATATATATATATATATATATATAATCGTTTGTCCTGAGGAGGTGATTCATCATCGCCCAGCCCAAACCCCTCGACCTAGAAGCATGAAATTTTGTGACAATGTTCCCTATATGACGTAGACTTCCACTAAGAAGCGATTTTACAAAATTCGCCCCACAAGGGGGCGGGAGGGGGCAAAACGTGATTTCCCAAAATCCTTCATATTAAAAAAAAAAAAAAAAAAACAGATATCCCTAAAATTTTTGCTTTAAAATATAGCTAACACAAATTTCTAAAAAACAAATTCTGGAATTTTAGAAATTCAGCCCCCAGGTGGAGCGGTAAGGGGGCAAAAACAATGGGGCAAAAAGTATGGGGCAAAAACAAATAGAAATACAATTAGGCCGTTCAAAATTAGTACAGATAGGTTTTAAAGGAATGCATGTCGAATGGGGATATTTTCGAAAGTGTAAAGTTATTAGGGGGGGGCGGAGGGGCAAAAATATAAAAATAGAGTTAGATCGTTCAAAACTGGTACATAGAGATTTTCAATACCTACAAATCGATAGCGGATATTTTCGAATTTGTAAAATTATTAGGAAGAGCGGAAAGGGGCGGGGTATGGGGCAAAAACAAATAAAAATACAGTTAGGCCGTTCAAAATTGGTACAGATAGGTTTTAGAAGCCTGCAAGTCGAATGGGGATATTTTCGAAAGTGTAAAATTATTAGGAGGGGCCGGAAGAGGGGCAGGGGTGGAGGGGAAAAAAATAAAAATAGAATTAGATCGTTCAAAATTGGCACATAAAGGTTTTCGATACCTACAAATCGATTGCAGATATTTTCGAATTTGTAAAATTATTGGGAGGGGCGGGAAGGGTGGGGCTGTATGGGTTAAAAAAAATAGAAATACAGTTAGGCCGTTCAAAATTGGTACAGATTTGTTTTAGAGGCCTGCAAGTCGAATAGTGATATTTTCGAAAGTATAAAGTTATTAGGAGGAACGGGAAGGGGGGGGGAGGGGGGACGGGCAAAAAAATAAATATAAATTTAGATTGTTCAAAATAGGTACATAGAGGTTTTTGATACCTACAAATCGATTGAGGATATTTTCAAAGTTGTAAAATTATTAGGATTGGTGGGAAGGGGGAAGCGGAGGGGCAAAAAAATAAAAATAGCGTTAGATCGTTCAAAATTGGTGCATAGAGATTTTTCATACAAATCAATTACGAATATTTTCGAATTTGTAAAATTATTAGGAGGGGAGATGATGATAAATCCAGCTAGCGAAGCGATTTTATAATGTCGGCCAGCTCCGTATTGGTGAAACGATGCATGATGCTCGAGATCCGAGCGGGAATTGATAAATCCAGCTAGCGAAGCGATTTTATAATGTCGGCAAACTCCGCATTGGTGAAACGATGAATGCTGCTTGAAATCCGTGCGGGAAATGATGAATCTAGCTAACAAATCGCTTTTGTACGCCGCAATCATCAGCGCTCTCTATCGGCTCAAGGTGGCATTACCGCACACGCAATCCTATACAAAATCTGCTTATTTAAGTCTCCTGTACCTGTCTTTACATTTTTTCATATAGTTTAGGACCACCCTGTATATATATATATAGAGAGAGAGAGAGAGAGAGAAGCTCAATTTTCTGTAACGTAAATTTTTTTCATATTTTCAAAGTTATTTATTTTTATAAGGAAAGGGCATGTTTACAAACAAACGCTCCGTCAATCAATCTTTGCCCCTCTCGAGTGGCAAAAGATCAACCTGTATTGGTGGAAATGCCAATGTTATGCCACTTTACCTATAACTTGACAGCGAGTGACGTCACGTGCCCTTTCGTTATACACTGCTTCAATAAGATTTTGAATACATATATGCACACACAGACGCACAGACGATAGGCAGTTTTTAAAAATCTTGTTTTGGACATCATATAAACTGGACATCATCATTATTATGGGCATCATCATTATATATATGGATATTCTGTACAACATCAAACACATAAATTCATCGAGGTTGAAATTTTTTAAGAATGGAATATTTTTTTTTATTATTATTATTTATATAAAATAAAATAAAACGGGAAAAATTAACTTTAATTACTCAACGTTCTTATCTTTGTCTGAATTCTTATCCGAAGCAAATGAAGGAAAAAAAAAATTACTTTTAATGAGATGTCACATGAAGAAATATAGAACATAAACGTTGTTAGTATCTTGATGAGAGATAAGTTTTTGTAATGTGATGCAGGATTAAGCCTTCTGCATTAATTTCAGAAGAAATATTTCAGTACTTCAAGAATGTGTTGACAAGCATGGCTTGAAATTTCATTTTAAATGAGAAATAAATATAAATACTTTTTTTCTAAGTGTTATTTTCTAGTGTTGATACTCTTTCTATGTTTAATTAACGAAGATTTATAATGTCATTTATATACATATTTTATTTGTTTGAAGTTGATTTTTTTTGTGTGTTGTTTTAATTATTAGTCAATTATTTATTCTATAAACAGTGGCGTCTTCAACTTGGTTGTGGTCTCTACTGAAGTAGGTTTCATATACCAGGTTTATTTACATTTATTATTCATAACTTGTTATATAATATGTTTGTTAAATAAAATATATATTCAGGCAACAATTCTTATGCTATGAATATATTTTTTTACAGATTTGTAATCTTTAAATTGTGTTTTATCAGTTTGCATATTTATTTATTTATTTTTTATTTATGATCCTATAGATATCCTATAGATATCCTAATTTAACTCCTATAGATATTTAAGAAAAGACTTATTGCCTTTTTAATGTTCAATAAAAAATATTTAAAAGAATTAGAGATGGATTTTACAATACATATATGTAGATATATATATATAATGTAAAATCCATCTTCTTTTATGTATATGTAAAAGAATATATTCTTCTTTCATGTATATATATATAAAAAAAATCTTCGAATTTTTACATGTACATTCACTTTTTATTTTTATTTTATTTATTTATTTATTTAATTTTTGTCAAAATCTGATAAAAAAATTTAAAAATCCATTCCTAATACTTTTAACTAGGTTCTACTAAACATCCCCCCCCGCCCCCCCCAAAAAAAAATAATAATAATAACTCTTTTCTTAAATATTTGCAGAGGTTTTAGTATTTTAAAGATCGTGAATTATATGAATCCTTCATCACTGGTGCCAAGTCAAAGGTGCAAAGTTCCCTTAACACGTTAATTGCAAAGCTGTATATTGGAATTTCGTGATATTGTCCATTTATTTATTTAGTTTTAGTTTTAGTTTTTATTATGCTTAAAATAAGTTAATGCATTATTTATATACTTTTATTATTATGTATATAGTATTTATGTACTCTAAATATATATCATGCGATATCGCGTTATCGGCCGTTTTGTGAGAGCTCGCATCACGCGATAATGCGTGATTGGCAATGAACGTGTTTTAAACAATAAAATATTCAGGAATATGTTGTCAAGTATGGCTTAAAATTTTATTTTAAATTAGAAATAAATATAATAACGTTTCCTTCGAATAATTGGTCCACCAGAGTTTGAGAGTTTGTTACCTCTAAGGTGACAGATGAGAGGTGCCAATTTCGAATCCAGAGCAGGCTCATTGGCGTAATCGACTAGAGTTTTCTGTTTTTATTATTATTATTATTATTATTATTATTATTATTATTATTATTATTATTTCCCGCGTGAATACGGATCAGGATCTTTTAGAAAAATCTCAAAGGATGGCATTGCGCTCAGATCTCTATCCTTACAGTGGACAATCGGCCCAACATGAACACTTATATTTCTGAGTAATTATTTAATAATGTTAGTTTAACTGTGCATATTTTGCATAATTCGTTAACAAAGATTTACTCCCCGCGACAAAAAGATAGGTACAAAGGGTTTTTTCTTTGATTTTTCATAAAATAATATTATTTAATTTGTCCTTATCATTTATTATTATCATAAAATAACACTATTCCCGGACTAAATTTTGTTTTAAGAAGACTAATTTAAAAAAAAAATAAGACTAAAATTTTTTAAGTTTAAGACTACACAATACGACAAAAGCGACAAAATGATAAGAACAAAGTTTTTTTTTTTTTTTTTTTTTTTAATATGATTATTTTGAATATGAATATTTTGAATATGATTCAAATATTTAATATGTTTTTGATATGATAATATTTTGTTATGATAATAAATGATCAGCACAATTTAGATAATATTATTTTATGAAAAAATTCCTATCTTTTTTTCGCGGTGTGTAGTGTTAGAATAGAAAAATTTTAGTCTTAAAACTTTTTTAAATTAGTCTTAAAACAAAAATTAGTCCGGAAATAGTGTTAGTTTACGATAATAATAAATGATAAGCACAATTTAGATAATGTTATTTTATGAAAAATAACGAAAAACCCTTTCTACCTATTTTTTTTTTTTTTTTTTTTTTTTTTTTTTTTGTCGCGGGGTGCATAATATCAAATATATAAACATTTCTATATATTTACAATTGAAGTTCAGTTTAAATTTCTATACATTTTTGTATTCTATAAGCAGAATAAAATACAGCTGAAAAATTTATTTCGAAAACTCGAATTAAAAAATAAAAATCATAGATAAACGTGTAATGGGTGATCAAATTATTATAATGATTTTTATTTTAATATTTTTTCTAGTCTCTAAGGGAATATTGAACGAAACCTCATTGAAATTCAAACGTGCAAAGAACACGCATAAACTTACACTCTCCAGAAGCAATTTAGCTATGAATTCAATTAGGGGACGAACCACAAACTGAAGTGTTTCAAATATACAAGGTAATTCAAAGAAATGTCTTGTACCCTTTAAAAAAAAATCTGAAAATGACCTGTAACTTTAGCACATGATTTTTCTTACAAAAAAAAAAAAAAAAAAAAAAAGTTTGTTGTTGTTGTTGTTGTTTTCTTTGTAAGAATATTAGAAACACTTGGGGTGATATAAAATAGTTTTCTAAAATTATTACTAAGATTGTAATTTTTTTCTGCAAGTTTATAACAACTATAGGTTTTAATAAAGTTTTATAGAATTCAAAGAAAAATTGACAGAAGATTAGATGGAAAATATTCTGAAATATAAAATGCATGCGTTTAATTTTCGGTAAAATATGATTATTTGTAGTTTTTTTTTCTTTACAGGTTATTCGTGAAGTATTTTTTCAGGTAGTACAGGTAGTACTTGTTCCTTGTACAGATTGAAAACTACATATATACGGCAACGTCTATTGGAAGTTCATTTGTATCGAGAGAAAAAAAAAAAGCAATTAAAGATGTTTTTATAAAATGGTAATGAGCTGAATTTTAAGATTTATTATTATTATCATTATTATTATTATTAAGAGTGGCAAGCTCATAATGATTTTTCATGAAAATAATATTTTAAAAAGTTGGTTAAATAATTGGATCTTTAAATTAAATACATGATTAACTATAACATAATTTTATTTATTTACCGACTTTAAAGGGGCTTTTTCATAAAAATATTTTTTGATAAAGTGACTGAAGCTATTGGATCTTCATATTAGATACGTTTCATGTGGAAAACCCCTTATACAATTTTAAGTCTGAAACATTCTGCATATCTAAAATCTAGCTCATCCCTTTAAAAACATTCTTAAATTTTATTCGATTCAAATGAAGTTTTGATACATGTTGCCGTTTCATAAAGTTTTTAAGTAATTTAATAAAATGTACTCTTTTTCGCGCATGCACAATAATTTTTTTTTTCCTTACAAATATCCGCATTTTATCGCAATTTAAACATAGTATGCATTTTGCGTGTCAGAATAATTTTTCTCTAACGTTTTACCAATTTTCTACAAGTTATGTAAAATTTTGTTGAAATACATTCTTATTAAGAAGAAAAGACTTGCAAAAAAAATCAATAATTTTAGAAAAAAAAAAATATTTCTGTCTGAAAAAAAAAAAAAAAAAAAAAAAAAAATCTGATGCACTGTTAAAATTGGTTTCTTAAAAATGAGTTAAATTGTCTCAAAATAGCTCCGAAACAATATATACATAAATTTGAAAACATATGTACTCATTTTTGAGTATATTGACATGTCAAACACGGGGATATTGGGATTCTTATTGGTCAACCACATTTTTTAGCATTGCAATATACTCAAAAATGAGTATATGGGTATTCAAATTTAAGTATATATTGTTTCGGAGCTATTTTGAGACAATTTAGCTCATTTTTAAGAAACCATTTTTAACAGTGTGTGGACACCACATGACTTCCTTATACACCCATTGGAACATATATATTATTATGAAAACATTGCCATTTTTGTATGAGGTAACTGATTCGTAAATAAACAGGCAGGTTCCTGTCTACGAAAATTTCTGAAAACAAGCAAGGGGAAAAAAACTGCTACTCCAGTCGCAAAAGTCACCATAACTGAATCAGATGTACGATGGAGACAAATATAATAGTTTTTTTTTTTTTTTTTTTCTGGAATAGTGCTCCACGGATTATTACAGTATCTCTCATTAGCAAATGAATAGCTTCAATAAAAAAAAAAAATATCATAATAAATTGAATAACATATCAATTACAAAGAGTTCTATCAATGTTATTTTAAATTGCAGACGGACAAGCAGGCAAATAGACAAGCCGAAGGAATATAAACATTCTTAACCCGTTAACGCCCGAATTAATTTTGCAAAATATTATTAGCTGATTATTTCACTTCTAAATTAGTATAGACAACTGACAGTAAAATATATTAACTTAAACAATTCTTCTGATAGTTTTAAATTTAAAGCCTATCCTCATTTATTGATGTTTAGTGTTCTAGCGAGAAAACTTCGAGATAGAAAAACTTTGAGATAACAGACTAATTTCCTGTTATATGTTGACAAAGATCTGGAAAGTAAAGTATTATAATATATGTTATTATTCAACTTGATTTAAGTTAGTATATCTACGCAAAAAGCTAATATATGTGCGACGAATAAAGATCATAAAATGACTATCCAAATTATGAAATAATAATGAATAGTAGGCACAAAAAGCTTTCAGGGATCATTTACAGTGACGCTATAAACTGTCACTAAAAAGCAGAAATCATCCCGAGAAACCACAAAAAATATACGTGCCATTTTATTAGCTGTCCTCAAATGAGGACACTGGGCGCTAACGGGTTAAATACTGTTAGAAAGTCATAAGTTAAAAGTTTTGAATAAATGCCATAAAATGCAAAAGAACTAAACTTTCTGTTTTCAAACTGAATGATCTTGGTCGAAATCCGGTAGTTTTGCCTTTCTAATCTTCTGCTTCTTTTAAAGTTTCTAAAATTCTTCCACAGTTTGGATTTAAAGACATTTTCAAACCGATCAACAAAAATTAAATTATATTTTCTTAAAGATCTCATTACCACTGAAAACCGTTCTGATCTTTATTTCATTCTTTGTTCTTTATGTAATTTAGGTTATATTGGTCAAAGAAGGAAGTATTTGAACAGACGAAATGTTCTCAATGAAGTGATTTCCAAAACTTCTATTGCTTCCCACTGTTGGTTCATGGATATTGATTTTACTTTTCTAAAGCTAACATTATTTCTTATCTCATCTTCCCATTTGGATTTTTCACGAAGCTTAATACATATATAAAGACTCGAAAAATCTTGCTGATGATAATTCTTCCATGCCTTCTCTGTCTGATGCATAAATATTACTCACATAACTTTTTTTTTTTTTTTTTTTTTTTTTTAAGTTTCTTTTCATTATTTTGTTATTTCTTTTCTTTTCTTTTTCTTTATTATATTTCAATTTTTTTTCTCTATTTTTTATAATTATTTTCACAACAGTACTTAATTTAAGTTTCGGTTTATTTGTTTTGATTCATCGTTGAAATTGGATTTGTGCTTTGCCGCTTTGTTTATAGCACTCGTGACTACTGTGTTCACATGACGAAAGGTTTAGTTTTATTTTGACCCGAAAAAGTTAATTTTTTTTTTTATTATTATTTTGTGGTAATTATTCAAAGCTTTAAACGCGGCGATTTCAATACCAGTCTTCCGGTGCATTTTTATTGATTATTGTTGGAAAGGGTTTTAAATGCAAAATATAATTCTAAATGCGTTTTTAACTATACAAATCTCATTCAAGGCCTTAAAAACGTCAAAATTCTTCAAAATTGAATGATTGAAAACTTTTATTAATCCAATACTTTCTTCTGTGAATATAGAAGAAAGTAAAGATATACAGCAATAAATTAAAAAGAAGAAAAAAAAACACGCAGTTTCTTTTGATTATAGAGATACTTCTAGAAACTTTTCTTTTCCGAAAAAAAAGGGGGTTATTTCATTTCAAATTGATTTAGAATCCTTAAAAAGCGTGGTCACTGAAATGGAAGAATTAGCAGCCACTCCAAATGTTAAAAGCGATCGTTAATTTTTTACCATTACAAAATATTGAGAAAATTATTCAGAGGCTTTTAAAATGCAGAAGTAATTTGCTTATAATTCAGAGTAATAAGATGTAGTTTTTTAGAAACGTGTTGATATTTAATACAGAAAATTTTTAGAAGGCTATTTCTTTTGTATACAGTGAAGATAAAATGAAATAAATATTCCTGCGCGCTCACACGTATAGATAAATTACATTGCTAACTATCTCATAAAATTATTTAAATATTCTTAAACTGTTATTAAAACTAGCATGTTGTGGTAGAATTTCTTCTATAGTTTCCTATACAAATTCACTAAGTGCGAATAATTTATTAAAACTATTACTTATTAAAATTATCTAACATGATGAATGCAAATGATTTTCATCTTAGAGAAAACTAACACTAAATATCCAAAGAAAAACGGCTTTATTGTCTATAAATAACATCTTTAAAAATGCGTTTTTACAATGGTTATCTCACACATCAAGTTTCGTACAGTTATATACCATAGATGTTGAGAGGGCCTTCCCGATATCGAAGAATTTTGCGTATAGCAGCGCTATTGGTCGATAAGCATCCAAATTGAATCAGTATAATGTCTCATAATGGCTTTCTCACATATCAAGTTTTGTTTAATTATATGCGATAGGACCTGAGATATAGCCTCCCATTAAATGCGGAAATCATTGTATAGCAGCGCCACCTGTTGAGTGGTTGACATCTAAAGTTGATATGCACTAATCTAGGTCAAGGTATAAAGGTCAAGGTCTACATATAAATTTATATTCAATTCTGTACAGAAGCTCTTGATATCGTTATTCCTGGTTCGTTGTACATCAGCACCACCTATTGTCCGATAAGCATCCAAACTGGATCAGCATATCTCATAATGGCGTCCCCACATATAAAGTTTGTTTGATTATACGTACTAGAACCTGAGATATAGCATTCCGTTAAATTGTGTAAATCACTGTATAGCAGCGCCACCTGTGAAGCAGTTGACACCCAAAGTTGAAAAGCACTTGTTTAGGTCAACCCTAAAGTACAAATTTTCGCTAAATTGGACTTTGAATCGCCAATTTCGATGCCAAGATCAAAAATCTACGCTGGCTACTAATTTACGGTTTGGCGAGATTAGCGATAAAATTTTGAGCCAAATATTGTTTCAGGACAGCCAGAAACCCTTTCGCAATTTTAACTGAATTAATTATTTTGGTAAAATTTATCGTTTCTCGCTAGTAATTTTAGCCAAAGAGAAAAAACTGGACCTTCTATACTCGAATCATTTTCATTGTACTCTAAGATGTGCATTTGCCAATGAGAGATTATTTAATAAGCCGTGGAGGGCTATTCCTGAAAAAACTATTATATTTGTCTTGATATATAATCGTTTTATCGTATTTTTTTTATGATTATTATTATTATTATTATTATTATTATTTTTTTTTTTTGTTGAAGTAGCTTTTTTTTTTTCTTGTTTTGTTTTAAGGAATGTTCGGAGACAGGAACCTGTCTGTTTATTTATGAATCTGTTACCTCACAGAAAACTGTCAATGTTTTCATAACAATATGTATATTCTTATGGTTGTACAAGGAAGTCATGTGGTGTCCCCATCAGATTTTTTTAAATAATCTCGCATGACACTCTAACAGCTTTATCTTACCTTGTATTCAATAAAAACAATTTACAGACTAAGGTGTAAGATGAAAAGTACTATATATCAATATACTTTAAAAACTGCAGAAAATAGTTTTAGAAACAGTTTTTCTTAACATATAATTTTGTGTGAGGGGAACCTACCGATCCTTAAATCGTCGTCTTAACATAATACATTTGTAAAAATTAAGGATGTTATTGAAATTAAAAAATTATTTCAAATTATATAGATAACTTTCAATTATACCACTCCTTGAAACTTACGAACCAGATATGATTTTTAAATTAACGAATTTGAATTTTAGAAACAAGCATTCGTTTTTAAGTTAAACTGTTAACATACATAAACTCAGATCATTACACTGGGAAAAAATTCTGTAACTGACATCTAGAATCTAAATTGTGGCTCTAAAAAAAAAAAATAGTTCCATGGTATCCTTATAAATTCTACTCCCCTTGGAAAGCGAGTTCTAGAAGCCCCTATTAGAATTCTAGAACGTTTGCCTATATTCTCGAGGTCAAAGTTATTTAAAAATCTCTGCAAATAAATGAGACTACAAGAGGCGGGTTTCAGTAAATATAATCTTGGTTTATGACCAAATTCTAGAAAATCAAGCGAGAATTTCTTGCAAAAGAAATGATTCAGAATATTTAGAGTATTTAGAATATTGTTTCACCATCTAGATATGTGTACACTAGAAATTCTCGATAATTTCGTCTATTCAGTTTATTGGTATGCCTTATGCGCATAGCTCGGAAATCTATATTTCTGGTTAAGGGATTTAGAAAATGGACACTTATTCATTCTAGAGGAAGGCGGTATATTTTTTTTCTGAGTGTAGCTAAAAATGGTTTTTGAATTCAGAGGATCTCAAAACGCCTAATTTTAGAAAAACAAATTAGCCATTGAAAATTGAAATTAAAATTAATACTTTGTTCACCATATGGGTATAAGAAAATAATTGTCATTCTCAAGCAATTTTCTTCGACTTGGTGTAATTTAGTAACGTACTTCCATCATTTACACTCTGTAGAGTTTATTGTATTTCTTTAATTTTGTACATATACCTGTATATCTCGTGTAAAATGTATGCTTTCCCAGAACATTCATAAAATATATGTTTCCCCATAAAAATGCACATCCAGCAATTTCTAAATAAAGCCCTAATGTATCGGTATTCTCACATGTGGACGTGGAAACGAGTAATGAGTAATTTTCATTACGAATCATGCTTTTATACATAAAACTATATATATTCATTTCATTTTGTTTTCGTTTTGATTAGTGCAATCTAAAAATGTTTAATTATATCTACCAGAAATCTCGTCTACAGACATAATGAATTTTAATTCGTTTGGATGTCTCTGTACACGACCAATTTATGAGATTTTGATAAAAAAATTTCGAGTAAAAATAAAAATAAAAGTTTTAGTTTACAGAATTTTGACTTAATGTTAATATTTGATTTGGGGCTATGGTAATAAAAGACTCACATATGACATTGTCACGATGAGATTTAAATTAAATATTTTTTTTTTTTTAATCAAAAGTAAAAAAAAAATAATTCCTTTCACCCAAAAATTAATTCACGAATTAGTCAATTATTGCAGTCTCTTCTAGAATTTATTATAAAAGATATCGTTTCCATCCCTGAGGTAACAATTACTTGAACATAGGTTTCTTCAAATACATAATTCATAATTCTTCCAGAAAACTTGAAAATGGTTCTCCAAAGTAATAAACATCTGCTTTTTGAAATAACGATAGGAAATCGCATTTGTTGAAAATAAAGATATTTAATGGCCTCGAAGTAACAGTATGAATTTAAAAATTGTTTAAATATAGGTAAAGTAGGTGCTCCAGTAATTGACATCTATCCCGAAATAATTAATAAATAAGAAAAATCATAAAATCATACATTTTACATATAAGAATTTTAACATTTATGTCAAACACTTTAGCATAGGGTGCTAATAACTGGTAAAATGAATAACTAGCAGTGTCAAACACTGCAACATAGGGTGCCAATTACTAATAAAAGGAAAAACAGGCAGTGTCAATTACTGGAACATTGAGTGGGTGTTAAATAAAAATTTATAAAAGAGAAAAATAATAATTGTTATCAAATGTATATATTTTAACGTATATGTGTTTCTGAATGTCTTTCATGCCATATGTATTAACTTAAGATTTGTAAAAGTATTTTCTGATGACTAGAACATTAAAAACATCAGAGATCACTCTAAAAGTGTCAATCACTGATGCATTTACCATACTATTTTTAAAAAAATTACTTTGAAAAGATATATTTTGAAATTGTTTTGAATTGAATAAATGATTGAAAATTTCATTTACATTTTTTTTTCACTTTCTTCTGTATACATAAAATGAAATTTTGAAAATTATCGACTTTCGATTTTTTATAGATATATATTTTTTGAGATACCTTAATTAGGAGTTTGACCATTTTTATAAAATGTTCGATGAGTCTTTCTGTCTATCTGAATATCTGTATATTACAAAATTTTTGTCGTCACTGTATCTCATGAACCACTCAACAAAATTCAACAAAATCTTATGTTTGGATGAACATTCACTTAACTTGGCGCTGGTTAGGTTTTCGGATATACCGACATACTGTAAAAAAAACTACAATTTCCTTCAGTAAAAGGAAGGTTACATTTAAGCTCCTATTGTATGATTATTAAAGCATAATATGTGATGTATAAAGTTCATGATAAAAAACCTTATCGACGCTATATATCACGAAATAATGAACGAAATTCAACAAAACTTTATAATTAGTTGAACCCAGACTTAAATTGTTGCTGGTTAGGTTTTCGGATATATCGCCCGACAGTCGAAAAGCTGAAATTTTCTTCATTAAAAGGAAGGCTATATTTAATCTTGGGCTCACCGCTAACCTTGGGCTCACCACTTGGGCTATATTTAATTCACCGGCTATATTTAATCTATTGTGTAGTCATAAGAGTACAATACTTTTTCTACTATAGTTTGGTGAATCAGAATTTAAATCATTAATTAAAATGCATATTTACTTTAAATGACATTCTTGAGAATAATGTTCATTCTGGACTGCTCGGTTCATATGGGACAGTTAAATGTATATATATACACAGGGTTCCAGGAATATGAAAAAAAAAAAACAACCGATCGCCAACAAACATTTCTGGTAGCCAATAAAAAAGATCCCTCACCTTCTTCTTCTTCCTCTTTTTTTTTTTTTTTTTGTAATTTTCTGGAAAATAAAAACTAAAATTCTGTGTATAAAAACCAAATATTTAGTAGAATAGAATGATGCATCACGAAAACCTGTTTAAATTTAGCATAATAAAACCAGCTTTATTATTTTCACAGGCATATACGCCATCGATATTGATACATCTTTACACCGGCCAACGATTCAGTACCAGGTTGCTAAGCATACGTAAACAGGAGCAGTGTAAACCAATTATCTAGAATGGTACACTAATTTAACACATGCTTGAAGAAAAGTGGTATAAAACTAATGATGTAATCATTCAACACATTGTCTCAAAACGTGGTGTGAGAAGCTGGCATGAAAATGGCGAGAGTTAGAGTACATTGAAAAAAAAAATTGAGTTTTCTTAAAGTTGAAAATATAGTCGACAATTAAAATATATTGGTCGACAAAGGCGACCAGACGACAGTATTTCACGCAAACATATATATGCATGTATACACATATATATCCAGAAGGGCAGAACGGAGAAGAATTGTAGAAAATGGGACAGAGTGGTATCACCTAGTATATGTATATATATATTATACACATATATATATTATTATATATTTATTACATATACATTATTATACATACATATATATATATATATATATACTAAGGGACAAAAGAAAAAAAAAATGCCGCACGTGGATATTTCCCATTTTTCTCTCTGCAATCGCCAATTTTATGGTTTTAAAAGCAAATTTTTTTAACAGATTTTATTATGTTGTGTTTCAAGTACATTTTAGGATTGAGCCAAGTGTTAAAAACAAGACGCAATTGTTCGGAAAATTGTAATTTTAAAAAGTATTTCAAAAATGGCAAGATTAAGGCAATTAACGATACCACAAAAAATATTAATTTTAGAGTGAAAAAAAAAGTAAATAAATAAATAATAATAATAGTAATAATACGCGGGATGTCAAAAGAATTAAATGGTAACGAAATGTTAGTGATCTGGTTTTTACCAAGATATAAAATTTTTTGGCCGTTTAAATTGGAAATTTGTCACTAGGCTTCCACGTTACTCATCCAATCGGGATGACCGCAAGTTAAAAAGCCAGTGCTTAAAAAATTAGTTTGTATGACATTTAGAACATACAAAGGATTAATAAAAAGTGTTTATTAACATAATTTATTTAAATACAAGTGCAAGAGCAATTAAACAAAACAGGTTTAACCTTTTGAGAGGGGCTCTTACGAAATCCTATGGTGAAGCGTGACAGGTGCTATCACAGCCCCTTTCAAAAGGTTAATTGCCAGAAAATCTGAAAAATTCATTCTTAACGAAAATAACTATAAAATTAAGACATCAGAGGGTTAAAAAAATTAAAAAGTGGTCAGTTATTTATTGGACTGAAGTGGTCTCGCTGATGAGTCAAGTTTAACTTATTCGAGCTAACGAAACAAGCAGGTCTGATCACAAAAATGTAACCGACTTAATGAAAATCGGACTTTTAAAGTACTGACACATTCTCTGTACATTTTGATACGAAAATGCAAAATATTTCAGTGAGTCGGTCAAATTTTCATGTTCACGGGATCTATTAACCCGAAATAAAACTCGGCCATTAAAAAATTGTTGCCTGACCGACTATTTTGGAGGTATTTCAGACTTTTGCCCAACTAGCATTTCAAGATGATAATACACCTTGTTACATGGTGCCTGTGTTATGTTTATTTGATTCAAGTTGTTAAAATTACTTATCCATTCCCATGAGTATCTATAATTTTGTAAGTTATCATAACTTCTTTTACTTAAAGTTAAATCCCACAAAGAATAGCGTAGAATGTCTTCTTTACTAAATCCGAAAATAGTTCTATTCTCAATCTGCTCGAAAAAGTTTAGTCTGTAACAGAAAGTGGGACTTGAAATTTGTAGCCTACAACTTTGTGATATCTAGAATAAATTATTTATGATGTTTGGAAATTTCTCAGTTTCATGTCAAAAAACTGCGCATTAAATTAACTGCCATTGCGCATTAAAGTAGTAATTCCATATAAAGTCGGAATTATCCAATGCAGAATACATATTTTTATAATGTAATTGTTTAGATCTAATACATAAATAGTTTTATTTAATTAATCAAAATATAACGTATTTATTTCATATAATAAATCATAATAGAATACAAAGTTAGCTTATTATATTACGTTTAAAAAGAAAATTTTATGCAGATTTTATTAAATACTTCGTAGAGTGTAATAAAACGAATTATTAAACCATAAATGTAATAGGTATCATGTTATGACTTCCATATTATACAAACATAAGAGCTTTATTTGTTGCAATCATTAGTTTTTAAGTTATTACAAAACAAAAGGTATAAGTCAATTTTTCTGCAATGCGGCTTTTTTTTTTTTTGTCCCTTAGTGTATATAGCCTTAAGTATTATAACCAATTTAAACATATATTCACATTAAATAACATTGTTGTATATGAAGTTCCGTTCATTCCAGATTTATCTTTCTAGCGGTTCAGAACACAAGAGAAAAACGTGAAAATAAAATAAAATAAAATAAAATAAATTGAATTACATGTAATATAGAAAATAGCGCAAATATTATTTTTTATCAAAAGTTTTATTGACAAATCTTTAAGTAATTGTTATAGGTATAGAAGTACTTATAAAATATAACACTTCCTGCCCTGAAGATAAAACTTATTTCGACAGAAAATTCTTGAAATCTATATTACAATTATTGTTTGAAAATTGGTAAAAATTTTTTATATAAGTGTAAGTAAAGGATTACTGAAATATTGACTGAAGACTTTTTACACTTGAATATAAATTCAATGCTTGCAGTATTATAGTAATTTTTCAAAATATTTTAATGCGTCTGAATTTGCGGTGAATAAAATATTTATTTTTTAAAGCACTAAAGAAAAAATACTTGTTAAAATAGGAAATATAAATCAAACTGAAATGATATATTGTTATATGTTTGTTTGCTTGTTTACATTTGATTATGTTACAAAATCAGCAAATAAAATCTAACCGAATTAAACTTACTTATAATTATGTTACTTAAAGTCTGGAAATATTAACAAATATTACTTTATTGTATTAAAGTACTTCATTTTTTTTTTTTCAACAATTTGTTGACTTTTTACTTTAGAAATAAAAACATCAAAAACTCATTTATAAGAATTTTGCGTGAATCTTAACCATTATCAGTTAAACAAATTTCCTATGAGCCATATGCTCTTATGTTGATGCTGCTTGTGTCTGTGCTGCAAGAAAAAAAAAATAAAAAAAAATCGACCCCTGATACCATTTTTGCTGATTCTTATGTAAAATGACCTCCTGAAACTGAATATATATTTTGACTAGTCACCCACCTTTTTCTCGGGACAGCACCCCCTGCCCCAATTTTTATCACTGTTCGGTAATTTTATGGCCATGATTTTGATTTCAAGAATGAAAAAGAATTAATTTAACAATTAAACACAAAAAGATATAATGCTTAATGAATAACAGTAATAATAGATAAAAAAAAATATAAGAAATATAATACATAATTTCAGTGGCAAATCACCCCCACCCTCCCCACCCTAAATTTTCCCCTTACCGCAAATGCTGATGTTTTAGAATTTTTCAACTTTGTAGCCCCTCAGAAGATATTTAACTGTTAAAATAATCCTCCCCAACCCCCCCTAAAAATTAAATTTATAGCCATAAAATTACCGAAAAGTTATAAAAATAAGGAGCCGTCCCTAAAGAACGGTGGGCTATAGGTCAAAATGGGCGTCCTATTCGGATTCTGGAGGTCATTTTACACAAGAATTTGCCAAAATGGTGTTTGGGTAATTTTCATACCGAGCAGTGTTATTATTTTTTATAATATTAGATACACAGCCGTATTTTTTCTATTACAGTTTGGTGAATGCGACTGATAAACATTAGTTAACATCTATTCTCACTTTAATTAACATTAATCAGAATAACACATATATTGGACTTCTCCATATATAAGGGCAGTTATCTGCCCTTATATATGTCCCATATATATGTCCCATACTAGTCTTCTCCATATATAAGGGCTAGTCTTCTCCGTATATATCTCCCATACTAGTCCCATTATATATGTCCTGTACTAGTTTTTTAACCGACTTCAAAAAAGAAGGAAAGTTCTCAATTCAAACCGTATGTTTTTTTTTTTTTTATGTTTGTTAGCTCATGACTTCTGAACGGATGCTCCGATTTTGATAATTTTTGTTTTGTTGAAAAGGTATTGGTCTAAAATAGGTCCCACTGTAATATCTTTACGATCTAAAAAAAATACAGGGTGCCCAAAAAAATTAGTCCCAACTCCTTTAAATGCTAAACCGCTGCAGCTATAGTGATAAAAATGGTACGTAAGTATAGAAAAGTGGGCATGCAGTACAAGGTTAAACCGCTTGCAGCGCCACCTGGTGTAAAATAGCGGAGTTAGTGTTCCTATCTCGAAAACGGTTCTAAAGAAAAGTGAATTACAAAGCTGAAGAGTATCACCTATTTAGAACAAAAAGATAGTTTAGACATTCATGCTAACGTTCCTATCTCGGAAACGGTTCAAGACAGGGGGAAAAGTGAATTATAAAATTTCAGAGACTCATCGATTTAGTACGAAAAGATAGTTTTGACATTGATGCTAAAAATACGAGGCAAAAACGTGCATTTTTTTTGTTCTCAATTTCTTCCACTATACACACTTGAGCTACATTGTTCACGTTGTAGCGTAGCTGGTGAGACATGCGCTACATAGTTCAAAATTCGGTTACTTGATACTTTTTGTTTTGTTGTAGAGATCTTGGTCTGAAGTAGGTCCAATTATAACATCTTTACAATCTAAAGAAAATAAAGCGCCATCTAGTGAAAAACAGCGGAATTAGCGCTCCTATCTCAGAAACGGTTCAAGATGGGAGAAAGGTTAATTACGAAGTTGTAGAGCATCATCGATTTACCACGAAAAGACAGTTTTTAGACATTATTGCTAAAAATAGAACGCTTAAAACGTGCAGTTCTTTGTTCGCAATTTCCTATACTGTGCACACTTGAACTACGTTGCACACTTTACAGCGTAGCGGATGACACGTATACTCTGTGGTTCAGAGTACTGTTACTGTAAGCGGTCACATCGATTAGCGCAAAGTCGTTTTCAACCAACTTCAGAAAGGAGGGTATTCTTAATTCGAGCGATGTGTTATTGTTGTTGTTGTTGTTGTTGGTAAGCTTATAACTTCGTAAGAGATCCTCTTATTAACCGACTTCAAAAAGGAGAGGTTCTCAATTCAAAGAGTATGGTTTTTTTTTCTGTTTTTATTTGTTAGCTCATAACTACTGAACGGATGATCCGATTTTGATACTTTTTGTTTTATTGTCTTGGTCTGAAATAGGTCCTATTGTAAAATCTTTACGATCAAAAGAAAATACAGGGTGCCCAAAAAAGTCAGTCCCGACTCTTTTAACTGCTGAACAGCTGCAGTTATAGTCATAAAAGTGGTATGTAGGTATAGTAAAGTGGACATGTGCTACGCGATTCATCCGCCTAAAGAGCCGCCTGGTGGAAAAGAGTGGAATTAGCGATCCTATCCCGGACACGTTTCAAGACAGGGGAAAAAGTGAATTATAAAATTGCAGAGCATCATCGATGTATTACGCAAAGATAGTTTAGACTTTAATGCTAAAAACAGAACGCTTAAAACGTGCATTTGTTTGTTCACAATTTCCTATTTTGTGCACACTTGAACGACATTGCATGTGTTGTAGCGTAGTGGTGACATTTATGCTATGTAACATTCAAAGTATAGTTATTGTTAGCGGTCACATCGATTAACGCATAGACGTTTTAAACCGACTTCATAAAGGAAGAGGTTCTCAAAACAAACTATGTTTCTCGTTGTTGTTGTTGAAATTTGTTAGCTTATAACTTCGTAAGAAATGATTTAATTTTAATACTTTTTTTGTTGTCGTAATGATCTTGGCCTGAAATATGTTTCATTGTGATTTTATTAAGATATAAACAAATTACAGGATACAAAGTCTGTTCTCACTCTAACTGCTGAACGCAACGCGTACACTGGTAAAAGCAGTATGTAAGTATCGATGTTGAAACTTCTGTCCGTCGGCTGCAATGCATATTTTGCTCTTTGTTTGAACTTTACGCTGCGCAATTTCCAGGCAGCTGGAGACACGTATTCACTGTAAAGTTCAATATATATACCTAACAGAATTTTTGGTTACGAATACAGCGTATCCGTTCTTTACATTTCTAAAGACTTTTTAATTGAACGTATGTTCATTCAATAGATAGTTTTTTGCTCATATCCGATAAAGGCAAGAAAAGTGACACAACTAAGAAATGCAGCATTTGAGAAAAATCAACTTAAAAATAACTTGACTATAATAAAACTGGCACAACTGTCTCTCGAGTGGATAACTTTCTAGATGGAGATGTAACTTTTTTTTTCACATTGGGTGCATTTCATGTATTTTTCAGTGTCACAAACCATTTTTTGAGTAATGTCACTTTTCTTGGAAGTTGTAATTTGTGAAAATTGCGTTGAACGACTTCTGATGCTCTGCTGTATATATAAGTTTTCACTGAAAAGAAAAAAATAAAATATTTTTGTAAAAAAATAAAACCGACTCCAAAAAGGAACTACTATTCAAACAACTAAAAATGAAAGAAAATTGGCATAAAATGGAACTATAAATTGAGCCTAAAAGAATAAAATAATTTCCCTCGCCAAACAACCTATAACACTACAATTAATCATAACTTTTGAAGTCTGCGCAAAATTAAATAAAAATTGATACCTTTATTCAATACAAAAATCAAATTCTATTCAAAATACACATCTCACATAGTGACCTGCAAAACGCAGCCGAAAACTACTTTGATTCAAGAAAAAAAATAAGATTTCATAAGCAGCAAAAGTTGGTGAAGATGCTGGTATCTGACGTCCATAGTGAAAGAAAAATCGCAAAATTATCTGGCAAACATATTTATGTTCTTTGGGATATGATTATTTTGATAAGGTATATCAAGAGAGTAATCAAGAATATGAAACAATATTTCGTACAATATATATTATGAAAATATATGTCTTGCGTGTATATTTTTGCCTTACGTTTTGATCGCCAAATCCAAAAGCCATCAAGGATGATAGTTATCAAAGTTATACCAAATTTGCAAAGGAAACTCTAACTTCGTAGAAACATAAATACCGCATTGGGAAGAATGTTCACTGTTCTTTGTAGATGCTACTAATGGACCAATTGTATACAGTGATAAAATAATAAAGGAAACATGAAAATGGATCATTCGAGACAACAGCATTTGTTGCTACCGATCTAAAGACAAACATTTAAAAATTAATTAAATTTTATTTAATTTTGCGCCGACTTCAAAAGTTATGATTAATTGTAGTGTTATAGGTTGTTTGGCGAAGGAAATTATTTTATTCTTTTAGGCGCAATTTACAGTTCCATTTTATGCCAATTTTCTTTCATTTTTAGTTGTTTGAATAGTAGTTCCTTTCTGGAGTCGGTTCAGTTTTTTTACAAAAAGATTTTATTCCATATATAAGAACAGTTAAAACTGGATCATAATATAAAAAATTAAACCTATAAAATTAAATGGAAATATCTGTAGTACAATATAGGAGTATAATACATATGTACTTTCATTGTTTATTAAAACTTTATTTTGCAGATTATTAAACAGTTGTTATCTGCATTGAATTTATAAAACACTTTTTATTCGGAAGATATCGTTTTTAATATGACCGAATATTTATGAAATCATATTATAATTACTTCAGAAAAATATATAAAATTTCCTGCACTATAAAATTTAAATAAAGATTATTTATTTATTTATTTTTTTTATTTTTTTTTTTTTTTGCTTCCCTGCTATTGAATACGTCCCGAAATTAGCAAGTAAATTCAATAAACCAAAATAAATTTACTTTTAATTACATCACTTTTAATATAAAATAAATGGAAAATTTGAATTGAAATATTGTTGACGAAGCATCAATGAAGGCCTCCTTGCGGCAATATAGTTAAGACTCAAAGAGTTTTTCGGTGTTCTGTGTCTGGTCGGGCATCTGTTTCGGAATAGCAGCCTCAAAAATCACCCGATAGACTTGCAAATTGGCACACGTGTTTATGTGCCCCACAGAATCAGCTGTACATTTTTAGTGTGTGTGTATATAATAATGTCCATAGGCTTTAACGACGCGTTTTTTTTTTTCTTTTTTTTTCTTTTTTGTATCCCTGTAAATGACCTAGAATTTATGCACCAATAAAATCTATAGAAATAATTCTACGCATCGCGTCAATATTTGTACCACATTTGACATCATTTGCATGATTACATAACATTATAGGAACACTTTTGTGTAGTCTTGTATATCAATTGCCAAAACATAGTGGAAGCCTTCTTGTTGAGACTAAAAAATATTTTAGGTTATGCGTGCCTGAGAGTACCGTGATAGTGATCGCAAGAATCACTCTAAAAACTTGCAAATTCAACATAACACTGAATTCAACATAAAGGAATTAACATAAATTTTTACGATGATTAAAATCATGTTTTCTGTAGAAAATTTTTTACATAGACTAAAAGTTTTTTTCAATATAACACAAAATAATATCAATAATATTATATAATCATCAATCATCCAAATGATGTCAAATTTCATTCAAATATTTTTGGATTATGTAAAATCAGTTGCATAGTGTTTATTTGTTTATATAGTATTTGTGCTCATGTAACACAAAATATTTTCGTCCCACAGCGATCTATAGACTGAATTTTTTAAAAAGCATTTTAACATAGTTATATACCATTCTGCATACTGCAATTAATATATGCTATGATAATGATTAAAATCATGATTTCTGTACAAAGTGTTAGACACAGAATTATTTATTAATTTACCGAGCGGCCCAAAAGAATTACGCTACGTTAAACAATTGTTTAGCATCAAATTTGGTACAGGTGTTTATAAGTTACAAGGAATTAACACAGGGTTATAAATTACAAGAAAATATGTACACACAGATAGATATATTGACACAACGGTGGGCTAAGAAAGTCCCCCCCACACACACCTCAGAAACGTATATGTTTATATAGCGAGTTAATGATACATATGTGTATGTGTGTGTGTTTTATCTTATGTATATATTTATTAAATAATATGGAATATGTAAAAATTATCTGTTCATTAATATGTAATGCAAATGGGACGTCCAGGCTTCTGATCTACAGATCCATTAGATATAGTTTAAGTTTTTTCCATTTAAAAATCAACCTTTTAAGAATGTTTCTATGGATCTTAATCATAATCATTTTAACAATTTTTACATCAATCTTATCGCTTGTGAAGACTGTTATTCTTCGGCAATTAACTACTGGTTCGTACTCGGGGTTTTAACCTTTTAAGAATGTTTCCATGGATCTTAATCATAATCATTTTAACTGTTTTCACATCAATCTTATCGCTTGTAAGGACTATTATTCTTTTGCCATTGACTACTATTGCGTACTCGGGGTTTGCAAATTGTCCATGAAGGAGTGACAGATCTTGCAGAGGCGTAAAAGTTTATTTAAAGAATATCCAAGAAGATGGCAGGTCTGTTAACTAAGTATCAACTTCAGATTCACCAGAAAACACAGCTTCAATAACAGATGACAACATAAAAATGACAGCATAAACTGCACCATAAACAAAACACACAGCATATAAGCTGTAATCAATAAGAGGCCTGGTTAAAGTACAGCTCTTTATACCACGATGATCTGGTGTAAATTTGATTCCTACAGACGGGATGCAATCCCTTTATATGGCCTTGTACATTTCTTGAATTTTTCAGTATCTCGCGAAATGTTCGATTTAGAGGTAATTGATATATCGATAATAAAGATTTTCTCGCCAAAGTCACCAAAAAGTTGCCATGGGACAATAAAATCGCCAAATTCGTCGCCAAGACCATTATCTGCTTTGGTGAAGATTTTTAATGGATTTTTTAAAGAAAAATCGCCTATTTTAATGCCAAATCAACACATAAAGGTAGAAAATTAACATTTTATAAACTGACTAAGCTTCTTTAGATTAGATTACATAAAAGCAACAACTGCTATTTACAAATTCGTAAATACATTGCTGGTTTTTTTCCTATCCTAATGTGGTAAATCAGGATGCAAAACATTACTTAATATCCATATCCGAAAAAAAAAAAAAAAACCTCTCATACTGGACTATTCTGCTCACACCAGACATTTAAAAATAGATCAAAATACAAGAGATTAACCCTAACTTAAATGGAAATAGATTTTATTTACAAATCAAAAGCTTTACACTTGGATTTTTAAACAATTGGTATCGGTTTCAAAAATATTTATAATATACAATATTTCTTGCCCGGAAGATACAATTGATTTAAACCGAAAATCTTTCATGTTCATACTACAATTATTTCGTGAAAAATTCTGAAATACTTTTGACAAAAGTGTAAATATATGATTGCTAAATTATGGCGAAGCCCTCCTACGCATGGATTTGAATTAAACGCCTGCGGTGATTCCTTGAGTTTTCAAAATATTTTAATACGTATGACCATGTGGAGAATAGAAGACTAATTTGGAAAAGTATTAAAGTATGAAAATTGTTCAAATGCAAAATGTAATGCAATCTGAAAATCATTTTGTTATACTCTCTGCAATTCTTCATTTGAATATGTTACAAAATCAATAAGAAATATATGTATAATCACTAGACTGAAATAATGTTATTTGTAATAATATTATTTTAGATTTGAAATATTTAAAGTGATTCTATTGATATATTAGAAAAGTTTCAGAACACAAATTTTCTTTTAACAACACTTCAACTTTAAATTTAGAAATATTTTGTTATTATTACAATATTTTGTTGTAATACTTGTTTGCCAATTATTTGCTCGTTATATTATTCATTCGCTTACAACTGGATATACAGGGTCATTATAATTAAAGTTACGATTTCAAAAGGCTATAATTTTAAAACTACCCATCAGAGCGATTCGATATTTTACCAAAGCAATCGTGAGGCGATGAAATTTTGTCTGGGAGAGGAAAAAAGTAGTTTCAACATGTTCCTATAGATGGCGTTGTCAGGGTAATGTCAGGGAAAACTCCTAAATGGACTCATTAACACGGGAATGCTGTTAGCAATGCAATGGAATAGCAGGAAATAATATATTTCAAGGGTTTATTACAATTTTTTTTAGCAAAAAGACAAGAATACGTGTTTACAGCGGAAATAGTCGTAGTGAAAAGAGAAAAAGAGGAGCTTCATGAAACAAATACTTTACGGATAATTAACGGCACATTTTGGAACCTTTTTTTTTTTTTCTGTTAAATAAAATTTCATTGCCTCACGATTGCTCTGGTAAAATATCAAATTTTCTGATGGGTAGCTTTAAAATTATAGCGTTTAGAAATCGTAACTTTAATTATTAGCACCCTGTAAAACAAAAACAACAAAGAAGTTGTATAAAATATTTAATGTTAAGTGTTTATTTATTTATTTATTTTCATTTTGTAACAATACTATTTTTGATTAGAAAAAAGTTTATTTAAATTAGATTAAAGTATTTATATTAATACAGGGTGAGTCAAAATTCCCTGACGTATATTTTAAACTTTAATATAAATACAAGAAATAGACATACGAGAGCGAGATTTGTATTATTACACTCCTTACGTTGATTTTTTTTTTTTTTTTTTTTTTTTTTTAGAAAGTACAAATGTTAATTCCAAATTTTGGTTATAGATATAGATAGTATTTTACCCTAAAAAAATCTAGAGAACATTAAGAGAGAGAAACTTTCCGAAAAGAGATGAACGTTCTTCAAGTGAACATGGTATTTTGTTTGGCTCCACTGAAGTAGTTTGTATATAAAATTTTATATTCCAATTTAGTATTTAAATATATGTATATATATTAGGTTTGTTCAATGAAATATAAATTTAGGCAACAACTACCATGGTTTTTGATTGATTTTTTACAGATTTGAAATCTTTAAATCGCCTTTTCTCACTTGTAATTTTTCATGAATTCATGATCTTAGAATCTTTAAAACTCCGACATATATTTAAGTAAAGACTCGATAATTTGTTTTTAATGTTTAATATAACCTATTTAAAAGATTAATTGATTTTTGAATATTTTTTAAAGAAAAAATATTTAAAATAAAAATATAACAATAATCAATATATATATATATATATATATATATATATATATATATATATATATATTCATTTTAAATAGAGTTGCAAATTTAAATGTTTTCTCAATAACTAACTAATAACCCAGCTAAAAAAAATCTTTAAAAAAAAAAAAAAAAAAAAACTATAAAAATATGAAGAAAAACTGCAGATAATGTGAATGTATTTCGTGACAATCCCAGCTTAAAAAGTCTTCAAAAAAAAAAAAAAAAAAAAAAAAAAACTATTAAAATGAAGAGTAACTGCAGAAAACTGTAGAAAAACTACAGATAAATTGAAGGTATTTGGAATTATAAGTTTATGGGAAACGTTTATGGGAGGGGGAAGTTACCTGCAAATTTTTTACTGTTATAAATACCTTCAGTTTATTTGAAGTTTTTCTGCAGTTTCTCTTTATTTTTACAGTTTTTTTTAAAGACTTTTTAAAGCTGAGATTGTTCCAAATACCTTCATATCATCTGCATTTTTTCTTCATTTTTTATAGCCTTTTTAAAGACTTTTTTAGCTGGGAAATTTCAAAATCCATCCCATGTTCTTTTAAGTAGGTTTTTTTAAACACCCCAAAATATTATTAGACCTTTTCTGAAATATCTGTAGACGTTTTCGCATTTTGAAAATCATGAAATTATGAAAAAAGGCAGACTATGAGGAAACGCAATTTAACGTTTTCAAATATTCAAACAGAATCGTTGCCTGAATATGTATTTTATTGAACAAATATAATATACTATTCACCTTTAAATATTAAATGGGACTATAAGCTTTTATATGAAATTTACTTTATTCAGTCGTGCCAAGTTCCCTTAAAAGACCTTTTTGATTGTAGACGAACTTATATTTTTACCTTCAATATTAAATGGGAATATAAGCTTTTATATGAAACTTACTTTATTCAGTCGTGCCAAGTTCCCTTGAAAGACCTTTTTGATTGCAGTCGAAGTTATATTTTTACCTTCAATATTAAATGGGAATATAAGCTTTTATATGAAACTTACTTTATTCAGTCGTGCAAAGTTCCCTTAAAAGACTTTTTTGATTGCAGTCGAACTTATATTTTTACCTTCAATATTAAATGGGAATATAAGCTTTTATATGAAACTTACTTTATTCAGTCGTGCCAAGTTCCCTTAAAAGACTTTTTTGATTGCAGTCGAAGTTATATTTTTACCTTCAATATTAAATGGGAATATAAGCTTTTGTATGAAACTTACTTTATTAAGTCGTGCCAAGTTCCCTTACAAGACGTTTTTGATTGCAGTCGAACTTATATTTTTACCTTCAATATTAAATGGGAATATAAGCTTTTATATGAAACTTACTTTATTCAATCGTGCCAAGTTCCCTTAAAAGACCTTTTTGATTGCAGTCGAACTTATATTTTTACCTCCAATATCAATAAATGGGAATATAAGCTTTTATATGAAAATTACTTTATTCAGTCGTGCCAAGTTCCCTTAAAAGACTTTTTTGATTGCAGACGAACTTATATTTTTACATTCATCTGATAATTTATTGTAAAAAAAAATATCGAGAAAACAGTTTTATCTATAAAAGGCTATGGAAAAAGCCATTTTAAACTTTTTTTCGAGCATAATGCTACTGTATTTAACAGATTGAACAAACAGGGAAGCCTAACATGGATCGAACATGCATAGATTGACCAGTGAGTCAATATGCAACCTCTTATCATGTATAATCTCAAAAAGCAGCGAGAAAAAACGTCGACAATGCAAGTCAAAAATAAATTAATAAATAAAAATAAATTTATTTTGTGAAATTCACCAAAATATTTTAATATGTGAGATCTTTGTACCTCTAGCCACATTCAAACGGTAATCTAATTCAGTCCACTTGTTTGACAGCATGATTTATATAAGACAGTTATATAAATAATTTATTACACAGACTGACAAAAATGAAGTTGACAAAATTTGATTTGATGAATTCATCTGATCTTTATGTTTTTTGATATGCTGAAACCGAAAATGCAGCCCATTTTTCTCTATCACGTATAAATTTTTGTCAATGCAGGGTGTTTGCCGACACGATTTCTTACATATACCATCATAACAATCGGTTGGTTGGTTGGTTGACATAATTTTAAGTCGCACTAATGCTTCACAATTACAACAATAGGCATCTGTGATTAATTAATCATGAAAATGTACTATAAAACTTACTATATAATTATATTGTTGGAGGAGTAATGGAAAATATTGTATAGGCAGGCACCCTGTATTGACAAAAATCTATACGTGATAGAGAAAAACTGGCTTCATTTTCGGTTTCAGCACACCAAAAAACATAAAGATCAGCCAAAATTATAAAATCAAAATTTTACATGTCGATATGTGTTATCATTTATAAATCATTTATTTATAAAAAATTACACAATGTCTTCAATATTTTTATGTCAGACACAGAAAAGAAATTTTCTGGTATACAACACGCTTTTTCTTTTTTACAGTGCACTTATAAAAACTGCTTTTTTTTTGTCTTTTTATTGATGTTAAACAACTGTTTTCAAACGATTGGTGATTTCTTCTTAACTTAAATTATTCAATGATTCTTTCTCTTATCAGAAAGTTTTATAAATTCTAAATATTAAAATTATTATATTTCATTCTTTCCATTATTATTAAACCAGTTCCATTTAAACTAAACAGGGATTTCACCTTAACTAAATTAATAATTATTTAATTTACTTCTTTTTCAAAAGCTTAATTTTAAATTATATAATAATAAATTATTTTTGCTGAAATATTCATAAAAGATAATACTTACAAAAACCATGTTTTAGCCTTTACATTACAGTGAATCTGTTGCTATTTTTAAACGATAATAATTATGAAACATTTTTTATTTGTTAAAAACATTATTTACATATTCTGTAATGATTCTTTTCACTTATCAGAAATTTTATAGATGCTAAAAATTAAAAAAAAAAAAAAAATATGTTTTAGTTTAGTCAATATTATTAAAGTAATACAATTTCAAAATAAACAGAGATTTTGTCATAACTTGAATTAATGATTATTAAATTAACTTCTTTTCCAACGACTGAATTTTTAATTAATAAGTGTTATCATTTTCTGATCTATTCAAAAGAGCTAACACCTACAAAAGTTATGTTTTTGTTTTTTCCTTACAATGAAATTGTTTCTATTTTGAAACGATCAGTTATTTTTCAATAATTTTTAAACTTAATTATTTATCAACAAACTCTATTTACAAATAATTCAATGACTGTTTAAACTACCAGAAAACTTTATCAATGTTAAAAAAATACAAAAATGCTTTAGTCTTTTTACTGTTATTAAAATTGTGCTATTTTAAAATAAAAAGTGATTTCGCCTTAACTGAATAGATATTAAATTTCTTTCTTTATCGAAAACTATTATGCTGTAGCCATTACAAAAATTTTTCTGTATAATTTTACGCAAATTCATGCAGTACAAATCATTTATTGAATTATTATTTATTAAAATAATTTCCCATGATGAATGCAGACGATTTTTATATTGATGAATGCAGACGAATGATTATGATGCAGACCATGAAGAATGCAGACGAATATTACATTACAAAACTTTAACTGTAAGTAAACGACACAATATGATGAAATGCAAGAACATTTTTTAACATAAAGTGCATTTTGGGAAACAACTATTGGTAACTTAAGGTTGATAACATTTATCGCTATCATCGTCCAGGGCTGAATCTTCGTCATCCTCACATATCGCACACACGAAGTAAGGGTCCTTGCTGTTTCCGTGACAAAAACCTCAGATCCATTTTTTGCAAGACAAACACTTGATCCAGTCTATTCTGCGTCTGTAATTATGCCAGTGCATTCTGCAAATTCTACAAACTTCATCAATATTATCAGAATCTGCTTTGTTTTTACCGCTAACAGTTCTGTCCTGTGGATTCTTTTTCTTGCTTTTCTTAGGGGGCATTACTGGATTGTTCCGTTTCTTTTCTGCTCTGGTTGTACTGTTGAAGAAGTCCCTGAGGTTGTCGGCTGTGAATCATCAATATCTTCATCATCTTCAAAAATAACCAACTTCCCTGGAATTATTTTCTTACCTCTTGGTAGCCTACATTTTCTTTCTTTGTTGAAATCTCTCTTCTCCTTCAGAATTTCAACTAAGCTATCGCTTCCAACATTTGTCTCACTTTCAGCTGTTCCTGGCATCTTCCTCAGAACTTCGGATGGGTTGAAAGGATGAAGTTCACGTGTACGAAATCCAGATTTAAGATTTGTTTCGACTGTTTCATGAAGAGAATTCCACAGCCTTCTCAGTAGTCCAGGGAATCGCTCTTTTGGCACAGACCCACTAACCCTCGTTTCATTTTTCCAGCTGTCCAATATTGATCAGCATTTCATTTTCATTGGAGAAAACACAGAGAAGTCTAACGGTTGCATGAGATGTGTGGCATTAGGAGGAAAGGGAGTCAAGTAGATATTGTACTCTGAAGCTGCCTTACATACAGTAGGCGAGAAATGGCAAGCCATGTTGTCACCTATGGTCAGACTCATCTTCTAGTGAGCGTTCAATATGAGGAAAAAGTATTCTGAAAAATCATTTTTTAAACAGGTTCATGTCAAACCAGCCACTTGGTGAATTAGAGTAAACCGCTCTTGATGGCCCTCCAACCCTCCAATTTTCGTATATATTGGCTGCTTTATAAACAACCATGGGTGGTAGCAGTTTACCATCTGTATTCCCACAAACCATGATGCTTATTGTCTGCTTCGAATGATCCTGAACTCTTTCCACTGTTTGAAATCCCATTTGAACTACAACTTTCTTTGCACCAGGATCATCAGTGACGTTCGTTTCGTCGTAATTGTACACATGTTTTGGATTTGCGTTTTCCAAAACACTCTTGATGTTCTCAAAGAAGTTGTTGATAACTTCTGGGCGTACACTTGCACGGGATGTTTTGATATTGGCAGTTAAACGCACAGATAAGTTGTTTCTTCGTATAAAACCATGAATAAACTCAGAACCTGGAAGATTGTCTTTGAACATTTTGATGTTTGCACCCTTTTTGTCCAGATATTTTTTAATGACAGCCTGGACATCAGGCTTAGTTAACGGAAAACTCCTTGTTGCAACAGTGGTTGAAGTCTGAGCAAGGATTCTTTCCTCATCTCCTCTTAGAACAGTTTGGCCACCTGGATTCTTGTTGTGTACACCAATGACCTTGTTGATGAGAGTTGCACGTGTAATGCCAAACATTTGCAAAGCTTTTTTCTAAGCCATTTTTAATGGCGGTCATCGCCAAGTCCAATTGCTCAACGTTGTAATTGCGGAAAGGTCTTGAACCAGCAACACGACTTTACCTTATTGGCATTTTTATTATTAATTTATCTCAAAAGAAAAGGATAATATTTTTTATAATAATCCCAAGTACAATACATGAGCAAAATATAGGCAGCAAACACAAAACACGATGGGTGTCAAAGTCACCCCAGTTTACGGTATCTATTATTCAACTACTAGCTTTAAACATATTGATGAGTTATATCGGAAGATTCCAATATTGAAAATTTACACCCCCGGGGTTGGGGGGAGGTGGTTCTTCTTCCCAGGTAGGGGGATTGATGCTCCTACGTACTCCTTTTTTTTTCTAAGTTGACTATTATTATTACCAGTAATTTATATTAATTTTACAACCACACGTTAGAAATAACTCTCCTTATGTACATTTATACAAAATTTTGTAATGTACTTCCATGTTAAAACTTTGGAAAAGATGCGATCACAGCGCCACCTGTTGAATGATTAATCCCAAATATAATCAGCATCAGTTTAGGTCAAGATCCAACTAAATATCAAGTTCAGTTAAATTTGATTCATTGATTCCTAAGATACAGCTTCCATAAAATGTGTGATATACACACACAGACAGGCATTTTCTAAAAACAGTGAAATCGTGTTCAGGAGACCTCAAAACGTATAAATCAATCGAAAACCGGAATTTAAAAATTTTCATGAGTCCGATACTTTCTTTTTATGTGTATATAGAAGAAAGTAAAAATTATTTATAAATCAATTAATGATTCTTTTCCTTTTCAGAAATATTAATAATTGCAAACAGTTACGAAATGTAATTTAATATTTTTCTTGTAATGAAACAGGTGCCATTGAGAAAGGATCAGTAAATTCGTAATAATTATTAAACTTCCTTATTTATCAACAAACTTAAAAAAAAAAAAAAAAAAAAAAAAAAAAAAAAAAAAATCAATAATTGCTTTGCTTGATAGAAAATTTTATAAATGTTAAAAATTACGAAAATTGCGTTTGTGTCTTTTCGCTGATATCAAATTGTACTATATTTTGAAATAAATATTGATTTCGCCTTAACTCAAATTTTAAATTACTAAATTAATTTTCCTTACAAACAACTTAAATTTTATACTGTAATTCTTTTCCTTTTCAGAAATATTTATAAATCTAATATTTGCAAAAACTGTGTTTAAGCATTTTGATTATAATTAAACTGCTAATTTGTCCTTCACATAATTTAGTAATTATTTAATTTTCTTCTTTATAAATAGCTTAATTTTTCAAATCATTCAATGATTGTTATAATTTTTAGAAATAATTTGGAAATCTATCACTCCCTAGCTTGAGGCTAAAATTATTTGTTCCTACTAGAAGTACTTAAAATGTACATTTCAATTATTTTTAGACAATTTGAAAACACTTTTGACAATTATAAGATTATTTAAATAGTGACGAAAAGCTTCTTACGCATGAATTGAGAGTTTTGGGCCCTGAGGTAACAAAATGAGACCTAAAATAGTTTTAATGCAAGTGCATTTTTGGAGAATTAAAGATTTAAACTTATAAGTATTAAAATTTGAAAATTACTTAACAACGAAATTTAATACAATCTGAAAAAGCACATTTTATCATATTATCTATAATGGAATATATTACAAAATGATCAAAGAATTCAATAGCTGTATAAAAGTATTTCGTAACTTATATAATTTTAACGCAGAACATTTTTATAATATTCTTATAATATAATTTGAGATTTAAATTAACTGAAATAATTATATGTCTATGCTGAATTACTTGTAGATCACATTTTTATTTTTATTGATTTCTTCAACATTTATAATTTGAAAAGTCTTCTAGTTAGTACAAAATTTGTAATAAAAAGGAAAGAGCTGCTATTTCACTTAATTTATTTGAATCTGTATATATTACAAAATCAATAAAGAAGTTATATAAAGTCATTAAAATAAGCAGACATGTTTTGAATATAAGTCAAAATGAAGATTAGTTCCTGAGTTACTGATAGCATGAACTACTGATAACATAATTTTTTTTTATTCCTTTTAAGATTCACGTTAATGAGGTTATATATATATATATATATATATATATTAACATATAATATATACTAATATATTAACACATAGCATATAAAATATTTATACCAGTACAACTACAATATTTTAGACTTTAACTGACTAACTTAATAACATAAATTAGCCACTTTAATTCTTCAATTTAAGGATATACAGTCGGTAACAGAAGTGTCTGAACACTAGTGAAAATTCCTGTGTAAAAAAAAACACACTTCATACGGTTTTGTTAAACAAATCCTTGTTGAATCTTGTCCTTAGTCAGTGTAAGAACATGATTCGATAAGGATTTATTAAACGAACTGCATGAAGTGCACTTTTTTTACATAGGAATTTTTGGTAGTGTTCGGACACTTTTGTTACCGACTGTATATATATATATATATTAGAATTGCTTTAATATTTATTAATAGAAATGTGTCTAGTAAATTATCTAAATAATATGTGAAATCAAAACGTAACCTCTCTTTAAATTAAATAATTTATTTTGATCTCAATTTTCTTCTGATATATATATATATATATATATATATTGGAAATAGTTGGATAGACGAGCCCTTAAATTTAGCAAGACTGTTTAGGGCGTTTAGAGCATTAGGACCAGCAAAGGGTTAATGGATATTTTTTAACTAAAATTTTCGTATAAATTTCCTAAAGCACATCTTACGAACTACAGATAAATTTGTTGGCGATTCGACCGTGCGTTTCAGCAGCAGGATATTCTATACAGTGGAAATTTAATTATGACTGCTTTGTATAATGCAAGTTTATTATTACCTCTTCATAAAACAATTGATAACCATATCCTTCGTAGATGATCAATAATGTGATGACATGTCTCCGGATTATCTTTAGGGAGGCAGCTCAGCCGTTGCCAGTTACCCACTGCGCAGTACTAGTGCGATGTTAAATCAATCAACTAACCATAGTTAGAAGCAGTGGCGAAGCGTCCATGGAAGCGATGGAAGCAGCACTTCCTCTATTTAAGATTTTAAAAAAGTAATCAAGTAACGTCGCGAGATTTTACAGTCAACGAGATTTTACAGTCAACTGTTGACTGTAAAAAGAAAACATATTTAAAACTGCGCAATGGAAACGAATCATAAATCCTTGATGATGCTTTACTATTAAAGCGAAAAGCTTTGGATAAAAAAAATTTAACATCTTTTAAATAAATTTATATTTACGTGTGTTTAAAGTGTTTTAAATATATTTAATTATTTTAAGTAAATTGGAGCGTAGAGGTTGATATATATATATATATATATTTTTTTTTATTTACCAACTATGTGAAAAATACCAGAGCCGAGAAGCGAACCCTGGCACCTCCTCTTAACGCACGGATGCTCTACCACTGAGCTACCCTGGCTGACAACCAGCTAGGCATTTCTCACATAATATCTGTGCGTTAAGCGGAGGTGCCCGGGTTCGATTCCCGGCTCTGGTATTTTTCACATAGTTGGTAAAAAAAAAATCAACCTTTACACTCCAATTTACTTAAAAGGAATATTCACGGTTGATGAATTCATGAATAAATATTTCTAAACACTATTACTTATTTTTAAAATGAAATATGAGTTAAATTTATTTTTTTTACTTTCTGCAAGTAGAATTATTATATATATATATTTTTTTTTATATATATACATTTCTGTTAAAAAGATATTTTTTGTCATTAAAAATAATAATAATAAAAAAAGGTCAAAAATTGAAAAGACTTAAATATTAAGCAAAACAGCAGACATTTTAAAAAATGTATAATTTTAATGCTTCGGATAATAGCATATCTAAAACAAAAATTTTAATTTATTTGAGTCACTTCAAGAATGGCAGTTTCTGATTAAAAGGTATTAGAGCATAAAAGAGGTTTATACGCCTGGTTGTGCAATCGATTAAGGCGGTATTATTGTAGGAAGTTTTGGTATAATTGCTTTTAAGATTTCTACGTCATCATAGTCCAATAATTCTTTCCCTAGCATTTGTTTTTACAGCGTACAAACTTATTTCTAAAAACCGATATTATTGGACGAAAATTTTCTTAAATTTATATTGAAAAACCGTCAGTAATTCTCATATATATGTGTCGATTTCCAATTTGTAATTAATTTTATGCTTGAGAATGAGATAGAATTAATCGATATTATTGGCTTATTTCGGAAAGATTATATTTTTTTCTTCTAAAAATTAGTTTACACTTAAAAATGTGAAATTACAAAATGCAATAATGTGTTTGAAATTCATTTAAAAACAAACAAATTTTCATATCAATCGAAACGTCTTTTAATTGAAAGCGTTGTCATACTAAAAACAAGAAAGAAAAATTATTCAGTTTTCATTGGTTATAAACAATTTCCAACTGTACTTAGCCGTTATATCGTTTAACCTTCAATTGCCTAGTTTTTTATTCACTACTTTTACATTTTACATTGCTTGTTTCCATGATTCTACTCGTAATGACTTTTTTTTTTTGCTCGAAATTTAATACAATCTGAAAAAGCACATTTTATCATATTATCACATTAATTATAATGGAATATATTACAAAATGAACAAAGAATTGAAGCTGTATAAAATTATTTTATAACACATATCATTTTAACACAGAACATTTTTATAATAGTCTTTTGATATAATTTGAGATTTAAATTAACTGAAATAGTTATATGGATATACTGAAATATTTTTAGATCCCATTTTTTTTTCTTTAACATTCATAAGTTGAAATGTCTTCTAGTTAGTACAAATTTGTAATAAAAATGAAACAGCTGCTATTTCACTCAATTTATTTGAATCTGTATATATTACAAAATCAATAAAGAAGTTATAAAATAAGCAGACAAGTTTTGAAGATACAAGTCAAAATGAAGATTAGTTCCTGAGTTACTGATAGCATGAACTACTGATAACATAAACAAATTTTTTATTCCCTTTAAGATTCACGTTAATTAGGTTCGACTGTATATATATATATACATAATATTAACTATTATCATATAACATATACCAATATATTAACATATAGCATATAACATATTTATACTAGTACAACTACAATATTTTAGACTTTAATTGACTAACTTAATAACGTAAATTAGCTTCTTTAATTTACAGATATATATATATATATATTTTAAAAATTTTAATATTTATTAATAGAAATATGTCTAGTAAGTAATCTATATAGTATGTGAAATCAAAACGTAACCTCTCTTTAATTTAAATATTATATTTTGATATCAATTTTCTTCTTATATATATATATATATATATATATATATATACCGGGTGATTCAAAATAGATGTTACAGCGATTATCTCGTAAACTAAGAAAAATAGAACCATACTTCCAATTACAAAATTAGAGCAAATTAAGAGTAGATATGAAATATGGCATTTTTTTGTACAAGGGGCTGTATACATATTGAATACGAAATTTAATTTTTATACGGCTCCTCCTATCATGTGACTTATATTTAGAAAATTATTCTCCTCGCTCTAACAAGCAAAATAAAAAAAATCATCTCTCTAAGTCAAAATCTCGCTGAGTTATTGTAATTCGAAAATGATGACTTACACCACTTTTTTTTCAATTTTGGCATCTATTTTTCGACGCCAACGGGCACACTTTAGGGAGTTATCTATGAGATGAGAAAAATTGAAAAGATCCTTCATTTTAAAATAGCAACTAAAATCATTCAAGCACGTGAAATGAACAGTTTTAAGAACTTAATGCAAATTTACATTATTTCGTATTGTTAAAAAATTTAATAATTAAATTTCTTAGGGGTCACCTGCAAATTAAAACACGTTAAGAGAGGAAAAAATTAAAAGTCTAGCAAAACCGTAGGGAATTTTCGCGCTTTATGTTTACCATTTTCCATCATTATTGAAAAATTTAATGACTTCGGCTCTTTAACTATGCCAGCCAGGTTGTAAAGTGTCAATGTCTTCGATTTGTCTGTCTGTCCATTCGTCTTTCTGTGTGTCCGCGCTCTAACTCTCGAGAATATTCATAGAATTTCCTGAAACTGATATATGTTATTTGAGTTCACTATCGGTTGTTCCTTATTGAAAATGGAGTGAATACCTCTGCTAGCTTGTGCACAGGGACACCCGAAAGTATTCCAAAGTATTGTGTTCTATGAGAGATATTTTTATAAACCATATTTTAATACCTTTAATTTATGCATATAATAATAAAATTGAAATACGTTATTAAAGTTTTCTATCGGATATTTTCTATACAAAATGGAGTAAACACCATCACTGGTTCGTATACAGGGACACCCGAAAGTATTCCAAAGCATTGCGTTCTATGTGAAGATATTTATATAAACCAAATTTTAATTACTTAGCATAAATCTTAATGAAATTGAAATATGTTATTCATATGCACAAAAGAATGCTTTCTATAGTGTACAGTACGATTAGCATTAGATTTACAGGGCACACAAAAATATTCAGTTACGTTAAGGGTTATTATTGGACATTTCGGAATTGCATTTTCGTTTACATTAAACATTTTTTAACAATTTTTAACAGTGAATAGGATTTCAATTTGCATATTTTTTTGTTTGACTATCCATCTGTCCGTCTGCCCGCCCCCAGCGTCTGTAAATATTTTCAGAAATTTTCAGAAATGATATATGTTATTCAGGTTTACTATATGATATTCCCTATTTAAAATGGCATTAATTAATTCTCTACAATTGGTTTATGTACAGGAACGCGCATAAAATGCCAATGTATTGCGTTTTGGGACAGACATTCTTATAAATTACATTTAAATAACTTTATACTGTAAAAATCATAAGGAAATTCATATTTATTGTTAATATTCTAAATGTTTTGTATAGAATATGATATCGTATAGATGTATAATTCTATGTCATGGGGGTTACCGCCATTCTCAACCCCCGTTTAATTATAGTGTCTATACTTATCAAAACAAAAATCAAGTATGTTATCAATTTCCTTGAAACTTGCAAATCTTGATCAACTTTTCAAGTGGCAACTAGATATGGAATCCGAAGTACCAAATTCGCATTTCCTGTAGTTATTACTTTCTCATACCCATAAGGTAGAGAAAGTATTGTTTTTGGGCCAAATTTTCAAAAGTGAGTTTTTGTTATATTTACACGTTTTGAGATCCCCTGAATATGAAAATCGTGTTTTTAGCGGTTGGTCTGTGTGTGTGTCTGTCTGTTATCTGTATATCTTAAGAACAAATAACATCAGCTATCCAAACTTGGTATTCTAATTATGTATCATATAGGGATGCTACACTAAGCTTTTCATTGATATGAAACAAATGGTTCGTGTACAGGGACACTCAAGAATATTCAAATACATTACGTCTATGGGGAAAATTGCAGACACCTATAGACTGCCCTAAACCAAATGAAATAAATATATATTTTTTATATGCATAAAAACATGCCTCATGTAGAATATGGCAGGGAAATCATTCACTGTTCATTTACAGGGCTACACAAAATAACTAGATTATAATGCGACAATAGCTGAAAATTGATGGAAGTGCATTTTAGGTTGTGCCGTTTATTATTATTATAGGTTTATATTTAGGTGCACTTTGTGGTTTGTACATATTCATCAAAAGATATACAGAGTTGCAAATATTTAAGCTATAATATTCTTTTTTTTTTTTTTTTTTTTTTTGTTTGTTTGTTTGTTAGTGAAGTGCTTTACTATAATATTTTACCATGTCCAGGAAACTGCTCAGGAATGGAAATGAATTCCTCATAGACATATGATAAATAATGTATGTTTTTAAGCTAAATATGCATCGCTTGTTTTTTTGTGTATTTACACGTTTTGAGGCTTCCTTATTACCAAAGTCAAGTTTTTAAAAGTTTGATTACTGCCTGCGTCGAATAATTTTAGGAAACGAATAATTTCATGAGATCACCCCTCACGCAGAACTAACTATCATATAAAACTATTCCGAAGCCTAATTTGAATTATTTTAACATAGGTTTACAGTACTCTTTATGTTACCTCTTAATCTCCAACCTGTATTAATGGTATTAAATTTCTGGGTAAGAGAAAGTCGTGTGTGTGGCACACCAGATTATTTGTTGTTAAATTATGCTGATAATTCATATATATAAAGATCAACCAATAAAAATTTATTTTTCGTATTCAGGAGGCCTCAAAATGTGGTGTTATACAGAAAAGAAATCGCTGTTCAAAAACTACTTTGTTTACAGTATGGGTATGAGAAATTAATTTTCCGTTCTGTGTCAGCAGAGTTCTTCCAAAAAAAAAAAATGCAGCAAAGCACTTACGCCAATTACATTTAATAAAAATAATTTTAAAAAATGTTTACCTTAATTTTGGGTAGCCCTGTATATTGTCTATAATCTATATACAAATGACTTTGTGTACGTAAATTTAGTGTTATATGTAAAACAAGTAACATAAATTGAAATACACTTCCAGCAATTCCCAAGTATAGCTCCAATACATCAAAATACTCTGGCTAACCCTGTAAATGTATGATGAATGATTGCTATACCACAATCTACATAAAACATGCTTTTATGCGTATAAAAAATCTCTTCTTTTCATTTTGTTTAGTGCGGTATATACATGTCGCACTGTACACATGAGAAATTTCACTCACAGACGTAATGTATTTGAAATCTCTTGCATGACCCTGTAAACAAACAATTGCCTGATCGCAACGAATACTTTAGTGGATCACCGCAATATGATACGGATTTAGAATATCGAATTTCGATTTTCTGCTACTATTTGTTCATGAGATATTCTAATAACACAGAAACACACACACACACACACACACAGAGACCAACCGCTTAAAATATGATTTTTGAATTCAGAGGATCTGAAAACGTGCAAATATAACAAAAGCTAATTTTCGGAAATTTGACTCAAAAACAATTCTTTCTCTACACCGTGTATATGAGTAAGAGAATGTATAAAAGAAAAGAAAGAAAAATGAATTTGAAAATTCCCTTTTAGTACATAAATTATTCATAATTTTATTTGTTAAATTATCAATGAGTATTCTCTTGTGTATTCACAGAGACATTACAGTTTAAAATAGCCGTCTTTCCCTGAATGATTTTTCTTTTTTTTCCCCCAAACGCTGATCAACGTGTGCCTTATTACAAAAGCTATAGTAATTACAATTTCTCACTTTTGATACAACCCCTTAAGATTTGGCGAAAAATGCTAGAATTTTGAAATTGCAATAACTCAGCGAGATTTTGACTTAGAGAGATGATTTTTTTTTTTTTTTTTTTTTTTGATTGTTAGAGCGAGAATATTTTTCTAAATATAAGTCATATGATAGGAGGGGCCGTATAAAAATTAAATTTCGTATTTAATATGTATACAGCCCCTTGTACAAAAAAATGCCACATCTGAAATCTACTCTTAATTTGCATTAATTTTGTAATTGGAAGTATGTTTCTATCTTTCTTAGTTTACAAGATAATCGCTGTAACATCTAAATTTGAATCACCCGGTATATATATGTTATTAGGGATAGTAGGATAGAGGAGCCATTAAATTTAATAACACTGTTAGGGCGTTTGGAGCATTGGGACCAGCAAAGGGTTAATGGATATTTTTGAACTAAAATTTTCATATCAATTTTCTAAAGCACATCTTACGAACTACAGATAAATTTGTTGGCGATTCGCCCGTACGTTTCAGCAGCAGGATAATACAGTGGAAATTTAATTATGGCTGCATTGTATAATGCAATTTTATTATTACCTCTTCATAAAAATCTCATAACCATATCCTCCATGGATGATCAAAAATGTGATGGCATGTCTCCAGATCATCTTTAGGGAGGCGACTCAGTTGTTACCAGTTACCCATTGCGCAGTACTAGTGCGAAGTTAAATCAACCAACCATAGTTAGAAGCAGTGGCGAAGCGTCCATGGAAGCGATGGAAGCAGCGCTTGCCCTACTTAAGATTTTTAAAAAGTAATCAAGTAACGTCGCCTCGTCTTAAAACTGAATTGATTTTTACCTTGATTTTGGAATCACGTCGCTTCGGCGCTTCCATAGTTTTCTGAACCACGCCTCGCCCCTGGGGAGAAGCCTTATAGATTCCAAAGAAATTCTGCACTATACAGGATGACGAAAACGCAGGTGACCCACTATCATTCATTGAGTTTAATTAGATTTTAGTAATATAATAATGGTAATAACAATAGTAATAGTAAACAGTATGAGTAATAGCTATAATAATAATATTAATAGTGTTAATTATAATAATAATATCTCATAAACTAGAGCTGCTAAAAGAAAATGAATGATATTTTCGGAATCAGCAGCCCCAAAATACTCAGAATCAGTTAAGAAAATTTAAGCACCACGAAAAATAATTTTATTTGTTCCCTAGTGTAATTATACTTCCACTATACACAGCACACTGCAAATTAAAACGGTAAGCTGACTTCTCTCTAATTCAATACGTTGTAAGATATATTAGATGTGCCCAAGGTAGAAAAAAAAACTATATATATTAAAATTAAAATTTCATTAACTCAATAACTAAAATTTAAATTTAAATTTCACTAACTCAATAAATAATTACTCAGTGAATTTAATCGTTAATGAAACAGCTCAGATGTTAATTCTTTATGATTAATCGATGTTTGCAATGCTTTTATTTTTAATTTCAATAATTTATTGGCATCTTCCTATTCTCCAGTTTGTGTAAAAATTTTACATGTGGCTACTCTGCTTTTTTCTAGTTTTCTCTATGGATTCTTTGATGATTTGATTTAATAATTTAATTAATTTTTCATTCAAATTTGTTTTCCTGCCTCGATCGGGGCTGGAACAATATAAATTGCTATGATTAGATATATTGTTTTACGAAATCGATGCAGCTTTCACATCTTTATGAAGTACATACCACATGACGAGTTTTTACTTCTAATTTTAAGCATTTTTCTAATTATTATTTCTGTGGTTATTTATTTGTTTTCTCTGTCATACAGTTTAATGATCCTTTTTTTATTATCATTCATGTCGGCGTAAGTAATTTAAGTTGTTTTTGTCTCTTATTGGTTCTTAATGTGTATCGCAACATTTTTGTGTCAGTCTTACCTATAAGTTAAAATCATTTCTATTTTTGTTGTGTTGGTATTGTTTTGTATCTATTAATTGCTAAATTTTAAGGTTAAATTTTATTACGATATATATATATATATATATATATATATATATATATATATATAGTGTGCTGTATAGTAAATTTGGATAAAATTAACATAGGAAGTGGCACACACGGGATTATAAATTAATTAAAAATTTATCATGTTTTTATTAACTTCTATTCTTGTTTGCTTGTTTGTCCGGTACAAATCTTGCAATCTATTTTTAACTAACTTCCCTACTAGCTAGACATTTGAAACTTTCACAGTATCTCAGAACCCGGTGACAACACAATATTTTGAAGTCAGATTTCGAATTTTCGAATAGTTTCCTTTTAATTAATTAAAATATGAAAATAATAAGCTCCTAATAAAAAAAGCCATTAAAATATTAGCTATAATTTAATGGTTGCCAAAAAAAATTTACGAGTTCATTTTCTTTCGACATAAAAATAAATGCATTTAATTAAACGTGAACGTTAAAAAATTATAAAAAATTAAATGATGCATCTCAAAAAAAGAAAAAAAAAAAAAAAACGTCATTTTATCATTTTAAAATTTTTATACACATTGATTAATGCTAATGTATGATGCTAATATATGTTGTTCTAAAAGGAGTAATATTTTAAATTTAATAAATTGTTTCTGAAATCCGTATAAGTTATTTCCTTTCTTATATTTTTTGTTTTTCCATACAAAGCGCTATGTAGTGGATATTTTAACAATTTCGTTTTATGATCTTTAGCCCATGTTATGAATTGTCTGTCTTTGGGTTGATCCTCTCAAACATTTTTGTTGCAGGATACTTTTTACCCAAAAGTTTATCTATAAACACTGTGTATATTCACAAATTTTATTACTGGCTCTTCACGAGACATTTTGATAATATTTCTTGTCAAATCATTCTTTGGAAAATAAACTCAAATATTATAAATAATCTCTAAAAAAAGAGTTAAATTGAACACGTGTCATTTGTAAATTATATTAAAAACACTTTAAACACACGTAAAATTAAATTTTATTTAAAAGATGTTTAAAAATTTATCCGAAGCTTTTCACTTTAATAGGAAAGCATCATCAGGGATTTTTTATTATTCGTTTCCAATGAGCAGTTTTTAATTTTTTTTTCTTTTCACAGTGCACAGTTAAGTCTTTTAATAACGTGAATATCAAAGTCAATTTGATATTCACGGTAAAGGTTGGATCAAGGAGCTAAGAAAAATAAGAGAAGCTGGAACTATTGAAATATCACGGCAATTGCAGGAGAAAAACCATCATGAATTAGCAGAAATAAACTATTATCTATTTTATAATATTGTGCCAAATTATTGGTAAGATTGCAGCATTTTTGGAATTTTTTACATTTTTCATTTAATTACATTAATAGCTTCGGAAATGTAAAGTTCTTGAATAGTAGATGGTGCTGTAATAATTTTGGCTTTATCCCATATAGGGTTAGCTTTAGCTTTGCCATAAACGAAGTCGACTAGAGTAGAACTATTTCCTTCTTTGATATTTCGTATATTTTCTTGTATTCTTTTATTTAAAGTCATTGGAAACGAATAATAAAAATCCCTGATGAGGTTATACTATTAAAGCGAAAAGCTTTGGATAAATATTTTAACATCTTTTAAATAAAATTTTATTTTACGTGGGTTTAAACTGTTTTTAAAATAATAAACTCAAATATCGTTAACATTATGAAACTAAAAGATAACATTCTTTTAATTAAATACGGGGTTTATCTTTAATTTTATTTAATAACTATTAAACCCTGTTCCTTCAGCAAAAGTTTGACAAATCTTTCGGCGATTGCTATCGCTTTCTGAAATACTTATTAAACGTATCACTTCCTGCCCTGGGGGTGCAATTACTTCGGACAGAAATTTCTTGAAATACACAATTCAATTATTTTCTATAAAATTCGTAAATGCTTCTTTCAAGAGTATAAAGACGTGATTGTTGAATAGGAAAGGAGGACATTTTATATGCGAGTGATGGATTTAATGACCTAAGGTACTATTAAAATTTCTAAAAATATTTTAATACAAGTGTGTTTTCAAATAATGGAAAAATTTTGGTTGAAGAGGTATTATAACGTGAAAATTGCTTAAGTTTTCCACTTTAAATTGGATTTAAAACTGAGTTTTATTGGATGATAAAGCACGTTGAATGTTTTTTTTTTTATAAAATAGTTTTAAAATACACCTTTCGGGAAGTTAGACGATACCAGAACTGTTAATAAATTAAATCTAAACAGGAATTTTAGACATGTTGTAAATGCTCATTAAAAGTTTTTTAAATTATACACTTACCAGTGGCTGAGAGGTTCTGCTCTCTAAACTGGTAGATGAAAGGTGCCGGGTTCGATATTAGATCACGTTCAACGGCCCAGTCATTCGGAGTTTTTTCGTGACTCTCGCCGAAACGCGCGTATAAAAGGGCTGGAATCACTGAAAAAGATCCAACATTTGTCCCAGTCCCAACACCTTTAACCCTACAAAGCACCCAGTTCCATATGTGGAACTCCGACTTTAATCGTTCCTATAGCTATTATTAGTAGCGACATCTCTTGACATCTTGATAGAAGCTACTGACATTTAGCAATGTAGTAATACGAATCTTTATCTAAAGATGTCGTTCGTGTTTTTGTTATAGTGCACTCAGTGTGAAATTTGAATGAAAGTGATACGTTAGTCGTTTGTCGGAATTCAAAAATAAAAAAAAGAATAGTTATTGAACAGTTTTGACAAGAAAAAAAATACTGTGTGTTATAACGAAGTGTATATTTTGCAGAGGTAAGTTGTTGGTTTTCATATTACAATAGTAAAGGTATTAGTAAATCATATTTTTATGTATGTTCCACATACGGTACGTTAGGCTAAAAAGTTGATTTTTCAGTAAAATATGGTTTTATTTTTATTTTTATAAGTTTTCCCTATCTTCTGATCACTAATTACAACCTATATATTTTTGTCGCGCCACTAAAAAAAAATTGAGCCTTGTAGGGTTAAAATATATAAATGTTTCAGTTAATATTTTATTGATTTAACGATTGTTTCGGTTTGAAGCTCTTAAGCATCACATTTCTCCCCTCCCCCTCGCCAAAAATAATTAAATAAATAAAGTAATTACGAGTAGAATCATAAAAACAAGCAATGTAAAATATAAGAGTAGTGAATAAAAAACTAGGCAATTGAAGGTTAAACGATATAACGGCTAAGTAGAGTCGGAAATTGTTTATAATCAATGAAAACTATATAATTTTTCTTTCTTGTTTTTAGTATGACAACGCTCTTAATTAAAAGAATTTTTGATTGATATGAAAATTTTTTTGTTTTAAAATGAATTTCAAACCCATTATTGCATTTTGTAATTTCACATTTTTAAGTGTAAACTAATTTTTTAGAAAAAAAATATAATCCTTCCGAAAATAAGCCAATAATATCGATTAATTCTATCTTCTTCTCAAGCATAAAATTAATTACAAATTGGAAATCGACACATATATATGAGAATTACTGACGGTTTTTCAATATAAATTTAAGAAATTTTCCGTCCAATAATATCGGTTTTTAGAAATAAGTTTGTACGCTGTAAAAACAAATGCTAGGAAAAGAATTATTGGACTACGATGACGTAGAAATCTTAAAAGCAATTATACCAAAACTTCCTACAATAATACCGCCTTGATCGATTGTACAACCAGGCGTATAAACCTCTTTTATGCTCTAATACCTTTTAATCAGAAACTGCCATTCTTGAAGTGACACAAATAAATTAAAATTTTTGTTTTAGATATGCTATTATCCGAAGCATTAAAATTATATATTTTTTTAAATGTCTACTGTTTTGCTTAATGCTTAAGTATTTTCAATTTTGACCATTTTTTTTTAAATTATTATTTTTAATGACAAAAACTATCTTTTTGACAGAAATATATAAATATAGTTTTTATCTCAATTTATTTTCACAATATTGTTTTATTGCAATTATTTGTTAATTATAGACCTTTATTAAAGTTGCTCCAAAATATCTGTTAGTTCCATTAATTTAATTGTTGCCAAAAAAAAAAAAAAAAAAAAAATACGAGTTCATTTTCTTTCGACATAAAAATAAATACATTTAATCAAACGTGAACGTTAAAAAATTATAAAAAGTTAAATTATGCATCTCACGAAAATTGACGTCATAATCAATTTAAAGATTTTATACACATTGATAAAGTGCTAATGTAGTTCTATCATAGATATAGTAATATATATAGATCTCTCATCCCCATATTATCGTACAAAGATTTTTGATGCCGAAAAAAAAAAAAAAAAAAAAAAAAAAAAAAAGCTTTGAAAACAGCCATTAAGTGGTATTGAAAAAAAAAAAAAAGAAAGAAAGAAAGAAATATGAATTTGAAACTGTATCTGGAGTCTTCCATTCCCCTTTAGCAAATAAATTATTCATAAATATTATTTGCTAAAATATTAGTATGTATTCCCGTGTGTATTCACTCGGGGAAAGACGGCCATATTTTGGTAAAAACGTCGTCTTTTCCCAAATGAAAAGGAATAACTTTTTTCTCCCCAATGATCACTCTATTCTATATATGCTATACTATATCTATGAGTTCTATACGCAAGTGAAGTGTGACTCACTGACCGTCTGTGCAGCCAAGAAAAAGATTTCCTATGTTAATTGCCCACTGGATTTTTTCTAAGAAATTATTAAAAATCGAGGAAATTTATTTCCCGATTTTAATCCTTATATTTGGGTATAGATATGTATTAGTTATCGCGGGTGTTAGATTGAATTATTTTGCTGTCAAATTGACAAAATTTTAATTTTAAATTTCAAAACTCTGTCGCCCTTGGCTTTATTATTATTATTATTATTATTATTATTATTATTATTATTTGGCGATCAAAAGCGTAACACGAAAATATACATGCCAGATGTATACATTGTACGAAATGTAATATGTATTATTCATTGTACGTATGTATGGCATGTAATATGTATTGTACGAAATATTGTTTCATATTATTCATTACTCTTTTAATATAAGTTGTAAAAATAACCATGATTTTTGAAAGGAATTAAATATTTTCGCCAGATAATTTGGCGATATTCTTTTTTTTTCGCCAAGGATGACAGAAATGAAATCTATTCCGCTGCAAAATATTAGTATCTTACATCAGATATTTTATTTAGACATTTGAAAACAAATTTGACTTCAAACTATGATAGAATATTTATCATTTTCCTTTTAATTAGTATATTATTAGTATATTAAAATTTAAAATCATGGTATATAAAAAGTTTTTTTTTTTTTTTTTTTTAATCTTATAATTATTCTTATCTTAATCCTCAATGTTTCCCATCTTTATTAACTTGAATTTACTATTAAAATTTTAACATACTCAAAAACTTCTCATCACTTCGTTAAAATACACTAAACTTTTCCAAAATCTTTTTCTATTTAAAATGATACATGTATTTACTTTAAATGTCCAATATTTCATAAGATTTCCAATTTTAAAGTTTTAAAATATTTATCAAATTTACTTATTTTTCTGGTTTAGCCTTATTGTTTTCCTTTTTATAACTACAACTGTTGCCCTCTTTAAAATATTTAAAATGATGAGGTCATTTTATAGTAAAATTATCCATTATAGCATATATTATATTTCACTCCTCCATAAAAATTGATTTTAAAATCGTCTGTTTCTTTTATACTTTTATTTTAATAGAATTTTAATAGAATTTAATTTATATATTAGTCATTTTAGCAATTTTATCTAAAGTAGCATTAGAAATAATATATATCACTTCTCCATTAAAATTTATAGGACCCTACAATAAAATTTATTTGTGCTTAATATCAACACTACGAAAATTTTTATCAATCGCTTCCAAATTTTGACCTAAGTTTCAAATCTCAACCCTGTGGGTTTTTACATCGGCTACAACGTTTTCGTCTTTGTTCGTAAATAATAATTTGACTGTACTAAATAGTTTACAGCCGTATAATTCAACGTATAACTTTGTCACAGCAACGCGTGGCCGGGTCTGCTAGTATATATATATATAAGATAAAATTTAAATATAGGATGGAGTAAAACTTGAATTATTAAACATATAGAACTAGAATAGAGTTTTTATAAACCAATGTGAAAATGAAGCAAAAGGAAATGTAAAACTATAATAAATAAGCAAAATAATTAAAGCCAGATGAAAAATTAATCCCAAAACACATGAGGGCCTTCATCAGGGGAGCTCCCCCATGTAGGGGGCTAGAAACGTGTTTTTTGGTTAAATTACACAGCGTTTCGTCAGAAACTTCTCATTTTCCTTTCCCTACAGGGGGGAGCTCCCCTGATGAAGGCCTTCATGTGTTTTGGGATTAGTTTGTCATCTGGCTTTAATTATTTTGCTTATATACATAATAATAATAATTCTACTTGCAGAAAATAGAAAAATAAATTTAACTCGTATTTCATTTTTAAAATAAGTAATAGTGTGTTTTAAAAATGAGTATTTGAGTTAATTTATTCAAATATTTTGAGGTTAATTTGGATATGATGAATCACTAATGACGAATTTACTGCCAAAATACCCTATTTGGAATTTCCGATGACGCGTGATACATTTATTATCGTTATGATATTACTTATATGTACTTTTTAATAGCCATGTGCTAAAATTAATATGCATTTAAATGTAAGCTATATATATTTCAATATGTGCTGCACTTTATGGAATTAATGGTCTAAAAAGACCACGATAAATGCCTAGTAAGATCTCAGTAGCCATGAATTACTTACACCTCAAAAGACTGACATGTTACCTATCCCATTTTGACGTATGTTACATCGACACTGTTAAAAAAAGGCAATTTTGTTGCCAGAAATTCTCTGTGAAAATTACAGAATTCTGTGAAAGTTACAGAACAATACGTTTTGTCAACGTAATTTTTCCATAATTTACGACTTTTTCCAAAAAATTACAGAGAATCTGTATAGAGAATTTCTGGCAACAAAATTGCATTTTTTTAACAGTGCACATTACGTTATCCCACTCAAGAATTTTTCTTATTTCAAGTTCAGAAAAGTGTTTTCGTGGACAGTGCGACGACAACTAGGGTTCTCAGCCCGGCAGCAATATCCCTGTGTTTCCTTAATGCTGCAAAAAAGGTAGGAGATGCTAGTAGTTGTGCGTCCAACGAGGCAATGGGTACAACAGTGGTATAACGTAATATTTTTAAACGTATCAAAGTTTCTACATAATAATAATTCATTATATCCATATGTGCAGACATCATAAAAATCGATCGTTACTAGCTTTGATTTGTCATTGTCTTACTGATCTAGCACTTAGCATGCCGAAATGGGATGAGATTTGGATCCCAACTTGCAGGAAGAGATGTTCTTACTTACATATACATTTGTTTTCCTAATTGACTGTAACCATTATAAATAATTCTTTTAAATTCCCTAATAACTCGAAAAGTATTTCTTAGTGTGTACATTTATACAAAGTTTTATCTTATACTGCCGTATTAAAAGTTATGAAAAACCGGATGATCGCTACACTTGTTTGGCGATTTTCACCAATAGTTGATAGGTACAAATTTCTGTCAAGGAACAACTACATATAAATTTGTGTGAAATTTTGTGATTAGTTCTTGAGATAGAGTTATTATAAAAAATTTTGTCGCACACACATAGACAGATAGACAATTTTCATAAAATAGTCAAATCATGTTCCGAACCTTTTAAAATGTGTAAATTCATTGCAAACAAATGTCGTACATTTTTATGAAAATGATAATTTCTGATATTGAATATAGAAAAAAATAATAATAGTAATAATCTTTTAATGAAATTTAGGTAAATAAAAACGGAGAAATCAAGAGTGAGGTAAAAAAATTAGGTGCATTTATAAAGATTTAAAAAACATATAGCAGGTATTTCCATGGCTGAAACCAGGGCCTGATTACCCAAAACGCTCGGGAAGTACAAGCTTCCCCTCTAAAATTTAAGAGGAACCCCCAAAATGACTAAAAACAGGGTCTTGAATTTTCTGTTTCATATTTTCATACTGAGATTGAATTTTTCTGAGAATATTCGCGCAAAGCAACATAAAATACTCACTATTTCAGGAAAAATCTATTATTTAACCTCAAAAATCTGAATGTTATTAATTAATAAGTTATACGATTTTAATGTTGTGTCTAGAAACCACCCAGATATATGAATGAAAAAAAAAAAAAAACCATAAACACACACTAATTTTGGTCTATAGCATTTTTATATTACAATATGTAACAGGAAAACAAGATTTTCTGAAATGAAAGAGGGCTCCAAAATGATACTGAGCTTCCCCTAGCTTCAAAGCTTAATCGGGCCCTGGCTGAAACGAATGTATTGGAAGTAATTCAAATTGACGTATAAACTTAAAAAAAAACAAATAAATAAAAATAAAATATAAATAAAATATAAATAAATAAAAATAAAGTAAATAAATAAATAAATAAGAGACACATAAAAGATTGTTTATTCTTTACTGTATTTTCTTTCCTTACAGTCTACCACGTCTAGCATAAATCTATAGTATGGAGAAAAACTTACAGTAGTCCCCAACAAACCCCTCCGAAAGTAATCATTCTGAACCTATATTCCACCTGACCCTAACCAATCTCTACTAATTGTTTCACTGTACACCAACCCCTCTATTCGTCACGGAGGAAGATATTCTTGTCTCAAGCATTACAAAGGGCGGCATGGGAACCCTCGGGGAAATTAACCCGCAATGCTTAACTATGGGGGAAAGGGCTCAAGTTACACTATGTTTGGGGCCACCTAGGAACACGTGACTTACCCGCTTTTGCTATTATTTGCCGATGATCTGATTTTGTGTTCTCGTAATGACGTTCGCAAAACTCAATGTTTTTAGGGGGTAAGCTGAGCTGTAATTTCATCTTTTCCATTAACGAGATTTTTTTTTTTTTTTTTTTTTTTTTTTTTTTTTTTAATTGAGGTCAAGTATGTTACACAATAGATTACATTTAAATGCACAGTGAAATTGCCCTCTATAAAGAGGAAAAAATTAAACAATTATCAAATATTCTCTCACTTCAAATTTTTTTTTTTAAATGCTATTTATTTGTTTACACAAACAGAAAATACTAATTGTATACTTTTTTTTTTTTTTTAAGTTTTCGGGAAGAGAAATTATAAATTGAAATACGATTGATACAATATAATTTATTTTATTTTATCTTTCTCAAACTTCTTTCTCAAGCTCCCCTCCCCCCTTCCTCTACACCCAACCTGTAAGGAAAAAAGTCGTATAAAAGTAGTGATACTTCAAAATAAAGTAAGTACGAAAATGTAAATGTTAATGAAAGTTTCATATTTAAATTTTAATACGAAAATGGAATAAAAATATTTTTTTATTCAACCGTTTAAGAGCCAATTTTAAATTGTTGAATTGTGAAAATATTTAATTATGAATAGCATTTTACATACACTTTAGAATTTTCTTCTCTGTCGCAGTTCCTGAATTAAAATTCTGTACTAAACAAAGTTTTGTACGAGAAATTTCTTAAATTCTTTCTTTCTTTCTTTTCTTTTTCTTTTTCTTTTTCTTTTTTTTTTTTTTTTAATTAGATGTTGCAGGTATCCTGCTGTATTCAGTGAAGCTTACCGCAAATTGGTAACATCGTTTATTTACTGCCAGAGAGTAATATTCCTCTCTTCCGAATAAATTTTTCTTTTTCAGATTTTAATTAATTTAGTACCAAAGGCCTTCTACTATTATAAAAGTGCTTCAAAGTTTGTTTCAAAGGTAAACATAAACTGACGAACTTAGGCTAGCCTGTGTGTAAATTTATTCCATATGACTACAAAATTGACAGTCATTGAAATGATTATTATTATTTTTTTTTTTAACTAATTGAGTCAAATAACGCCATTTTTCTTAAATTAATGTAGATTACTCTCTCGTTCTGAAAAAAAAAAAATCATTTAAATAACTGAATTAATAATCTAACAGCGTAAAAATGATCAAATCATATAAAAGAAATCTCAAACTTATAAAGCGAACAAAACCTGCAGATGAAAATTTTTTACGAATCCAATACATTCTTCTTCTGATTGTAGATTAAAGTGAAACGTAAAGAGAATTGTGTGATTTTTCCTTTTGTAATCTGCTGTATTTTATTTTAAATTGACACCAAATAAAAAAGAAAAGACACGCAGTTCATATATTTGGTTACAGCGTTTTTTTTTTTTTTTTTTTTTTTTTTTTTCCCTCTCACTCTCTTTCTGGAAATAGTCGTTTAGTCCTAAAATCACTATCTATGTAAAATTATAAATTATTTTACATTTTATCTATGTTATAAAATTATCCGTTCTTGTCTGAAAAGTATTACTTCTTCTTCTTTCCATATTTACAAACGACGAGAAAAAATTACCTAAAGCCTCCTATCGGCCAGCATGCACTCGAACTGAATCAGAATAGTTTTATAGAAAAGTCATCTTACATATGAAATTGGTTCGTTTATACACAAAAGTAGCTGAAATACAGACATGCAGTAAACGAAGAAAATCGCAGCATAGCAGCGACACCTATCGATCGAATAATAACACAAATTGTGTCAACGTAAGTTTTTTTTTTTTATAATAACTATCTTTCAAAACAATTTGGTGCACTTATACGCTATATAATGTAAGGTAATATGTTACAAAAGCTAAGATATAGCCTTTTCATGATATCACCAAATTATAGCACACAACGCAGTGCCACCTATAGGGTGACATATACCAAAATATATTCAGCTCCAAACTATATCAAAATCCAAGCAAATATACTGTTTTATGTAATTCTGGGCACTTTTTCTTGATATCTAGCGCTCACAAAATGTTGTCACCACACACACAATGATACACAGGCAGATACACATTTCATGATTTTGTTCAAATCGAGCTCAGTAAATCTAAAAATAAATAAATAATTGGAGATTCATCGAAAGCCAAGTCGAATATTTGCACAAATGCATTACTCCATCCTTACATGTACAGAAGAAATTAAAGGAAAAGAAAGAAGAATGTTTTTTCTTTCTATTTTTGAGAAAGAGTGATGTTGCTTTTATCTGTTTCTTGCTACGGTGTTTTATAAATTTAGACAAATAAATAGTGAGAAAATAAATAAATGCTTTTCTACAAATTTGTTTTTGTTTTCCCAATTATTCTGTTATAATGAATTATAACTGCTTGTTCGTTTTTAATATTTCATAATTAAAATCTCTATTCTGTAAAAAAAAAAAAAGAAAGGAAAAAGATAGGTTTTCTTAGCTATATTTATGTTAGTTTCAAAACGCTTTGAAATCACATGTATTGCACGGTAGGAAGATATTCAATTCTGAGAAGTATTTTTGGTCAAGAATTCTTTGTATATATTTTTTTTTCTCTTGAGAATTGTAAGCAAACAAAAAAAAAAAGGAGGCTTCTCCCCTCGCATTTTTCTTACAATAAAGAGATGTGTCCCTCTCTTTCTTTCATTCATTGCTTCCGTGGGAAACAGTTCTGTTTTTTTTCCTTGTTTCCAAGCGGAGTAAAGTGTGTCTTTCGTAGGTCGCTGAAGGTCAGCGTAGTGGGTGTGGCGGTCACAGATGTGCCTCTCAGCTGTTCAGTCTTCGGTTTCAGTGGGGGAGTGAAATGGAAAAATTCTCTTGGAGATTAAAATACCTGTCTACCTGAGGGGGCGAATTGAGGTCGTGCAAGTTTTGCTGACTGTATGGGCGTGTGTATTTTGTTTGAGAAATATTTTTAAATGAGGGCGTTTTAATTTTTAGTGGGAGTGACCAAGGAGGATATTTTGGGGTAGTTATAGCGAATGAGACTCTCTTTTTTTTTAGCCGTGTGGAATGGCAACGAATCAGAAGTTGGTTTTTGTTCAGAGGATTGCGTATCTTGAATGGTACGGTTTTTCGAGTGGTTGTAAGAGATTTTTTGTTGTGCGGTTTTTGTTTTAAGGGAGAGGGGCTTTTGCCCTCTCCTAAGAAACGACTGGAGAGTTTGAGTAGATGTTACCTGACGCCTCGCTGTGTTTTGTTGGAGTCTCTTGTTCTCTGGGATTGCTCGTGGGATGTTGAACCTCTCATCGATGGCTGACCGGTATCCCCCTCATCGCTTCCGTGGCCTGAAAAGAATTGAGCTAAGTCTTGCTAAGGTTTAGCTAAGTCATCGTGGAATGATGAAAAAAGATCACGATACGTTGTGAGTGCTCGACGACTTCAGTGAGTGCTTGCCTAGATGTTTGAATAGATTTTGTAGATCAGGAGTTTGCTTCGCTCTACTTCTTGACGGCTGATAAATCGTGAGTCTGGAAAACCTAGAGAAATGGAGGTAATGTGACTCCTCCTGGCAGCCTGTTAAGTAGTATTTTTGTTCATTTTGCTTTAATCCCTTTTCTTCGTAACTACTTAAATATGTGTGAAATTATAATTTATATACATCTTCTATGTTTTGTGAAATCAGTAAAAAAACTTTGAGATATGTTTTAGAGAAAGAAAAAAAAAATATATATATATCACTGCCTTGTCCGCGTCAGTGTTTAGTGTTTGTTAGAAGGTGTTATATGTTATAAAGAGTATATCTTTGTACTTTGATTGTGACTACATTAATTAATGATTGAAATATATAATGCGTGTAAATCAAAATTCTACTTCAATAATAAAACTATTTCAGTTTTAAAAGCTAATTTCTACTTGTATGTTTTATTTAGATATTACATTCCTGTTACTGTGTTAATTGAAACTTACTTAAAAAAAAAAAAAAAATATATATGGGTTTTTGTTTTGATAATTCAGGATTAATCTTTGGGGGGACTAAAAGAAATGAAAAGTGAAAATTTTCTTATAGGAAATTATTGTTTCCTTTCGAGCTGGGTTGGGAATTCTGGTACTCATTAGAGCCTTGTAATATACAAAAAAAAAAAGGGTAAACTAAATTAAGAGTTAATTCTTTGGTTGAATGTTAGTCCATAGGTTTTATTTCTTTTTTATTTTCCTTTGTGTTTGGGGACTATACTTTCAGTATAATTTGGCAGACAATTGTTTTAAAATTAAAATAGGAGGATAAAATTCAGTTCTATTATTCTTGTGAATTACTTTGAAAAAAAATTGAATTTGAAAGATAAATTTTGTTTTTAGGCAAGGAGCAGAATTGTTTTTTTTTTTGTGTTGTAATTCCAGATTATACAATGTTTAGATTAATTAACTATTAATTTTAGCAGTTATACTCTGTTAAGTAAAAGTTTAAATCTTTATTTAACTTCCTCTGGTTTGGGATTTGGGTCTTGTGTTTTTTTGGTATATTCACCAACTTTTTATTTATTTTCTAATTTGAGGGAGGTTGTAATTAATTCTAGGATTTTTAATGTAACGGTGTTACTGATAAGTTAATTTGGTAGGAGTTATCTTATGAGTACTTGTAACGTTTTGTACTAAATTAATAAAAAGAATTGTTTTATCCACTATACGATCTACTTGTAAAAATTTAATGCTAATATATAAGTGAAATAATGAAAGAAAGTGAATCAAATCATAATAAATGGTGCCTCTGGGAAAATGTAAGGGAATTTTTTTTTGCTTTTTAGGTTTCTTTTAGTTGAGGTGCCTTCAAAATTTTTGTTAAAGTCGTTTTTTTTTTAATTAGCTCTCTTATATGTGGGTATATCTGATTATTTTGTATTCTTATATGTGTTTTTGTTTCCATTTCTATGTATCGACCGAGACCTGAAGGGAGTGGAGATTTTAAAAATATTTCAAGCTTAGTGTAGAAGAACCATGGTCCAATTTAGATGTAAATTTACAATTGTGATTTTGGGAAAGTTTGCTTTATGAAGGTCAGCGGTGGTGAGTTACCACTTCTTTTTTTCACTATCAATAATCTGAAAAATTTCTTGAATATAACTGTCTCATATCTTTTAAAAAAAAAAAAATTTTGATTTTTATTAACTTACATGTGTGAAAATGTTTTTAAGGAGGAATTTTTATATTTAAGTAAATGCTATTAATTGTCTGGGAATAGAAAATTTCTGTGGATGTTTCACACATTGAAAATAGGGTATGAGCAATGTATGTGGAAAATTTTCAAATTTTGTGCAAAAAAAAAAAAAAATTGGCTTGGAAGTAAGATAAAAATCCCTCCTCATAAAATTTTTTTTTTTGGTTGTGTTGACAATGGTGATATATGCATATAGTATTTTGGTTTTTTTTTTGTCTATACACATACATATTTCTTCTGTTATCTTTAAAAATTTTTATATACATACATTATTTTGCTACTTTTTGATATACACACATTATTTCACATATTTGATAAATATACTGTATCTTTACCTTATGAACTACATTTTAAACCTTATGAACTACATTGGGTGGTAATTTCAAAACAAATTATATGTGAGGTGTCTGCCTCTTTTATGGAATTTAGGAAGTTTTTTTTTTGTAGAAAAGAAATTTTTTTTGGAAAAATTTGTGTGAAATTTTTGAACTTTTTGTGAGACAACAAATTAAACAAAAAAAAAAAAAAAAGAGGAGATAGGAGTTATGATTGAAATTTTGGTCTCCTTGGGTAGAAGTTAAAAAATTTTTTTTTTCTTATCCCGTAGTTTTTTTTAGAGTTAAATTGAAGGTGTTTTTGGTGTAAATTTTATTTTGCAAATTTTCGTTTGTATTTTGAAATTGCCACTAGATATATATATATACACATATACATATTCTTATTAATTTGTATACAAATAATGTTTACACTTTTTACAACAAAGTAGTCTGTATTTTACACAAGATTTATGAAAGAAAAAAAGAAAAATTGTTTTTAAGTTTGCAAAATATCTTACATAGTAAAAATTTTTTTTTGTGTGCTATTGTAAAATTTGTTTGGACTATACATACTTGTGTGAAAAATACAATTGCTAGGACTTTATTTGAAGCTAAGCTGCTGTTAATTATTAGAGACATTTGATGACAGCTACCAACTGTGTTTTTATAAATTTTATGGTATTAGTAATTTTGGTTTAGGTTAATATTTTTTTTTTCTTGTTGTGGTCAAAAAAAAAAAAAAAAATGGTTGTAGAGGAAGGTACAGATCAAGGTGGGGCAGGTGGGCCGACTAACACAAATGGCCCAAAAGGTTTGGTCGGTGCAATTATTGCACAGGACCCTGAAATCGTTACGTCCCAGAGAAGGGGAATTCTCTTAGATAAATTGTCGTTTATACCAATTTTCACCGGAGGTGACCCTAATTTTAGTGTAAATGATTTTTTGGCAAAAGTTAAGGAAATTGCTACCTTTTTACTTTGGAAGCCGGAAGACTATGTCTTCGCCGCATCTCAGAGATTGGCTGGTTCAGCCCTGCGGGTGTTTAAGACACACCAGGACAAAATCAAAACTTTTGCTGACTTCGAAAAATTTTTGAAGGACAGGTTCGGGGAGAAAAAGGATATAGGTGAAATTTTCAAGTCTTTTTGGAATGTCATGCAGGATGACAAAACGCCGGTCGCCGATTTTATCGCGAGTGCGCGGTGTAAAGCTCGTCAAATTGTCAAGGCTCAGAAAATTCCTGAGACTAGTTGGACTGACACCGAAAATGAGTGGTTACTGGCTATGCTGATGAATAATTTGAGACCTGAAATTAGGCGCGGAGTTGTTGCCAGGGCGCCAGTAACTATTGAGGAACTTGAGGCGGTCGCTTTGGCGGAGGAAAAGGCATTTAAGGCGGTGCAAATTCAGCATTCACCCCAAGAATTTGAGCTGGCTTGTGCAGCTCAGTCCTGTGCGCAGCAAACTGCGTCGGAGGCACAAGCGCAGCAGCTAAGCAGCCTCACAAGCATTATAGCTGATCTCACCGACCAAATTTCGAAACTTAGCACTAAAGTGCAAAATTTAGAGTCAAAAAATCAGTCCAGGCCTTCGCAAGAAAATATTAGACCAACCCTGCGAAGTAAAAGTGAGGTCACATGTTACAATTGCGGCTACAAAGGGCATTATAGCAGGGAGTGCCAACTTCCCAGGCGTCAGCGAAATAACAGAGAGGATAGGAGGACAAGTGGTAGAGGTGGATACAGTGGTGGAGTGCAGGATAGTAGGGGGCAGCAAAATGACAGTAATGGGTATTTAAACTAATAGGGGTCTCGCCGAGCAGGGCAGAGGTGAGAGACCCTCTTGATGAAAATTTACTGCCCAATAGTAGGGAGGTGTCTTTTAGCAATTGGTCAAAAGGGGTTCAGGGAAAACTTCCTATAATCGAATTTAACTTTAATCAGCATAACTACTTCGCTTTGGTTGACTCGGGTTCATCTTGTAATTTGATCTCAGAACATACTTTAGAGGGGATCAGTGTAAATAAACAACCATGTTCTGTGGGATTGAGATCCTTGTTAGGGGGCGAGGTAGCCTTGAGGAACAAGTGCAATATAAAATTTAATTTGGGTGAAAAGGCATTCGAGGAGTCTTTCATTATTAGTGACGGCGCTTTGTCGCCAAATTTTCAAATCATCTTGGGTGTCCCATGGCTCATCAAAAATGGTATTAAGATGGATTTTAAAAATAAAATATTGGGGAATGGGGAATTTGAAGTAAATTTTATGGCAAATCAGTTTGAGTCTGTAAACTTTTGTGAAACTCTGTATAAACCTGTAAATATTTATGCGAAAAGCAAGTATGTTGTCCCGGCTAGGTCTGAAATGTTTGTAAATGTAAAATCTCAGGGTATTAATAATTTTTCTTCAGACTTAGTGTTTTTGTATCCAAACAGAGTAATTGCAGATGCTGCTTTAATTGGAAATGCGGTTTGCCCAAATAATATGAATGAGTTAGTAGTTAAAATAATTAATGTTAGTGACTCCCCTGTACATATCAACAAAAATACGCATGTGGGTTTTATGGAACCAATTTTCGAGAGTCTAGAGGAGACCTCTCATTGTGCAGAAGTTACCGAGGTTGGGGATGTTGATCAAATTAATTTAGAATGGAGCACAAAATTTAATCTTGAACATTTGGATGAAAACTTAAAAGCGCGAGTTAAAACCTTTTTAGAGAAAAACAAAGATGTTTTTGCAGCGTCGGTGCTCGATCTTCCCGGTTGCGATACGGTGATGCACAACATCAGAGTAGCTGATAATGTGCCGGTTAAGTGTAGTCCGTATCGTGTACCATACAACCTTCGTGCTGAAATGGATCAGCAAATCAATACCTTAATGGAGGCAAATATTTTGGTCCCGTCAAATTCTAATTACGCATCCCCAGTTATTTTAGTAAAAAAAGCTGACGGCTCTTTTCGGCTCGCGTGCGATTTCCGCCGCCTCAACAAAAAAATCTTAAGTGACAACTACCCCTTGCCTAATATCAGTGAAACCATAGACTCCCTGTCTGGCGCCAAATATTTTACGACATTAGATTTGACAAGTGGGTTTTTTCAACAGAAAATCCCGGAGGAGCAACAACATTTAACAGCCATTGTCACGCACGACAAATTACTCCAGTGGACCAGGAGCCCTTTCGGATTAAAATCTTCTCCTGCGGCATTTCAACGGCTCATGAATGTCGTTTTGAGTGATTTAAAAAGTTTAAATATTCTTATATATATAGACGATATCTGCGTTGCCTCCTCTGATGTAGAGTCCCACTTGCACAAATTAAATTTAGTCTTTAATCGCCTCAGAGAAAATAATCTAAAATTAAAGCCATCAAAATGTAATTTTTTTCAATCTGAGATAACTTTTTTAGGTTTCAGAGTCTCAGACGGTAAAATTTTCCCGGCTAAGAAAAATGTCGAGGTTATTGACAAATTTAAGCGACCTACAAATCGTAAGCAAGTGAGGTCTTTTCTGGGCTCTATTGGTTTCTATAGGCGTCACATCAGTGACTATTCGAAACGGACCATTAACCTGACCAACCTGACTAAAGAAAAAAATAAATTTGTCTGGAATGAGGAGGCTGAGGCAGAGTTTAGAGACCTTAAGGAAGCACTTGCTGAGATTCCTTCCCTTCGTTTGCCTGACATGTCAAAGGAATTTATTATTTATACCGACAGTTCGGCAGTTGCAATGGGATCTGTCTTGTGCCAGGAGGATGAAACTGGTTTTCCACACCCTGTAGCTTTTGCTAGCCGAAAACTTAAGGAGGTTGAGAGTAGGTACTCAGCTACTGAAAGGGAGTTGTTGGCGGTGGTTTGGGCAGTACAATACTTCAAGTGCTATGTTTTCCACCGAAAGTTTATAGTGTATACAGACCATGCCGCACTAACGCATGCTCTAAAGTTAAGGGATCCCACGTCTAGGATTGCCAGATGGTTGTGCGCACTCAGTGAATTTAACTTTGAGCCGAGATACATTAAGGGAAAGTGCAATTCAGTGGCGGATTTTTTGTCCAGGTATGTTGACCACACTTTGCAATTTAGCAGGAATGAGGATGTTGCTGAGTGTAATTTTGTCGAGAATTCTGGGCAGGAGGTACAAATTTTGGGGAACAGTTCATTGTTGAGTGAAATTCAGTTAGCTCAGGAAAAAGATCATTTTTGTAAATATGTTAGCGCGCGTCTTTGTAAAGATTTAACTGTAAAACCTGTTACGTATAAATTTTTTGTTAGAAATGAAATTATAATGTGTCAAAAATTGTCGCCAAAATCAAAACGTGAAGCTGGTGAAAAAATTGTTCTGCCGAAGGCTTTGGTGCCAAAAATTTTCAGTTTGACGCATGATTCTGCCCTAGCATGCCATGCTGGTTTTTATAAAACTTTTAATCGTATCCGTGAAAATTTCTTTTGGCAAGGCATGTATGCAAATGTAAAAAGACTTTTGGCCTCTTGCCAGTCTTGTTTGGAGTTGAGAGCTCATAAACCCAAAAGGTTAGCCGAACTCCAAAGGTTAGAGATCCCCGACGCCCCTTTTTCGACCATACACTCAGATATCTGTGGGCCTTATCCCACTACTGAGAGGGGAAATAAATTTGTAATTGTGTACATCGACAGTTTCTCGAAATGGCCTGAAGCATTCGCAATCCCTAACATAACCTCAGATACCATCGCCGATACTCTGGCTGAATTTATTTGTAGGCACGGTACTCCCGCAAAATTTGTTACTGACAAAGGTAAAAATTATATGAGTCAAGCCATCGCTCAGGTCTATAAACAGTTAGGTTTAACTCATGTACACACGTCCAGTTTCCACCCAGCTTCAAATTCTCAGGTCGAGCGGAATCACTCAACAATGAACCGCGCCCTTGCTCACCTGGTAAATGATCACCATGACGATTGGGATATAAAGTTAAAGTTTGCTTTATTAGCTTTGAGGTCAAGTGTCCATTCCACAATTGATGAGTCTCCTTTCTTTATAACTTATGGTCGTGATATTAGGTTGCCTTACAACACTCTGTTAGAAAATAATGTTATAAATTATAATGACCAGCCATCTTATTGCGAGAATTTGATCCCTACTCTAAGACAGGTGTATGCACGAACTCGGAATTTGTTGGAACAGGCGGCTTGTAAGCAGGAAAAAGCTCGCAGTAAAATAGCCTGTGATAAGAAACTTAAAGTAGGTGACCTGGTAATGCTATTTACCCCTACTATAAAGCCTGGTCTTTGCAAAAAGTTTGTTAAATGCAATAGTGGTCCTTTCCGTGTTCTTAGAAAATTAAGCTCAGTTAATTTTGAGATACAACAACTTAGTAACTTAAAAAATGTGCAGATAGTTCATGTCGACAGACTGTCAAAAATTGTAGACAAACCAGTTTTCCCGGTTTTAGAGAGTTTGGATCAAATTGCTGCAAATCCCAGTAATAATCAGAATCAGCAAGTCAATTTAGGTCAACCTGAGGGTGGTATGGATAATTTACTGGAAAGTAATCAGTTTCAGGGTGGAAATTATGGTGGGTTTAGTGCCGCAAACTTTTATAATGTTTTTTTGCCCACAGATCAGGGGCAGGGTAGTGAAATTTTTGTTCAGGAAATTCAACCGGTTCCTTCTTCTTTTGATGCCAACTTAGTAAGCCCCGAGGTCTCTCACCCTGTGCCCTGTCCTGCTCACATTGAACAAAGTGTATCTCCGACAGTAAGCGAAGCCGAGCGCGACAATTTTAATAGTGAGGAAACTACTCCAAAAAGTCTTAGGACAACAAAAAATGAACTGAGTGTGGAAACGGTTTCCAGGCCAACACATGATTACAATCTTCGCCCACGTAACAACCTTCGATTCTGAGATACATTTTGGGGGTCAAAATTTGTAAATAGTAATTTTTTTTTCTCTCTTTTATGATAGTTGTTCGCATGTATATGTTTAGTTTTGTATTCTTTTTGTTGCAGCACCGTGTAATTGTTAGCATTCATATCAGTATTTTTCTTTGTAAATATTTATTTGTAATGTACATATGTATATATATTTGCCGGCATTGTACTGTGGTATCATTTTAGTGTCAGAAATTGTTCTTTTATGCGCATGCGTAGTACCTTAAGGTTTTGGGGAATTTTTTTTTGGGTTCGGGATATCATGTAAGGGGATTTGTCTCAGTCACAAGGTTGTAGGCTAAAAATTCTTTAAAATAAATTTGGGGTGGCGGGTCATGTTTACAATAAAAATTGCAATTAGATTTTTTTTTGTTATTGTTCTCTTTATCTCTCCGATACCTTGTCCTTCACAAAAACTGGTGGGGGTTTTCATGTAAATAAAATAAGTTAGGAGGATAATGTTAATGTGTTTGTACCTGCCTCTCTGTGATCTGTGTTTTTCGGGCTTGCCTAAAAATTTGTGTTATAATTTTTGTTTATGTGTGAACATACCTTTGTTTTTTAGTATAAAGTGTATTTTTATTTCTGTTTATTCTGCATGTGAGACAGTGTATATTCTCTTTCATGATTATTGATGGTTTTCCTAGCAGTGATAGGTACAAATTGACGAAAATTTTTTGTTTAGAAAAATTAGAACTCTCAAAAAAAAAAAAAAAAAAATTTGGCTCTAATCTCTTTTTGTATCACAGTCTTTAATGCTTGATGCTTGTAGAGAAAAGTGTCTCTTCTGTGTCGATAGGCGCGTGTCTTGTAGCATTGTTTTCTCTCTCCCTAAGGTAGTGGTGGTTTATATGGCTCTCATGGGTTGAATAAATTTTATGTATAAAGAAAAAAAAAAAAAGGTGTTCAAATGTTGTGTTGTAAAAATTTATCATGTAATGGTTTTGTTTATTTGTATGTATATTTTTATATTTTCTGCATTTATGTATATTTATTGTGTTTTTTTTAATTGTATTTGGGTTGCCAGGAGTGTTCATATTGTCCCTGTTTTGGGTAGTGGTTCATAGAAAAGAAAATATGTCTAATCATTGCCCACCCCGGTCGTTAAGGTAGTTGGTCCAGGGGAATTGTGTCTATTCTGTCTGATAGCTAAGGGCGGTATAGGTAGCAAGTGTTAAGGGTGCATGTCAAGGCTGGTTTGGTAGAATCTGGTTGCGGTCCGACTGGTGCGGTATTGTGAATGCCTTCGTGGTTAAAAGTTTTGTGCCGTGCTATGTCATCGGTGATTGGCTAGATTTTTTTTTTGGGAGTTTAAAAGTGTCGGTTAGGCTGGTGCACGTGTCCTTATGCTCTGCCATGTGGTTTTGGTTCAGGTTGGAGTTGGAAGTTGTGTCTGTGTGGATGTGTGAGTTTACGGAGGTCTTGAGGCTGTGTTAATACTTTTCAGGGAGGATTTCTGGGTTCAGACAATAGCTATTTTCTAGTTTGTAATATAAATGTCTTTGAGAGTGGCAGGTTCGATTTGCAGATAGAGACGTCTGTTTGCGGATCGAGGAAGGTTTGGGGCCTTAGCTGTCTTCTGTCTTAGGGTCGATGTTTGACTTTTTGATGGTTGGTCACTTTGCCTTTGAATTTTCAGCGGCTTTTCAAAAAAAAAAATTTTTTGCAAAATTTTTTTTTCATTGGGGTAACGGGGTGTTGTTATAATGAATTATAACTGCTTGTTCGTTTTTAATATTTCATAATTAAAATCTCTATTCTGTAAAAAAAAAAAAAAAGAAAGGAAAAAGATAGGTTTTCTTAGCTATATTTATGTTAGTTTCAAAACGCTTTGAAATCACATGTATTGCACGGTAGGAAGATATTCAATTCTGAGAAGTATTTTTGGTCAAGAATTCTTTGTATATATTTTTTTTTCTCTTGAGAATTGTAAGCAAACAAAAAAAAAAAGGAGGCTTCTCCCCTCGCATTTTTCTTACAATAAAGAGATGTGTCCCTCTCTTTCTTTCATTCATTGCTTCCGTGGGAAACAGTTCTGTTTTTTTTCCTTGTTTCCAAGCGGAGTAAAGTGTGTCTTTCGTAGGTCGCTGAAGGTCAGCGTAGTGGGTGTGGCGGTCACAGATGTGCCTCTCAGCTGTTCAGTCTTCGGTTTCAGTGGGGGAGTGAAATGGAAAAATTCTCTTGGAGATTAAAATACCTGTCTACCTGAGGGGGCGAATTGAGGTCGTGCAAGTTTTGCTGACTGTATGGGCGTGTGTATTTTGTTTGAGAAATATTTTTAAATGAGGGCGTTTTAATTTTTAGTGGGAGTGACCAAGGAGGATATTTTGGGGTAGTTATAGCGAATGAGACTCTCTTTTTTTTTAGCCGTGTGGAATGGCAACGAATCAGAAGTTGGTTTTTGTTCAGAGGATTGCGTATCTTGAATGGTACGGTTTTTCGAGTGGTTGTAAGAGATTTTTTGTTGTGCGGTTTTTGTTTTAAGGGAGAGGGGCTTTTGCCCTCTCCTAAGAAACGACTGGAGAGTTTGAGTAGATGTTACCTGACGCCTCGCTGTGTTTTGTTGGAGTCTCTTGTTCTCTGGGATTGCTCGTGGGATGTTGAACCTCTCATCGATGGCTGACCGGTATCCCCCTCATCGCTTCCGTGGCCTGAAAAGAATTGAGCTAAGTCTTGCTAAGGTTTAGCTAAGTCATCGTGGAATGATGAAAAAAGATCACGATACGTTGTGAGTGCTCGACGACTTCAGTGAGTGCTTGCCTAGATGTTTGAATAGATTTTGTAGATCAGGAGTTTGCTTCGCTCTACTTCTTGACGGCTGATAAATCGTGAGTCTGGAAAACCTAGAGAAATGGAGGTAATGTGACTCCTCCTGGCAGCCTGTTAAGTAGTATTTTTGTTCATTTTGCTTTAATCCCTTTTCTTCGTAACTACTTAAATATGTGTGAAATTATAATTTATATACATCTTCTATGTTTTGTGAAATCAGTAAAAAAACTTTGAGATATGTTTTAGAGAAAGAAAAAAAAAATATATATATATCACTGCCTTGTCCGCGTCAGTGTTTAGTGTTTGTTAGAAGGTGTTATATGTTATAAAGAGTATATCTTTGTACTTTGATTGTGACTACATTAATTAATGATTGAAATATATAATGCGTGTAAATCAAAATTCTACTTCAATAATAAAACTATTTCAGTTTTAAAAGCTAATTTCTACTTGTATGTTTTATTTAGATATTACATTCCTGTTACTGTGTTAATTGAAACTTACTTAAAAAAAAAAAAAAATATATGGGTTTTTGTTTTGATAATTCAGGATTAATCTTTGGGGGGACTAAAAGAAATGAAAAGTGAAAATTTTCTTATAGGAAATTATTGTTTCCTTTCGAGCTGGGTTGGGAATTCTGGTACTCATTAGAGCCTTGTAATATACAAAAAAAAAAAGGGTAAACTAAATTAAGAGTTAATTCTTTGGTTGAATGTTAGTCCATAGGTTTTATTTCTTTTTTATTTTCCTTTGTGTTTGGGGACTATACTTTCAGTATAATTTGGCAGACAATTGTTTTAAAATTAAAATAGGAGGATAAAATTCAGTTCTATTATTCTTGTGAATTACTTTGAAAAAAAATTGAATTTGAAAGATAAATTTTGTTTTTAGGCAAGGAGCAGAATTGTTTTTTTTTTTGTGTTGTAATTCCAGATTATACAATGTTTAGATTAATTAACTATTAATTTTAGCAGTTATACTCTGTTAAGTAAAAGTTTAAATCTTTATTTAACTTCCTCTGGTTTGGGATTTGGGTCTTGTGTTTTTTTGGTATATTCACCAACTTTTTATTTATTTTCTAATTTGAGGGAGGTTGTAATTAATTCTAGGATTTTTAATGTAACGGTGTTACTGATAAGTTAATTTGGTAGGAGTTATCTTATGAGTACTTGTAACGTTTTGTACTAAATTAATAAAAAGAATTGTTTTATCCACTATACGATCTACTTGTAAAAATTTAATGCTAATATATAAGTGAAATAATGAAAGAAAGTGAATCAAATCATAATAATTCAAAACTATAGAAATTATTGACAATGTAAAAATATTTTAAATTAATAAAATAATAGAACAGCAATTTTTGAACGGTAATAGTATTGATTAAAATAGAAATCAGTGATTTTATAACTTTACAAAATAAAAATCTTTTACAAAATAATTAAACAAGCAACATCTTCCAAAATGTTTAAGTTAAAGTTAAAATTCAAGCCTAACATGCTTACAAAAAATTTTGTTTAATGAAAAATATAAATTGTTGCTTGTCTGAAAATGAAATGTCGAAAAAAAACACAATACTGAATTACATGTTAAGTAAAAAATAAAATAAAATAAATAAATAAATAAACATTATTACAATATGAAATTCCATGTACGCTACATATTTTGCCCAAGGCTTTCAATTTCTTGATGTCTGACTTTGAAATATGACATTTTGTAACTTTCATATATAAAAGAAATTGGATTGAAGAAACACAATATAACATGTCTTCTCGTCATACCTTCCAAGAAAAGCGCTTGATTGAACTTATCAAACTATTTGTCGATTTCCCCGAGGAAAAAAAAATAGTGGTAAAACAATAAATATGTCAAAGTTAGTGGATTACATTTTCTAACGCTCAAAGAGAATTTTTCTAGTTGTTGCCATCTTAATTTTTTTTCCTTGTGTTATAAAACTGAGAAATGAAATATATTTTCATTTTGAAGTCCAAAATTCAATTATGAATGTTTTATTAACCATGTATGACTGTCTTTGTAAAGGACAGAGTGTTGTTTTCGATGCACATTTTTTTAAATGTACTAAAATAAGGTTTGTTTGAACTTGAGATTAAAAATCTAACTATGCACATGATCATTATCCTTTTGACTATTATTTAAGACTTTCAAACTTGAAAAACATGCTAAAAATTTATAATAATACAATTTTGTATTATAAGTGTAATGGAAAAAAAAAAATAGAACAGATCAGTGACCGGATATATCCATCATCGGCGGCTAGATGGTTTTAAAGAGAAAAAAAAAATACATAAAAACAGATTTAATTGATTAAAATTAAACAGAAATGCTTTTATTTTTATAAAAATGTGTAATAACTTATTAAATTAGAAAAATCATACTACTACAGAAATGCAGTTATTTTAAGTTGGTAACTCTACATACCTTCGTTTAAATGTAATTTTATTTACTTTCATATACTGGTAATGATACCATAGTCTCCTTAACTAGATGCCTGCAGCGTAGCTCGGAGGCATAGCAACAGCTGAAGCGGTAGACAGCGCCACCTGGTACAGACTGCATGATTTTTTTTATTTAACTGTTACCAATAACTTTAAGAAGTAATATATGATTTATATAATTGACGTTTCTTCGATTCAATTTTCTTTTTATGTATTTCATATCCCTCTTTTAAAAATTTTTGGTGGCTGTTGAATAAAAAAGTCACGCAATCTGCACCAGGTGGCGCTGTCTACTGTTTCAACTGTTGCCAAGTTTTCGAGCAACGCGACAGGGATCTAGTTTAGGAGGCTATGATTATACTAACATTCTTAAAAATGCTTTTGTTACCTGAAAACCATAATTTCTTGCTTATATATATATATATATATATATATATATATATACATATAAAGAAAAGAAAATAAATAAAATAAATAAATAAATAAAAATCTAAGTTCATATAAAGTAAAAAAAAAAAAAAAAAAAAAAAAAGAATAAACGTGTTTATATGATAAAAAGTCGAAGTAAAAGTACAATATAAAAGTCGAAGCACACTACATATTTTGCTCAAGGCTCTCAGTTTCTTCATATCTGAGTTTAAAATACGATTTTTGGCAAATTTAACACATAAAAGAAATTGGATTGGTGAAGCAAAATACAACATGTGTGTGTCTGTGTGTCTTTGGTTCTCTTACACACAAAAGTACTTGAAATACAGTCATTCAGTAAACAAAGAAAAGTGCAACATTGCAGCGCCAACTTTCGTCTATTAATTACACAAATTGCGTCAGCGTAGTTTTCATAATAGTCATCTTACAAAGCATGTTTTGTGCACACATAAGATACAGAAGGTAAGGTATTGTATGATAAAGCGAGCCTTGGAAAATATCAGCGCATCAGTGTCATCTATTGGGCAACATATACCAAAATGTAATCAGCTCCCATCTCAGAAAATTGGAGATTCATCGAAAACCAAAAGTCGAAAATTTGCACAGATGCATTACTCCATTCTTACATGTACAGAAGAAAGTAAAGAAAAAAAAGTTTTTTCTTTCTATTTCTAAAGGAACAGTGATATTGCTTTTATCTGTTTCATGCTACAGTGTTTGATAAACTTTAGACAAACGAATAATGAGAAAATAAATAAATGTCTTTCAGCAACTTTTTTTGTCTTTGTTTTTCCAATTATACAAAACTACAGAAATTATTAACAATATAATAGCTTTTTTAATTAATGAAATAATAAAATAGAAGTATTTGAACGGTAATAGTAGTGACCGAAATAGAAATCAGTGATTTTTACTTTTACAAAATAAAAATCTAATATAAAATAATTAAACAAACATCTCTCAAAATATTAAAGCTGAAGTAAAAATTAAAAAGAAGCTACGCTCATTTAAAGTGAAAAAGTGAATAAACATGGTCACATGTCTATGTTTTTCCAATTATACAAAACTACAGCAATTATTAACAATATATAAGGAGATAATAGTTTTTTAAATCAATGAAATAATAAAATAGAAATTTTTTAACGGTAACAGTAGTGACCAAAATAGAAATCAGTGATTTTTACTTTTATAAAACAAAAATTTAATACAAAATAATTAAACAAACAGCATCTCTCAAAATATTTAAGCTGAAGTAAAAATTAAAAAGAAGCTACGTTCATGTAAAGTGAAAAAGTGAATAAACATGGTCACATGATAAAAAGTCGATGTAAAAGTACAATATAAAATCAATGTACGCTACATATTTTGCCCAAGGCTTTCTTTCAGTTTTTTGACTCATGAGTTTGAAATATGACTTTTTGGAAATGTCATATATAAAAGAAATTGGATTGGCGAAATACAATACAACGTGTCTTCTTGTCATACCTTTCAAGAATTTATCAAACTATTTGTCGATTTACCTGAGGGGGAAAAATTGTAGTAAAACAATAAATATGTCAAAGTTAGAAAATTACATTTTCTGACGCTCAAAGACAATCTTCGTAGTTATTGTTATCTTCAAAGAGAATTTCCGTGTTACTATGAAATATGGAAATAAAATATATTTTTATTTTGAAGTCAGAAATTCAGATAAAAATGTCTTATTAGAAAGAAAACATATATAAAAATATATTAATTATGTATTTAATTTAATCTTATTAAGACTTTCGCGACTGCTGACGTAAATTCACGTCATTCGAAAATCTGTAACTACACCAGTGGGTGTTTCTTTGGTGGTTTGCATGCTACTTATTTCTTAAGAATATACCCAATATTCAAATTTGTATAGTCAAATATAATATGGGTACAAATATTTTGATTAGAAAGAATATAATTATAATGTAGATCCATTTGTAATATAAATGTAATCATGGGAAATTTTGTTCTGGAATATTATAACTTGGGGAAATAACGCCTACAGGCGGACCTTATCGTCAAAAAGACAAAGCATGCGGTCGTGAAAGTATTAAATGAGATTTTTAAAAATGTTAAAGACATTTTCATAACGAAACTACCACCGTGCTTTGCACGGGCTAAACTTCTAATTAAACAATAATAATTTTATTTTTTATAAACATTTGTGATAAAATATTATTTTAGTAAAATCATACTACTACAGAAATGTAGTTATTTTAAATTGATGATTCTACTTCCTTTTTTTTAACAGTTTTTCTACTTAATTTCTTGTACTGGTAATTAATTATATTTACATTATTAAGAATATTTTTGTTTGCTGAAAAATATAATATGTTGCTTTTCTATGAAATGTATTAAATATATATATAAGTCCATGTAAAGTAAAATAGTGAATAATCATGATTCCATGATAAAAAGTCTATGGAAAAGTACTATATAAAATTCGATGAAAACTGCATATTTTGCTCACCTCAACAGCACATCTTATCCCTAGGATATAATCCAAGATATCCTCCCAGATATTCTGTGGATGAAAGTGCAGTTCCTGAAAATCCTTAGGATGTACTAAGGATAGGTGTGCTGTTAGGGTCAAGAATTTCATTTTCTTGATGCCTCAGTTTGAAATACGACTTTTGGAAAATTTCATACATAAAAGAAGTTGGATTGGTGAGGCACAATAAAACATATATTTTTGTCATACATTGGAAGGCAAATGCTTGATAGAACTTATAAAACTAGCAGCGGAATTCCCCGCGGAAAAAACAAATAGTGATAAAACAATAAATATGTCAAAGTTAGAAATTTCTTACACTCAAATAAAAACTTCTTTGAAACACATGCCGTCTCAAAAGAGAATTTATGTGTTACTATGAAATATAGAAATGAAATATTTTCATTTTGAAGTTAAAATTCAATCAAGAAAGCTTTATTAAAAATGATAATAATAATAAAAATTAATTAATTAATATATATTAATTAAACATTCACATTTTAGTTTTTATAAACATGCGTAATAGCGTTTTAAATTAGTAAAGTAATACTACTACAGAAATGTAGCTATTTACTACTATTTTTGTGATACTACTTACTTTCTTTTAATATAGCGATTCTTACTTTATCGTATTAGTAATTCAATTTACCTTTTCAAAAATGATTTTCATAGCTGAAAAATGTAATTTATTGCTTTTCTATGAAATGTCTAAAGAAGAAAAATTACGTTCATAAGTAAAAAAGTTAATAAATGTGATTATATGATCATAAGTAAAAAAGTGAATAAATGTGATTACATGATAAAAATCGATGCATACTACATATTTTACTCGAAGCTTTCAGTTTCTTGATGTCTGAGTTTGAAATATGACTTTTTGGAATTTTTATATATAAAAGGAATTGGATTGGCGGAACAAAATACAACATGTTTTCCCGTCATACCTTCCAAGAAAAGCCCTTGATTGAACTTATCAAACTATTTGTCGATTTCCCCGAGGGAATAAAAAATAGTAGTAAAACAATAAATGTGTCAAAGTTAGAAAATTACATTTTCTAACGCTCAAAGAGAAACTTTTGTAGCTACTGTCAGTTTCAAAGAGGATTTTTGTGTTACTATGAAATGCGGAAATGAAATGTATTTTAATTTTGAAATTAAAAAAGTCTTATTAAAGAGAATACATGTATAAAAATGTATAAATTATTAATTTAATTAAACAATAATGCTTTTGTTTTTATAAACATTTGTGATAATATATTGTATCAGTAAAATCATACTACTACAGAAATGTAGTTATTTTAAATTGATTATTTTGCTTACCTTCTTTTAACAGTTATTCTGCATAATTTCTTGTACTGTTAAATAATTATATTTACATCCTTATTTTTTTTTCCTGAAAAATATAGCATGTTGCTTTTATATGAAGTGTATTAAAAAAAAAAAAAAAAAAGAAAGAAAAATGAAAACTATGTCCGTGTAAAGTAAAAGTGAATAAACTTGATTACATGATGAAAAGTCCAAGTAAAAGTACATTATAAAAGTCAATGTACGCTACATATTTTGCCCAAGGCTTTCTTTCAGTTTTTTGACGCATGTGTTTGAAATATGACTTTTTGGAAATTAGCATATATAAAAGAAATTGGATTGGTGAAACACAATACAACATATCTTCTCATCATACCTTCCAAGAACCTGTCAAACTATTTGTCGATTTACCTGAGGAAGAAAAAATAGTAATAAAACAATAAATATGAAAAAGTTAGAAAATTACATTTTATAACGCTCGAACAGAATCTCCGTAGTTATTGTAATCTGCAAAGAAAATTTTCGTGTTATTATGAAACATGGAAATGAAATTTATTTTTATTTTGAAGTCAGAAATTTAATTAAGAAAGACTTATTAAAAAGAAAACATATGTAAGAACAGTGGCGGTTCGTAATTGAGGACCAGCGCGTCACTGCCCCACCTAATTTTTTTGTCGATTAAAATAATAATTCTTCCTCTTCTTTTTTTTTTTTTTCTTATAACTGTTCAAAAAAATTTATACAAAATAACAAGTCTATCTAACTTTTTCTTAATCTTCTTTCATTATCATTTATTTGTCAATATATTTTTTCAGCTGTCTTAAATCACTAATGACTGACCGACTCCTACTTCCTTTGCTTATCTAAGAGAATGGGCCCGTTTTCAGTCGGCCCGAAATTGGCGTGTTTATTTGTACAGTTTATTCTACTAGAAGGTCGGGTTAACAGATTTGGCGACGAACTGCTTTATCAGTTTAAGCACGCTGTAATTTTCTCGTCGATGGGCCAGCAGAATCCTTCCCTTTGAAGCAAAAGTATATGGAAAAAAACTGTCTGTTAACCATGCAATTCACGGATAAAATTTGGCGACTTCTGCATTACGTTTTTTTTCCTCGTTGATTTTTCGGTGAATTTTTTGGACGTATATATGACGATTTAAAATTTTAGTGTTTAAAGAAAGAAATCTGGTAATAGTCAAAAATATTTTCTAGACTAGCCTTTGAGATAAAATCCTGTATAAGAATTTAAGACCTCTTTAACTAAAGTATTTTGAATTTAAATGAGGAAAAAAAATACAAATAAAAAATAAAAAGAAATAAAAAGAATATGCGATTTTTTCTTTTTTCCCCTTCAGAATAGTGTGTTAAAACTTTTATGTAAATAAATTGTAAAATTTTTAGATAATTAATGGATTTAAATGGATAAATGGATTAAATACAGTGAAACCTCTCTAAGTTGGACACCTGCGGTTCCAGGAAAAAGTGTCCAACTTTGAGAGGTGTCCAACTTATAGGGGTGCTTACATTTTTCAATTTAATTAAACTGTATCTATGCATGCCTTTTAACTTTTAATCATATCTAAATATAACATAATTAAATATTCATAACTTATATGCAAAAAATTATTAATCTGCGAATTTAAAATCTAAATTTAAACTGGTATATTGTGGCCATAATAACACTTTCTTCTACAATTTTTTGTATATATTAGTGCCATCCACCAGTTAATATGAATGAAAATTTAATCAATAAAGATTATGCATATGCGTTTTGGTGCAATTTTATTCAATATACGCTGTGGTAGTCATATGGAAAATCGGAGAATGTGATTAAAAGTAGCACCACTTTGTCTACTGATACTGATATATACCCAAATTAAGATAACATTAATTTTCATAATAGCCATCTCACTTATGAAGTTTGGTAAATTTATTAGATCTAAAAAATGAGATTTAATTTTTCCGTGAACGGGGAAAACTGCAGCATAGCAGCGACATCTGTTGATTCATATGCACCCATATTGAATCAGCATTTTTTTTTCACTATAAATAGATCTCTCACATATTAAGTTTAGTGCAATTATACACTCAAGTAAAACTTCGTAGGAAAAATAAAAGGGACAAATGAAGAGGACCCCGAACAACCGAAATGTATTGTCTAATGCTCATTTTAAAACAGTTTAAGTCAAAACATGCCTGTAGGATCTCTATTGGATATTTCCTGGAGAAAAGGACAAAAACAATTCATGCAAATCAATAAAAAGTTCAACTCTTTCATTATGCGCCAAAATTCAGTTATTTGTGAACTTTTCAATTTAAAAAAATAAATATTTTTTTACAAGATGAGACAGAGATGAATATATTGTGACAAGAAACATTGTTTTTTAGATATTTACAGCTATTTCTACAAGAGATATGTAAAATTTCTAAAAAGAAAGTGAGAAAACGGAAGTTTTATATGTTTTTTCCTGTCTCATTGGGTAAAAGTGTCCAACTTAGGACAGTATTTGACTGTCCAACTTCCAAGTTAGAGGGGTGTCCAACTTATAGAGGTTTGACATAATCCTATGGATAATCCTAATATAATCCTATGGATACATTCCGTTCCGAGAAAAAGTGTCCAACTTAGAGGGGTTTCCAAATTAAAGGGGTGTCCAACTTTAGAGGTTTCACTGTATCTGCATAAAATTGTGATTTATTATAATTTAAATGATTTTTCTTTTAAATGCGATTTAATAGAAACATCCGCAATGCTTCTTTTTTCTTTCTTTTCTTTTCTTTTTTTCTTAAAAAAAAAAAAAAAAAAAAAAAAAAAAAAAAGATGATAACCCGTCTTCTTTCTTTATTTATTAAAATATAATTTAAATTATCTAAAATTAAGCTTTTAAAGTGAGAAACACGGTGTTTTTTTTTTTTTTTTTTTTTTTTTTTTTAATATAAATATGTATCTACATTACATTAATCATGACTTTCTAAACTTACAGATTGGTTAAGGTTTCTTTTATTTATTTTTTAAGATAAAAAACATGAATATAACACTTAAAATTCTATAATTAAAAGATTTAGGAATATAATTAGCATAAGCTAAATAATATTACACGCTGAGACATTTGAATGTAAATTTTAATGGTGTGTAGTGTTAGGGTTAAAGCCAGTTGACTAAAAGAGGGTCCTAGACCTGAGTGGTGTACTCTCTGTAGAGAGTCTTTTTAAGTGTTACATAGCCTTTTTTATTCAAGTTTTGGAGAAAACCATAGTAAAAAATAAAAAAATAAATAAATAAAACGAAATTTCGTTTTACAACCCATTTTATTAATATTTGTTTGCATGTTTGAATAATGAATAGTATTAAAGTTAAATTACGCATTATACGACGGATCGGACGCCACCTGTGAAAATTTGCACGAGCCGCCATTGTATAAAAATTTATTAATTGCTTTATTTTAATTAAAAAATACTTTTGTTTTTATAAACATTTGTGATAAAAAATTATATTAGTAAAATCATACTATAGAAATGTAGTTATTTTAAATTAATGATTCTACTGACTTTCTTTTAATAGTTATTCTACTTACTTTCTTGTACTGGTAATTAATTAAATTTGAATACACTTGATTACATGATAAAAAGTCCATGTAAATGTACAATATAAAAGTCGATGCACACTACATATTTTACTCACGGCTTTCAGTTTCTTTATGCCTCAGTTTGAAATATGACTTTTGGAAATTTTCACATATAAAAGAAATTGGATTCGTAAAGCACAATATAACATATCTTTTTGTCATACCTTGAAAGGCAAATGCTTAATGGAACATATCAAACTAACAACCGAATTCCCTGCGGAAAGAATAAATAGTGGTAAAACAATAAATATGTCAAAGTTAGACATTTATAACCTTTAAGGAAAACATTCTTAGTTATCGGTATCTCGAAAGAGAACTTATGTGTTACTATGAAATATGGAAATGAAATATTTTCATTTTGAAGTAAAAAACTCAATCTAGAAATCCTTATTAATATAATAATTAATTATTTAATTAATTTAATTTAATCATACATTAAATTTTTTTATTTTTATAAACATGAGTAATAGCGTTTTAAATTAGTAAAAGAATACTACTACAGAATGTTACTATTTTAAAGTGGTGATACAACTTACCTACTTTTAAGAGTGATTCTACTTAATTTCTTGTATTGATAATTCTACTTATATTTTTAAAAATGCTTTTGTTTCCTAAAAAATATAAATTGTTGCTTTTCTATGAAATATATAAAGAAAAAAAATTGTGTTCATGCAAAGTAAAAAAAAAAAATAAATAAATAAATAAAATAAAATAAATAAATAAAAATAAATAAATAAATACACATGATAACCCAATAGAAATTGATGCAGATTACATATTTAGAGCAGGTCCTTCAGTTTATTGATGAATGAGTGTATCTGAGTTTGAAATATGATTTTTTGTAAATTTCATATATAAAAGAAATTGAATTGACGAAAACAACACGTCTTCTCGTCATACCTTGCAAAAAAAAAAAAAAAAAAAAGCGTTTAATTGAACTTATTAAACTATTTTTCGAGGTCCCTAAGGAAAAAAAAAAAAATTAGTAATATGACAAAAATTAGTAATATAAATATGACAAAGTTTTAAAATTACATTTTGTAAACCTGAAAAAAAAAAAAAAAAAAAAAAAAAAAAATCTTAGTAGTTATTGCCACCTATAAAAATTTTTTGCCTTACTGTGAAACACAGAAATTAAATACATTTTCATTTTGATGTCAAAATCTCAATTAAGAAAGTCATATTAAGCAGGAAAAAAAAATCTATATTAAATTAAACATGCATATTTTTGCTTTTATAAAGATGTATAATAAAGTTATAAATCACTATTACTACTACCAGAAATGCAGTCATTTTAAGTTTGTGATTCTATTTACTTTCCTTTAACGCTGATTCTACTTATTTTTTTTGTATTGGTAATTCTACTTACCTTTTTAAAAATGGTTTTGTTTGCTGAAGAATATAATTTCCTGCTTTTCCATAAATTGTTTAAAGAAAAAAAAATGTTCATGCTAAGTAGAAAACAGTAATAAACAAGATCACGCGATAAAAGAGGATGCACACTACATATTTTGCTCGAGGTTTTTGGTTCCTTGATGGCTGAGTTAGAAATAGGAACTTTTAAAAATTTTATATATGAAAGAAATTGGATTGACACAATGCAGCATTTCTTGTTGTCATACATGCAAGGCAAATGATTGATGGAACTTATGAAACTATCTGTCAATTTTTCCGCCGAAAAAATAATAATAATGATTCTAAAACAATAAATATGTCACAGTATGAAAATTACACTCTGTAACATTTCCAATAAATCTTCAGAACTATTGCCATTTTCAAAATGGTTTTTGCGTCAATTTGAAACACAAAAATTAAACGCATTTCAAAATTTAAGAGAAAAACTCAATTAAGAATGTTTTATTAAAGAGCAAAAAATAAGTAAATACAGTTTAGAAAAAAATGAATATATAGATGAATAAATAAATTGAATATAAAATAAGTTTCTTTATATATATATATATATATATATATATATATATATATATAAACGTGCGAAAGAATTGTAAATTAATAAATTAAATACAACAATGATGTGGTAATTTTAAATTAGTGACCATACTTACTTTTTTATGTTAGTAACTTACATTTTATTTATGTTATTACTTATTTGTAAAAGAAAATTTACTGTTCACTGAAAAAAATAAGTTATCATTTTTCTGTAAAATATCAAAAAATCAAAAAATGCGCAAAATTACATGACATGGAATGTAATTAGCATGTTGTCGCCTTAAAAGACTTTCTTCTATATTTTTATATACAAATTCTTGAAGTAGAAGCTATTTATTAAAATGTTTTTCCATGATAAATGCGGACTATTTTCATCCCAGAAAAACATAACACTAAATGTCCAAAGAAAGTCAGTTGGTGCTTACATTTAAGAAAATATTTTATATCTTTTTCTTTCGTTCTTTGCTTTTTTTAAGGCACACCACGTACTGAAGATACATAAGACAAAGTTTGATGTGACATGCGACATACGCATGTTCTAAACAGTTTTCAGGAGATGAAGTTGTATTTAGAGCATGCGCGTGTCGCATGTTGCGTCAAACTTTGTCGCATCTCTCGTCAGTGTACGGCGGGACTAATAGAAAATTCGATAACTTTGTTTTAAATTGCAGCAGATCAGTGGTTCAACCATTGGTTTTAAAAGTATTGACGAGTTTTTTATTTTAAAGACATTCATGTTGAAAATTTAAAGCCCCAGCTGTATATTCCCATATATCCTAAAGAAACTGAGATATAGTTTTTCAGTATATAATAAAAAGTACCATAACAGCGTCCCCTTATCTGGCAATATGCATTTAAATCGAATTGGTATTGTTTTTCATAGTGTCTCTCTTACATATGAAGGAATGTGTACTTATACACGACAGAAACTGAAATATAGCCTTATCTTAAATGGGAGATACTTCTACACAGCAGCGTCACTTCCAAGGTGATATATGCAGAAAGGCAATACATGTTAATATAAGCACCAATTACATAAAGATGAAACCAAATATAAAGTTTCGTATTGTGTTATCCATATTTAGGAACTTTTTTTTTCTTTGGTATCCCATCTTTTTGCAAAAACATCTTCATGAAATTTTAGGAAATCACTTTAAAATCATATTATTATAATTTATATGAAAAAAAAAAATCTAAAGTTTATGTTTGTCATTTTCTGTGTTGATCTTATACATATGAATATATTAAAAGAAGATTTAACAAATAAGTAAAATAAATAAATAAACAAATTAGACAAATTTTAGAGTATATAATTTAATAAAGTACTTTTAGCATACCTAAAAGGTTTTGTCTTTATTTATTTTCTCAATGTAATTTCTTTTTATGTAATATATATTCTGTGTTTTAATCAGAATAAAGAGTAAATTGTTCTAGGATTAATGATGAAAAGAATAAGGTTCAAACTAAAATAATTAGTAAAAATAATAAAGGTATAATAAATAATAAAGGTATTAAATTTACTTGAATGTATTATGTTTATACTCGAAATTCATACAAGGTGTTAAACAGTTTCGAACCTGGTTATCCATATTATATCTAGGAGTTATTGAATTAACAACATTATTATGATGAAAAGTGGAATGTATCACAGGGGCTAAGCATAGCTGCCAATATTTTAATTTAATCCGGAGCACTTTTAGCTCTGCCTTTAATCCATACCACATTTTTTTAAAGGGTAAATTTTTCTTATTTTATCATAGTTATATATTGGAGAAAAATATTCTAAAAATAAAGTGGTGCGAAATAGAGGCGGAGCTAAAAATACTCAGAAATAAATTAAAATATTGGCAGCTATGGGCTAAGTACTTCTTATTTAGAGATTAATTTTAGAAAAACCTAAATCCTTCCAACATCAATGTAAAACTAGAGAAAATATTGTTTTGGATCAAATTATCAAATTTCAGATTATGATATATTTTTGCATTCTGAGGTCCCATAAATATGAACATTAGGTTTTTAGAGGTTAATCTGTTGTCTGTATGTATGTCTGTGTGACTATGTGTGCGTCTGTTATCAGCATATATCATGAATATGTAAAAAGAGGAAGTCCAGATTCGGTGTCTCTATCATATAGGTAAGCAACTCTGAACTTTTCATCCAGATCAAGCAAATACTTCGTATACAGAGACGTTGAAGACAATTCAAATATATTACGTCTATCGAGGAAATTTCTTGTTAATAGATTTTAGCATCTAACTAGAATAAAAATAAAATAAAATAAATATATATTTTTATTTAAGAAAAAAAAAAGAAAAGAAAAAGACATATTTTATACAGAAAATGCTACAAAAACAAAAAATTTTACGGACTTCGGCAAAATATTTTGTATGCATAATTTAACATTTTTATACTATACTAAATAAAATGAAATGAATATTTATTTTGGCATGAAAATCATTTACCATTCGTTTACCAGACCAAACAAAAGAATTCTAATATAGTGAGAATTTTAATATATCAGAAAAATACTTCGAAATTTCTAAAATTGTACTTTATATTGTGTTATATTTTTTTCAAACTGTGCTAAAATTTATGAGAGGTATTTTGATTTTATATAATGTATAGTCAATATACAGGGATATAGAAAAACTGGTGACTAAATTTATTGCATATAAATAACAAAATTCTTAATTTTATCAGATCCAGAAAAACTGCTCTGGAATGATACGAGTAATAATTCGCTGATAGTCTACAGTAAACAAAGTTCTAATGTAGATTCAAAATATCAATTTTCATTTTTTGCTATAATTATACGTTTTGAGGTGACTTGAATACAAAAGTCAAGTTTTTAGCTTTTTTTTTTTTTTTTTTTTGTTATTTTACTGTTAGTGGTATAATGTAAAACCAAATAATTGCAAGAAATTTAAATTGGGTATTTTAAAGATAAAAAAAGGTTAAGATTTGAAAAAGCTAATCATTAGATTGTTGAGTTTCAAGGACTGAAATTTATCTGAATACTTTATAATGAAATCTGAAATTTAATAACGTCCTTATTATTATTTTTTTTTTTATGAATGCGTGTACTATGCTCGATAGAGTATTATGGAGGGCAGTACTCTTCTTCAAACATAAATGTATATCTAATATAATTGTTTCTAAAACTACTGTTTTTAAAGTATTTTTATATACAGCCCTTTTTGTCTTACACTTTAATCTGTAATCTGTCTTAATAGTATTCAAATGCAAGTAACTGAAAGTCATGTGAGTGACACAATTTATTATTTCTTATGCATAAGTTTTTCCTAAATAATGAGAATGTTCAGTGTGTAATAACATACAAATGTGTTGTTTAGCTAAGTAATTTATATATTTTTTCAGTGTATGTCACATGTGATAATATTTTCAGGGGGACCCATTATATTTAAACGAAATTAAAGATTAAAAAAAGAATAATGTAAAACCAAATAATACGTTAAATAGACAAGTATAAACATTTACACGATAAATATTTCTATACAAGGTGAGGCAATTGAAATGTAACATAAAAACTAACGTTGTGTATAACGAATTTTTTATTCAAAACCTTTCTCATACACTGAGAAAAAATTCTGTAACTGACATCTAGAATCTAAATTGTAGCTCTAGAAAAAATAGTTCTATGTCATCCTTATAAATTCTAGTCCCATTTGAAAGCGAGTTCGAGAAACACTATTAAAATTCTAGAGCGTTTGCCTATATTCTCGAGAGTAAAGTTATATAAAAATCTCTGCAAATAAATGCAAATACAAGAGGCGGGTTTCACCAAATATAATCTTGGCTTATTATCCAATTCTAGAAAATCAAGCGAGAATTTCTCGCAATACAAAAGATTTAGAACATTCAGAATATTGTTTGACCATCTAGAAATGTGTAAACTAGAAATTCTCGATCATTTCCTCTATTCAGTTTACTGGAGTGCCTTATGCACATTAGCTCGGAAATCTATATTTCTAGTTAAGGGATTTAGAAAATGGCCACTTATTCATTCTAGATGAAGGCTATATTTTTTCTCAGTGTATAAAATGACTTTACTCTTGAGGAATCGTAACATTATACATAATTTTCAAAATAACCTCTATTGTTTTTAATTAATAGCTTAAAATTCTCAATCATACCTTCTATTGCAACACGCATCACGTCTTGTAGAGTTTCGTACCACACTTTTGATGAAACTTTTCCAAGGGAATTTAAACTGTTATATCTAGAAGAACAGACTTTGCTCACCAATATACCCCACAATGAGTAATCTAATTGATTGAGATCAGGGCCATAAGGACGCTATTCAGTTGCCTTTATAATGAAGGAATATTTTTTCTCCGATTACTACATTTGCGTAGTACGTGCTTTATGCGAGGGTGCAGAATTATTTTGAAAGGTGAAATTCTTTTCCAAAATGAAATTGAACCAAATGGCGTTAAACAACCTTCTAAGATTAATTCTTGGTACTTTTGAGTATTAGGTTTTATACCTCTAGGAACAAAAACCGGAGGGATACGACCAGTGGCAGTTTCTCGGGCACAAAATCATAATAGAAGCAGTTTTTTTTTTTTTTTTTTTCTTGTCTTCTGCTGATTTTCAACTGGTTTGGATTTACAGAAGACTTCGTTCTTGATCAAACTCTGTCGTTTTGTTCATTGAGATTTTGTTCAACAGCGACTATTTTTTCATTGTTTTCCATTTTGTCATGCGCAAGCTTCTGCTTCAGCGCTCTTGCTCTTATAACTCTAATTTTCTTTTGCTGTATACTTAGAAAATGAGCTGTATATGGAGCCATTCCCTTTGCACTCTAGTAGTGATTTCTCTTCAATTTTTCTTGCACTTTCTTCACGTTCACTACAGTCACAGCTATAGGTATGTGAACACTACCATGTCTGTTTCTTACAGATCAGACTTTTCATATATTTTTTCTAGTTCTACATATCAAAGTTCTGTTGATGTTTTCATGTTTTAACTTTGACATCTAGAATCTAAATTGTAGCTCTAGAAAAAATAGTTCTATGTCATCCTTATAAATTCTAGTCCCATTTGAAAGCGAGTTCCAGAAACACTATTAAAATTGAGTATTAGTTATAATTCACATGGTCTTTTTTCCAAAGAAAGAAGCATTATTATCTTCTGCCTTTTTTCATTTATCTTTCAAGTGCATTGCTATACTGCAAAAGAATTTCTTTCAAAGAATTTTATGTGCTGTAAAAGAGTGCAGCTTCAGTTTAAATTAAAATGATTCAATTCAAAGAAATACATGAAGATATTTTATTAAAAACGACAGTGTTACAATTCAACTGCCCCATCCTGTACTTTACAAATTCCATTTATGTCTTTCAATTCCTCAATAATTGAATTTGAAAAATATATTTTTAAATTTTATATACAAAAGAAATTAGATTACTGCAAGAAAATACAACGCGTCTTCTCTTCATATCTTTCAAGGCAAACACGTAGTTCAACTTAACAAACTATCTGTTGGTTTTTTCTAGGGAAGATTAAAAAACTAAAATAAGGATTATGTTAAAGTTAAAGAATTACATTGTTTAATAGTATAAGAGAAAATTTATAATTACTTATATCTTCAAGAAAACTTATTATCAAAATATCTGTGGGAAAAAAATAGTGGTAAGATACTATGACACAGAACCAATTGAAGTAAAATATTATCTACAATAATGCAGTTGAAAAATTTAATTTTTTAACAGTCAAAAAGAACCTTCATCGATGTTATTATCTCCAAGAATAATAACTTTGTGTCATTTAGCGTATAAAAAAAAAAAAAAAAAAAAAAAATGTAAATTTACATGTTTTTTTTTTTTTTTTTTTTTTTTTGTAAAATGGTTTTGCTGCAAATATATGCACTGCGGTAAACTTTCTGCTAATCTAAAAACTCATTTCGAGCGGTTAGAAAGAAACATACGTCGTCTGTGTTAGAAATCCGTACTATATAACCACAGGATGATTTTATGATGAAGCTGTAGTTAGATGAGTAGAGTATAGACTGTGAGTTATATGTTTGTGACAATTTTCAAATGAAATTAATCTTATTATTTATCAGTTATTGCTTTATTTATTTAAAAAATAATATTAAGGGACACAACAAACTTTATAAAATTGTATTACAATTACTTAAAAGTCTTAAAAGATGCTGGAATGTTGATAACACATACAATCGGAGCAATTTATGCGACAAGCAGAAATTTAAATGTACTTTTGAACTAAATTTTACACAAATTAATACTTTTTTTTTTTTTTTTTTTTTAAAGGGAAAAAATGTTAAATTTGTGGCTCAGTCCTGCAAAATTACTGGGGTAACTTTTAACTTGAAAACACGGTGTCAGTCCAGTCTGTTTCATTTTAAGAAACCTGATGTTTTCAAGCTAGTTATTAATAAATTTTTCTAGGTATTTATTTTTCTAAATTTTACATGTTAATTTTTAATGATTACAAGGAAAAACGCATAATTATCGATTCTAATGCATTGAGGAATTCAATATCTTCCATATTTTTTACTTTTGTATTTTACATGCTTCTTTAAAAAAATGCTTTCTTTTCTTTGCTTTAAGTATTAATTTAAAATGTCTGTAGTTCTAAAATTTCATGTCAGTGGTGCAGAAAACATTGATTGCATTTATAAAATAACTTTTAACTTTTGCATTTTAACTTTCCATTCATGAAAGTGCTCATTAATGTTTAAAACACAAGCTTAAATAGAAGGACTACATCCAAACTTGTGCTGGACATCTTAGAGGGTAGTGGACAGAGGCTTAGGGGTGACTTCACACCTAGTTGTGTGCCATTGTGCATATGTATTTTTGCTTCCACACGTGACAAATATAAAATTGTCTTGAATATTCATCTTAATATCCAAATATTAGTGTACTTTAAATAGAGTTCTTGTGAAGTTTATTTTTGAGAGCTACAATAACACCTTATTAATAAGGCATAAGGGGAAATGTATAAATGTTAATTTGGTATTTAATGGTCAAGAAATGGCGCCACAAATTACAGAACATTAACGTAATATGTTGTAATTTTGGATGTTTGAGACCTGTAAAACGTGTTTACGACACTTTCTGCTACACTTTTAATTATTTGCTTTTCCCTAATGTTCTGAGATAAAGAAATGCAATGTATTTCCTTTTGAAGTAGTCACAAACTAACGTAAAAACGTCTTCTAAAAATATGAAAAAAATAGATACACATTCTTGCATTTGTAAAATTGAATTATAATCTATTTAGATAAGTAAAATAATAATAATAAAACAGTTATTAAAATCGAATGATATTATTGATTAAAATATAAATATATGACTTGACAGTTATAAATATTTATATCGGAGGCAATATAATTTGACAAATAATGTATCTTAAAATATTGAGGTTGAATATAATATTAAATGTGAATAAAAGTAATATATACAGAGAGAGAGAGAGAGAGAAAGATAGAGCGATATATTTATCCAATAAAAGAAATATATGAAATCGTGCAAAACTACAATACATGTAAAATAAACAAATAAATATGATTACAAAGTAACAATCGATGTACTTCGTAAATTTCCTCAAGGTTCGGAGTTTTTTGATGCCTAAGTTTGAAATGAGACTTTTCGGAATTTCATATATATAAGAAATTGGATTAGCGAAACACAAAACAACATGTCTTCTCGTCATATTTTGCAAAGCAAATGCTTGATTGAACTTATCAAACTATCCGTCGAATTCCCCACGGAAAAGAAATGGTGATAAAACGATAAACATGTCACTGTTAGAAAATTAAATTTCCTACCAGACAAAGAGAATTTTCATAAAAATGGCAGTCTTCGAGAAAAATTTTTTCCCCATCATTTTGAAATACAAAAATTAAATATATTTTCCTTTTAAAGACCTTTATTACATTAGAACAATTCACATGACAGCGAAAAAAAAGAAGAAGAAATATCATTATATCTTTGTTTTTTTATATGTATAAGTCATAATACTTTTCTTAATTTAATAATAATAATAGTAATAATAATAAAAGAATAATATTGTAGTTACTCCAAACTTGTTATTTACTTGCGAAATTTAAGTTTTTTGCTTAGTAATTTTACGTAATTATTTGGATTCAAAACATTTTACTAAATAATATATTTTAAAATGTTTAAGCCCTACTACTGGCCGTGAGATTCTGCTCTTAAAACAGGTAGTCAGGGTTCCACATTTAAACTCGCAGGTCACACAAATTCGCCAATTTTTCATACTTTTCCGTGATTTTCTCTGACACTAGCATGAATGTGAGTTATGGAACTTTAAAAAGAGCCCCACGAAAATCATATCACTCCCTCATCTTCAGTGTTGCTAGACTTGGGGTATTTTTTATTCAATAATCACCGATAATTTTGATGAGTGATATTTGATATAAGATTTAACTTCGAAGTGATTAGTCAAACGCTACAATTAAAATTTAGTGGCACATATTGAAGAAAATGTCAACAAATTTGGCAACACTGTCTATGTTACTGTAGCAAAAAATCGATCTTATACGCTATATCGCCATCAATTTTAAATATTTAAGGTGAATGTAAGTTTAAAGCATTATTTCACTTATTGTAAATGTTATTTATTAGAAAATGAAATCTGGATATTACCGAAAAGAAAAAGCCATTCCTTCCGGTTACGATCAAAATTGTGATGGCATATCTTCACCAATTCCTAGGGGTAAATGTCAGACCACTTCCCATTACTTACTGCGTAGATCTAGTGTGACGTAAAACACACTGAACCTCAACTTAGAAAATTATAGAGAAAAAATAAATAAATAAACGTCACTTAAAAAAAAAAAAAAAAAAAAAAAAACTAGTATGTTGTGGCCACCACATGACTTTCTTCTATATTTTCCTATACAAATTCACTCAGTAAGAATAATTTATTAAAATTATTATTTAATAAATTATCTTCCATAATAATGCAGACGACTTCCACGTTAGAGAAGTAGTATAACACTAAACATCCAAAAAAGTCAATTTTATTCTCAATATTACATTTTTTTTTTTTTTTTTTTTTTGGGGTGACTTTATTTTTAATTATAGCATATCGATGATTTAACCATTCGTTTTAAACGTATTGGCGAGCTCTTTTGAAAGATAACCATCTTGAAAATTTACTCTCCTCGAGGAGGGACTTCCCCCCCCCCCCCCCCGCCCAGGGGGGAGCCTAGGGTTCTAAATACACGTTTGTTTTCCCAGTTGACTATCTCTATTACAAATAATTCTTTTAAATTTCATAATGATTATTAAAAAATAATTCTTTTTTTGCACATTTATACAAAATTTTGTCCTATATCACCATGTTAAAAATGTAGAAATGCGGGATGGCATCGCAAGCTGTTGGAAAATTTTTACCAAACGTTCATAGACACTAATTTATGTCAATGTGTAACTATATACCAATTTTTATGAAATTCTGTGCAGTAGTGCCTGAGATACAGTCGCTACAAAATTTTGTCCAACACACATACAAAGCAGACAGACATTTTGTAAAAAAGGTCAAATTGTGTTCCACAGCTCTCAATCGTTTAAATCCACATAAACCCGAGGTCGAAAATTTGTACGAATCCAATACTTTCTTCTGTTGAATATAGAAGAAAGTAAAAAAAAAAAAAAAAAAAAAAAAAAAAAAAGATGAAAAAAATTTCAAAACTAAGTTACATGTAAAGTAAACAAGTAAAAAGCAAAATTACATTATGAAATTAGATATACTTTACAAATTTCGCTAAAAGTTTTAAATTTCTTGATGACATAATTTGAAATATGACATTTAAAATTTCCCATGAAAAATGAATTAGTTATAGGAACAAAATACATGTCTTCTTGTCATACTATACAATTTGAACGATTAATTGGACTTATCAAACTATCTATTTAAGTCTTCTAAGAAAAGAAATTGAAAACTAAATGTCCCAATAGTCAATAAGCATTATCGAGATATTGTTAACTCCAAGACGCTTTTTGCCTCATTTTATTTTAGAATACATAAATCAAATAAATTTTTATTTTAATGTGATAAGGATATAGACGAATATAATTTTATGTTAATTCGCATAGAACCCTGCTTAGTTAGTAATCATGTATTTGTTATAACAAGTTTCATAATTTATATGATTCATCACAATTTTTGAAAACAATAATTCAACGGGGCGATGTTCCCTAATCATACACAGCGTCGAAATTTGTTACTCATTGTAAAATTAAATAATTAAGATTCACAATGTCTGACGCAAAAACAATCGTCATAAAGCAAGTATATACGAGATATTGTCCTATTTTGGTATTTTGTGAAGATATTTAATGACATACAAAAGCTAATCGCGCGTGTTTCAGATATTTGTGCTTTGTTATTAAATACTATTATGTTATGGCTAACACAAAACTTTCTACTATATTTTCCTATGCAAATTCCTGCAGTAGAAATAATTTATTAAATTATTATTTTTTTTCCATTAAGAATGCAGTTGATTTCTTTCCGATATAAGTATAGCAGTAAATGTCCAAATAAAGTCGATTTTATGCTCTGCTAACGATATTTCAAAAATTGTGCTCTTTTGTCCGTTGTTTGTTAAAAATGATAAAAATCGATAGCTTTGTTTTACAGTAGGCAGCAAAAGTATCTGAGCACTAGCGAATAATTCCGATATCAATAAAATTGTAATTTAAAAAAAAAACTAAAGAACACGCTTTTAGTAAAATGTGAACCAAAAAGAACAAAATATTTTCAAATGTAATATTTTTATTGGATAGCGCTAAGATGTCCCACAAATGAATGTAACCTAATATTTGAAATAAGCTTCGAATTAGAGTAAACTATTGATAAAAATGCAGATAAATATAACGAACTTTCAAAGAAAAAATAAAAGCGTGGGGTGCTCGACTTCAGTCGTCGTAAATTTTGGATCGTGACTATTTATAGAGTAATTATTAGAATGTAAGAAAGAGCACCCCACGCTTTTATTTTTTCTTTGAAAGTACTATATATTTATCTGCATTTTTGTAAATAGTTTATTCTAATTCGAAGCTTATTTCAAGGATTAGGTTACATTCATTTGTGGGACATCTTAGCACTATCTAATATAAAATGTACATTTAAAATTATTTTGTTCTTTTTAGTTCACATTTTAATAAAAGCGCGTTCTTTAGTTTTTTTTAAATTATAATTTTATTTTACATTTTTTAGTCTTAAAGAAAAATTTAACTGATAACTAATGACATTCAAGTCCGTGCATTTCATTAAAATATCATTTATTTTATTTTAGTCTGAAATAAAAGTAATTCTATAAGTAATGACGCTTCAGTCTTTTTATTTAAATAAATTTTAATTTTTCTACTCTTTTATTATTAATACAAAAACTGAACCTGTAAGTTATGACACTTATTTTTTTACAATTTTAATATGGCAATGGATGTAGTTCCAAAAATATTCATTCATGTCTTCGCAATTTAGCCGTTTCATGCAATGCGTCATGATTACACCAATCTTTACAGTTAATTTTGAGCTGCCAAGTTGTATTTGAGGAACATTCAGTGCTTTACGCAACTGCTCACCTCGTGAGATTGGCCAACATGGACAGCAGTAAAGAGAAGGGATCCAAAATTTATAATCACATAATCTACTGTGGTCTATGGTAGATGCCCAACTCAAAAATATTAACATTTGCCTTTCAGATGTACCATAGCAGTATTTAGCAAAAAAAAAAAAAAAAAATGTATCTCTGCTGGTTTGTTTAATGACTGTTGGAATGTCCGTATAATACATTTAATCTCGTCGGAAGCGTGGCCCAATAATCTCAGTGATAATATTACTTTCTCTTACCCAATATGGTAAAGAATATATTGCTTTGGACCAAATTTTCGAAATTGAGTTTTTGTAATAATCACAGATTTTTGAAGTCCTCGAGATACGAAAATAACATTTTCAGCGGTTGGTCTGTATGTGTGTTTGTGTGCTTGTTATCAGCATATCTCAAAAAACGAATAGCAGCAGAAATTCAAATACGGTATTTTAAATCTGTATCATATCTTGATGCTACACTAAACTTTTCGTTGAGATCCTGCAAATGGTTTGCGTACGAGGGACATCAAAGACAATTAAAATATATTATGCCGATGGAGCAAATTTCTGTTTAGTACAGTGTAACATCTATACGCTGCTTTAAACAAAATAAAATTCACATATTTTTTTTATATGCATAAAACATTCTTTTGCGTTGATTGTAATAAGGCAGCACTTGTTTACAGGGCTACGTAAGTATTTGGATATATTGGAACTATACTTAGAAATATCTGGAAGTGTATTTCATTTTGTGTCAGGTGTTTTTAATATAAAACTAAATTTAAGTACACAATATGATGCGTATATAATTTATAGACAATATACAATTATACCACAAATTACCCTAAACGCAGTTTTCTGCTAAATGCAATTGATGAATGTGCTTTGTTACATTGTACTTTGTCGATGAACACTGCTCAAGAAGGAGAATTAAGTTTTCATGCCCATACTGTAAATAAATTATTTTTCGAAGTTCTATTTTCACTTTTGGTTTCTTGTGCTTGAGGTGTTCTCAATACGAAAGTTCAAATTTTAGTGATTGATCTGTATGAATAACTGTTATTAACATAACTTAAAAACAAATTACTGCATATATCTATATTTATAGTACTCAAATGCAGGATAAGAGAAAGTCGTGTGAGTGACTCACCAGGCTATTTACATACATCTATGTCTTTAAAAAAATTTTAATTTTTCACACTCGATGTTATACAAATAATGTGCAATCGTGTGCCTCATACGATAGCGTTATATATAGAGAGAGATTTTTTGTTTGTCCTAGTGCCACCTGAAACCTGACCGTTATAGAAAAGGTTCCAGGAAACACTTTTATATAGATTTGGTATTAATTATAAAGTCGTGTACAAAATTTCTGGTCAATCGGACGACCAGATGTGTCTACAAATTGAATGGCAAGACTCTGTTACATACAATAATAGTTAAATATATGATGTCAAATTAATAATAAAAGTGTGTTAATTTTCTACATTTTACTATGTCGACGAGCAATTCTCAAGAAGGAAAATTAATTTTTCATATCCATAACGTAAATATTTATCAAAATTCTATTTTTACATTTATTTTTTTAATATCATATTTTGAGGTGCCTTGAATACGAAAATCCAATTTTTAGCGATTAGTATATATGTATACCTGTTATCACCATAACTTAAAACCAAATAACTGCAGAAATCTGTGTTTACATTATTGAAATGCAAAGTGTAACGGAAAGTCGTATGAGTGACACGCCAGATTATTTACACATTTTTAAATATTTAGAAAATTTATTGTTACTTGACGTCACACAAATGCGGCTAATTCATGTGCCGCAGACGATAGTGTTTTATGTGTATAGATTGTTATGTTTACCCCCACTGGATATACCCACTGGAATTTGCCCCTGATAAAAAAAAAAGTGTCTGGAAATACTTGTGTATTTTATTGTCATCGATTATAATGTTGTGGGCAAAATTTCAGGTTAGTCGGAAGTAGTCGAAAATTGAATTGCAAGATTCCGTTACATACATTAATAGTTACATCATATCAAGTAAATAAAAACATGTTAAAATGTCTAGAAATTACATAACATTAACTGAATAAATAACATAATGAATAAATGAGAAATAAATAATTTAGAATTAAACAAAAACGTTTAAATTTTTTTTCCCTGAGTGGGTTCGAACGCTCGACTTTTGGGTCTGTAGCCCGACGATTTACCACGCAGCCACGGCGTTCAGATGTGAAGTGTCTTTCGTTACAATATAGTTTTTTGTTTGCCCTCAGAACTTCCCCCTTAGAGTCTGCCCCTGATAAGAAGGACGCCTGAAAATACTTGTATATAGTATTGTCATCGATTATGAAGTCGTGTGCAAAATTTTAGGTCAGTCAGGCGACCAGAAGTGACCGAAAATTAAATTGTAAAATTCCGTTACATACATTAATAGTTACATCATATCAAGTTAATAAAAGCATGTTAAAAAAGTACACTCAAAACTGTTTTGTTAAATAAATCCTTGTCGGATCATGTTCTTAGAATGATTAAGAACATGACTCGACAAGGATTTATTTCACAAAGCAGTATTAGGTGTACTTTTTTTAGACAAGGATTATTGCTTGTGCTCGGATATTTTTGCTGCCGACTGTAAGTTGTCTGAGATCAATTATTCAACCATTCATTTAAAGATATTGACGAGTGCTTATCAAAGGTACGCATATTCAAATGACCCTCTGGGGAATGGGGCCCCTCCCCTCCTTGTCCAAAAATTCTTTCTTGGTTATATATAACTATTATAAATAACACATTTTAATCTCATAAAAGTAATAGTTTTTATATACATACTAATGTAAACTTTCTGAAAAGAAATCTTTGGAAGAAATGAAAAATTTAACCACGTGACCCCTTTGGAAAAAGGACAGAATTATAATGCTGTTTTCACTGCATAATTTTTTAATATACTAAAACGAAATTTGTGGCATTTTGTCGTATAAAACATAATTTATGAAGGTATACCATATGATTATTATATATATACTTTACAATTAAATACAAGCAGAAATTATTTTTAATGAAGTGATTTTAAATTATAAGTGTATTGAGGAAAAAACAACAGCTCAGAGAACGTATATATCCTTTCGCGGAACCCTTAAGGTTAAACAATGTTAGAGATGAAAATCAAAAAAGAAATACTGTTAAGGTTGAATTGCAAATAGATGTACCTGCGCATGCATCCATATGTTAAATTAAAACCTGATTTTTTTTTCCATTGTTCCTTTATCCTTTTTTTTAATTCCTTCTTTTCCCCATATTTCAATAACTTTAAAAAATATATATACTTACCAACAAGAAAATTCGGTATTTTCAGTATAATATTATATATTGACGTTTTTTTATTATTCTACCGATGTTTATAATAATAATAAATAAAAAATTATATATATATAGATATATATATTCATAGAGTCCATTATGGAAGAAAACGAAAAATGGATAACGGAATAAAAATTGTGTTTTAATTTAACTTTTAGAGGCGCATGTCATATGCAATTATTCAGATTCCCTTATCCTCCCTTACGTGTTATGCAATGGGATTTTTGTTATTTCGTTTTTTAAGGATATTTGATTCAAAATAGAACTCCACCGAATTCTACTTACTTATTATTACTTTTTAAATAGGTCGCCTTTTAGCCCCGAGATCAGTTTTATAAAAATACATTTAAATATTCGTTTTGGGGATTGAAAATAAGAGTCCTAAGTTCACTTAATAAAATAAAATATTTATTGACATTTTATTGATATTTTTTAATTGCTCACCAAGGTAAAAGGCGACATGTTCAATGAAAAATATTCAAAAAACGGAATTTGTAAAACTTCAGTTTTGAATAAGCTATCCTTAGAATGCGAAGCAGCAAAAATCCCCTAGGATAACATGGGAAGGGACAAAGGGGAAATCTAACTGAAGTACAGCCTTAACACTATTTCTCATTTAGTTTTCTTTGCAAAAATATTTCACATTTTTCTTTTTTTTTTTTTCCAATGCTTACTTTTGAAAAAAAATTGTAGTAATATCCGTTGAAAATTTATAACTTATCTTAAAATTACATAAAATACCAGAGATAGTTGGATAACAAACATGCCATGTACGTTTTATAACTTTATGTTAATGTGTTAATTTGTTTAAAAGTTATGTGCAATAGAAGGAAAAAATAAAACAGGTTATGGTTTTAATTTTGCACACTAGTGTATGTGATTACATCATCCTGGTTGCATAATATATGTTTGGAGAGTGAAAAAATATATTATTATAATAATTCTTTCAAATTCCACGACTTTCTCTCTATTTATTATTATTATTATTATTATTATTATTTACTTAAGGGAACAAGGAACAATGAATTTAATTATTTTTGCTTTACACTCCTTCGCTTCTTAAATTATGTACTGTCATGAAACCTGCCATTTTTTATCCGTAGTACATAGTTTAAAGGATAAAAAATAATTTTAGAATTAGAAAAGTCGCTATTATGGGGAAAATAATAAAAAATAATCCTTAGTTTCAAAACATTACCAGTGAATTCTAAATTGTTTTAAACCTCTTTCTTTCTTTCTTTTCTTTTCTTTCTGTTTCTTTCATTCATTCTTTCTTTCTTTCTTTTTCTTTTTTTTTAACTTAAGGGAATAAAAGGCATTGAAATTAATTATTTTTGTTTTACATTCTATCGCTTCTTAAATTATGTACAGTCATGAAACCTGCCATTTTTTATCCATGGTGCATAGTTTAAAAGATAAAAAATAATTTTAGAATTAGAAAAGCCTCTATTATGGGGGAAATAATACAAAATAATGCCTAGTTTCAAAACGTTTCCTGTAAATTCTATTTTAAATCTCTCTCTCTCTCTTTTTTAGGACTGAGGGCCTATTAGTCTCAATCTGGGATTTTTGCGTTGTCGTTTTCGATAGTTGGACACTTGTTAAAATCATTTTTCGATAGTTGGACATTTATCGAAATCTAAAATTTATCGAAAATATAACTGAATAATTTGAAAGCGATGTTATAATTGGGAAGAAAATGAAAAAACTAATAGTTCTCCGTCCTAAACTAAATTCTGCCTTTGCCAGAATTTCATCAAAATCTTTTTTTTTTTTTTTTTTTTTTTTTTTTATTGAAAGAAAAAGAAAAGAAAATTTATAATAATCAGTATCGTTACAAGCGATATCGAAAAAGTTTTTTTTTAATAATTTTGAATTAGGAAATAAAAAGTGCGCGTGAAATAATATAAAATAAAAATAAGTAAAAAAATGAATTTAATGATTTAATGTTTTTCTTTTTCTCTATGTTGCATGCAGGCAAAGAGAAAGATAACTACTCTCTTCTATTAGTACAGAAACAGGTTTTTGCCTGCCTCCCCCCTCACCCCCCAGAAAAAGCCTATACGATTAATTTAAACTCATACTTTAAAAATAAATAAATAAAAAATGAGGCTATTATGACAATTATGAGGCTATTATTATAATTGAAACGTTTAAATCAATATATTTCTATTGGCGACTATTTTTGGTACAACTTTAATATAAAACTACCTTAGTGATTTTTTTTTTTTTAGCGAGTGTAATTAAAGTTGAAATTTTGTGCCCTGACTTAGATGCTCCATTACCTGCAGTATCTCTAGTTTTTTTTTTTTTTTTTTTTTCGCCAAGAACGACAGATATCAAATCTTTTCCGCTGCAAGCTGCAACATATTAATATCTTGTATCAGATACTTTATTTAGACAATTTGAAAACAAATTTAACTTCAAATTATGATAGAATATTTACCATTTTCCTTTTATTTAGTATATTAGTTGGATATTTATATATAAATTTTTTTTTAGGACTGAGAACTATTAGTCTCAATCTGGGATTTTGCGTTGTCGTTTTCGATAGTTTGACATTTGTCGAAATCATTTTTCGATAGTTGGACATTTATCGAAACCTAAAATTTAGCGAAACTATAATTGAATAATTTGAAAGCGATGCAATAATTTGAAGAAAAAAAAAACTGATAGTCCTCAGCCCTAAACTAAATTCTGCTTTTGCCAGAATTTCATCAAAATCTTTTTTTTTTTTCTTTTTTTCTTTTCTTTTTTTTTTTTTTTTTTAAGAAAAAGAAAAGAAAATTAATAATAATCAGTATCGTTACAAACGATATAGAAAAAGTTTTCTTTTTTATAATTTTCAATTAAGAAATATAAAGTGCGCGAGCAGTATGAAATAAAAATAAGTACAACAATGAATTTAATGATTTAATTTTCGTTGAAAGAAATAGTTTGTTCGTTCGGTGCAACTTGTACATAAGTCCCGTCAGGTACAACTTGCACATTAGTCCCCTTTAAATATAGTGACCAGCGTAGCTGGCAAAAAATTCGTTGATTCACTACCTTAATTGATTTCACATTCCGTCATTTTTTTTTTTTTTTTGTAATGTAATTAAGTTGATTATAATTTGATACATAAAGAATAAAGAAAATTACCTAAGAAATTTAAACACATATATAAATATTAATTAGAAAAACCCCCACTAATTAGTAAAATATTATTTGGTTAATATAAAGGAAACATTGTGACGAACGAGTGTACGCCATAGCTCAATCTTAGATTAACTTAATTAAATTATGTAGTGAGCACGACACTTGAGTTATGCTTATTTGACTTTACTGAAATAGATAACGAAATAACGACAAAGTCAGATTTATAAAATAAATATAGAGCTTTTATTTTGAGCTTAATAGAAAAAGTGGGCGTTGGACTATAATTATATTTAATAACTTATAAACTTAAGAGGGCAGCCTTCATAAATATTCTAACTTTAAATAGATAACCACAATTAATTTCAACTACTTCATTTAACGCCTTAACTACTCACGACTTAGTAATCTTTCGATAGCGGGAGGATTCCCTTACACCACTATCTACTCGACTTACTATCTTCTACTATAGCCGCTAACAACTAACTTCCTTCCAAGCAGCTACCTACTAACCTCCTACTAACTCGGCTGCACTCCTCTATCCCTTCACTCTGAAATACATCGCCTTTTATCCATCTCACTTTCCAAACTATTAGCATATGACAATTTCGTTCATCCTAAGAACTAACTCCATTACTCAACTGAATCCTAAATTTTTCACATTCACGTGTTGTTCATAAAGTGCGAACTTCGTTTGCAGCTAACTTTTCTATACCTCACAACTTTTACCAGCAATGAACAACCAAACTTATCAAGTTAAAATTATAATTGTAAAATAATAGAATGTTTACAGTAGCACTGTTATAATTATAAATTATATACTATTTTCATCCTGTATTTCATTATGGTTACTAACGGTTTAAGCAAAGTTCTAAAAGATCTGCATTAAAAAAGAGAGAGAATACATTGGTTTGATATTTTTAAGTACTATCGCAGAAAACGGAGAATTAAACATAATCTGAATTAATTTTATGTTGCAAATTTAGTGCTACATCATTAAACTATACAGAAAATACAAAGCATTTGCGCAGTTGCTAACTTTTACACTTTTAGGCTGAAATATTCTTATATACAAAAAGTACACACACATATATATATATAAATGGTATCAAAAAAAGACGCGGCAAAAAGTGCTCCGGAATGTATTAAGGAACTTGGCCAGAATCCCCCCCCCCCCTTCCCATGCAAAATGAGTAAGAATTAATTTCAATATATATATATATATATATATATATATATATATATATACAGGGTAGTCACAGACCACATTTTTCCCCTGTTCCTTCCACCAATATATATATATATATATATATATATATTCCGGAATTTTGAATAGTATGTTTGCACAATTAAGATAAAATTATCATATAAATATTCTGGTGGAAGAATCAGGGGGAAAAATGTGGGTATGTAACTACCCTGACCTGATATAAAGATCGAGTAATTTCATTAAACCACACCCATACAATCACTTATGGAAGAACTTTGTAATTTTAATAACTGTAAAAATGATTAAATAAATCAAATATTTGATTTGAATTGTATAAAAGTGATAAACTAAAAGTAGTTTTATGGATGAATAAATATAAGTATATTCTGAAATTATAATGTTTATTATGGTGTTTTCTAATATAGTAGGGTTAATAGCAAACTAATTTTAAATAGATTCGAATTCGTGAATTATGATTCACCAACTCTTTTAACTTATTTTGTTTTCTTCATTTAATTCTTCTTTTAAGAAAAACTTTTCATGTATGTAGTATTTATATTTTATGTAAATTAAAAATTCATATAATTTTTAAAACTACAAATTTTGTTTGCTGATATATATTTTTAAAATGTTGTTTGTAGCTTTTTAATAGAACACCCCCTGCCCCTACACAAATATGCACACTTTTTTTTCTTTTAGTTCAGATAAAGTGAACAAGAAAACGTAATCTAATTGATAGAGAAAAAAAAGGAAAAATCTGAAAGATTTCACAAAAATATCTAAAAAAAAAGAATAAAAAACTTTCTGAAGCATGAAAAGTTTTAATTTAACAATCCACACCAGAATATCTTTATAGCTACATCCTGGCTTGTATATAAAAGCTTATGTGAGTAATGTTTACTGCCTAGATGAGCATCGGTGGTCCGGTGTGCGGGCTTCAAACCCGTAGCTGCCGAGAGGCAGAGTGGTTCGATTCCACCTTCTGGGCGGGGCGTCAAATTTATAAATTTTTGTATAATTATTTCTGTTTTTTTTTTTTTTTTTTTATATATATATAATATTTTGTTTCGATGGTTAACAATAAAAACTAAACATTAAATGAAAATAATGTTACGTATATGTGTAGTAGCGAAGGATATGAACATTACATTTCTTTCTCTTAGTTTAAATTTTTATTTTTGTAATGAATAATTTGGTTGAAAATACGTAGTTAAGAGTTTCAGTGTAAGGAGTTTTACATAATTATTTCTGACTTTTATTTATTTATTTATTTATTTATTCAAGGATCTATCGTTGCGCATATAGTCAAAATACACAAAGTAAGATATTGATCACGCTTATTTGTAAGACAGTGGTACGTGCTTGCAATAAGAGACTTCTGAGGAGGGGAGAGATAAGGGCCACTGTCCACAATTATATTTCAAAATTTCGTTTCGAATTTTAAACCACTTCTAATCATCTGACTGAGCTGTTATTTTCTATCTCTCTATATATAAACGGCTAAGAGATTTTCTTGGACTCTGTTTGTCTGTGTGTTGACGCAAGTTGCCACCAAATCTCTTTATAGATAAACGGCTAAGAGATTTTCTTGGACACTGTTTGTCTGTGTGTTGACGCAAGTCCACCAAATTTTCATACTTAAGTTAATTTAAAAAAATCTAATTGCAAGATCGATAAGTTAATTAATCCGACGGATTCAGAAAAAATCCCCCTTTCATTTAGTAACTTATTTTTAACGAGATTTTGATTAGATTTTTTAAAATTAATTAAAATATCAAAAAATAACCTGGTAAAAGCTTTAAAAATGAACATTTAAATTTTTAATTGTTGCCAAAAAAAAAAAAAAAAAAAACTCCCCTCCCCCCCAACATAAAATAAAATATGCTTTCATGCTTTCACGTGACAAATAAAAAAAATATAGGTAAAATATTAAATTTGCTCATGCACATGAAAAAATGAAAATATGAAAATGGAGTAAAAAAACAATAGAGATAAAGTTGCATGAAAGTTCCAAAAATTAATGAAAATATAAATGAACGCTAAATAAATGAAATAGTCGTCTGCTCAGTCACGTGATATTGCAAAACAAAGAATCGAATTCAGTAAATACTGTTCTTAAAAGCAAAAATATTAATATTCAATATAAAATAAAATAAAAGTAATATTGTGCATTTGTAAACATTAGAATAATTGTATTTGTGAGTTTAATAATTTTTAAGAATACTTTATATGTTTATTTATTTTCACAAGTAAGAATCGTGTTTTTATATTGTAGTGTAACTGCAGTGATGCCAGATTGGGGATTTTGTCCCCATTTTGGGGATTTTTGAGGCTTCTGGGGACAGTTTTGGGGACCAAATGTTTGTGGGGACTTTTTTGGGGAATCATAAAATTTTTGGGGAGAAATCTGGGGAGTTCTTTAACTTTCTGTCAATGTTGGCAACGTAATGATTTATCCCTACGACTAGAGACTTTCTATAGCTTTATTGTTATTTGGGGATTTTTTTCAAAAATTGCCTTCATTTGGGGAAAAATCTGAGCTCAAATCAAAAAAATCTGCTTGATATATATTTTTTTTTTAACTTAAGGGAACAAGGAGCATTGAAATTAATTATTTTTGTTTTACATTCTATCGCTTCTTAAATTATGTACTGTTATGAAATCTGCCATTTTGTATCCATGGTGCATTGTTTAAAGGATAAAAAAATAATTTTAGAATTATAAAAGCCTCTATTAATGGGAATATAATACAAAATAATGCCTAGTTTCAAAACACTCCCTGTGAATTCTAAATTATTTTAAATCTCTCTCTTTTTTTTAACTTAAGGGTACAAAGAGCATTGAAATTAATTATTTTTGTTTTACATTCTGTCGCTTCTTAAATTATGCACTGTTATGAAATCTGTCATTTTTTATATGTAGTACATAGTTTAAAGGATAAAAAATAATTTTTAGAATTAGAAAAGCCGCTACTATGGGGAAAATAAAACAAAATAATGCCTAGTTTCAAAACACTACATGTGAATTCTAAATTATTTTATATCTCTTTCTTTTTTTTTTTTTTTTTACTTAAAGGAACAAGGAGCATTGAAATTAATAATTTTTGTTTTACATTCTATCGCTTCTTAAATTATGAACTGTCATTGTTTTAATCCATAGTACATTGTTTAAAGGATAAAAAATAATTTTAGAATTAGAAAAGCCTCTATTATGGGGAAAATTATACAAAATAATGCCTAGTTTCGAAACATTCCCTGTGAAATCTAAATTATTTTAAACCTCTTTCTTTCTTTCTTTTTCTTTCTTTTTCTTTCTTTCTTCTTCTTCTTTTTTCTTTTTAACTTAAGGGAACAAAGAGAATTGAAATTAATTACTTTTGTTTTACATTCTATCGCTTCTTAAATTATGTACTGTTATGAAATCTGCCATTTTATATCCATGGTGCATAGTTTAAAAGATAAAAAATAATTTTAGAATTAGAAAAGCCTCTATCATGGGGAAGATAATACGAAATAATGCCTAGTTTCAAAACACTCTCTGTGAATTCTAAATTATTTTAAATCCCTTTCTTTCTTTCGTTTTTTTTTTTTTTTTTTTTTTTTTTTTTACTTAAGGGAACAAGAAGCATTGAAATTATTTATTTTTTTTTACATACTATTGCTTCTTAAAATATATACTGTCATGAAATCTGTCATTTTTCATCCATGGTACATAGTTTAAAGGATAAAAAATAATATTAGAATTAGAAAAGCCTCTATTATGGGGGAAAAGAATACAAAATAATGCTTAGTTTGAAAACACTCCCTGTGAATTCTAAATTATTTTAAATCCCTTTCTTTCTTTCGTTTTTTTTTTTTTTACTTAAGGGAACAAGAAGCATTGAAATTATTTATTTATTTTTTTACATTCTATTGCTTCTTAAAATATATACTGTCATGAAATCTGTCATTTTTTATCCATGGTACATATTTTAAAGGATAAAAAATAATATTAGAATTAGAAAAGCCTCTATTATGGGGGAAAATAATACGAAATAATGCCTAGTTTGAAAACACTCACTGTGAATTCTAAATTATTTTAAATCCCTTTCTTTCTTTCATTTTTTTTTTTTTTTTTTTTTTTTTTTCTTACTTAAGGGAACAAGAAGCATTGAAATTTTTTTTTTTTTTTTTACATTCTATTGCTTCTTAAAATATATACTGTCATGAAATCTGTCATTTTTTATCCATGGTACATAGTTTAAAGGATAAAAAATAATATTAGAATTAGAAAAGCCTCTATTATGGGGGAAATTAATACAAAATAATGCCTAGTTTGAAAACATTCCCTGTGAATTCTAAATTATTTTAAATTTCTTTTTTTATATTATTATTATTATTATTATTATTTTTTTTAAGTTTTTTACTTTATTAATTTTTTTTGTATGTACCTGAACACATTTGGGTTTTAAAAATTTTTACATCTCAATTACATAATCAGTTACAAAGAAAATGAAGTGTAAAATTCAAATGTTTCATGAATTTTCGTCTTCCTCTTTAATTTGAGAAATCGTAATGACGATAATAATTTGTTAACTAAGCCTAACAGCACATCTTCTCCAAATGACATCCTCAGGATATCATATGGATGAAAATGATAGCTACAGATATCATATGGATATCTTCAGGTTGTATTAGAGACAAGTGTGTTGTTTGGGAAATGAATACACATTTTTTGCGACGAATACACTGGTTAACATTCATACAAATTTTTAAAAGGATTGCTTGAAAACAAAGTCACTGATGTATTTTGAATTCAGAATACATCAAAACGTATAAATATACTAAAGTTTTATAATCGAAATTGTTTATGATTACATAATGTTCAAAAAGTAAATATAGGATATTATATTAATTCTTGCAAATGTTATTAATTATCTTCTGTTAATAAACATAATTTTTTTTTTAATAATCAAAACAATTAGATGTATTATATTATTTTTTATTCATTTTCTCGATTAAATCTCTTGAAATAAATTCCTTCCTTTATTTTAAATCAGTAGCGATATATTTTTTTTAAAGATGTCAGTAAAGTTTGAAACTTGTAATGTTAAAAAATTTAATTTTATCTCGCTGACATATTTACTTTTTCCTTTTTTCCCTGGGGAATAGTACAGATGACAAGTTTCATATTGTTTGATTTGTTCAATCAAGCATTTGGATTGTTGGATTTAACACCTAATCATGTTACATTCTGTTTTGATAATCTAATTTTTATTTGAAATTAAGAAAATGTCATATGCCATCTCAGTTATATCGAAATGGAATGCCGAGAGCAAAAATTATGTGATACGTTCATTTTTATCTAGTAAACTTGTTTATTTACTTTTAAAAAATAATATTTTGTAATTCATGTCACATTTTGATCTGTAACAAATGTAACGCATATATATATATATTTCTGTTATTTTAAAATAAGAATATGAAATAAGATGTTTAAATAAGAAATAAGTTTGAAAATGAATATATTTTAAAATTCCACACTTTTTATTTTTTATTTTTATTTCCATTTAATAACACACGTAGATATTGATAGAAATGTATTGCAATTTAAAATTGTATTTTTTATTTTATCATAATTTATCAGTATTTTATTGTTTTTTTCTGCACATCAAATTTTCTTTCATTTACTTATAAATATAAAAAAGGTAATTATTTTCAACTTAAAAATGGATATATATATATATTCGAAAAAAAAAAAAAAAAAAAAAAAAAAAAAGACTATTGAACATGAAGAAGTTGAGAAAGCATGTTTACTCTATAGAGTTGAGTTTGGTACAATAACCTCACGTTAGATAAGTCAATTTCTGTGTGTGTGTGTGTGTGTGTGCGTATAAATTTGTTTTCATTTAAAATTTTTAATAAAATTAAAAAAAATAATAATAATAAAAATAAAATTACAAAAAGTAAAAATTAATTATCAGTCCACAGTCTAAAAATTACTAAATTTAGTTTAAAGTTGAAGATTTTAAACAAAAATTATAGAAAATTAAATTTAAGGCAAATCTCACGTTAACACTTCTTTCAGTTCAAAATTTCTGATTTTATAAAACAATAATAGTCGATTAAATGCAAGGTTGGATGTTTCTATAAATCACGATTAACACTTATTTATTGTTATTTCATAAACAAAAGAAAAAATTTGAATATTTATATTATTTCTCGTTCAGCTCTTAAATTATTTTTTTAGAAAATATTTACTTCTTTTATTATTATTATTATTATTATTATTGTTATTTTTTTTTTTTTTTTTTTTTCAAAATTACTAGAGAAAAATTTTTGAAGATGTCAATAAAATTTGAAAACTTAAATGTTTGAAAATTTAATTTTATTTCGCTGACATATTTACTTTTTCCTTATTTCCCTGGGGAATAGTACAGATGACAAGTTTCATATTGTTTGATTTGTTCAATCAAACATTTGGATTGTTGGATTTAACACATAATCATGTTACATTCTGTTTTGATAATCTAATTTTTATATGAAATTAAGAAAATGTCATATGCCATTTCAGATATATCGAAATCGAATGCCGAGGGCAAAAATTATGTGATACGTTCATTTTTATCTAGTAAACTTGTTTATTTAGTTTTCAAAAACAATATTTTGTAATACATGTCACATTTTGATCTGTAACAAATGTAGCGCATATATATATATTTCTGTTATTTTAAAATAAGAAAATGAAATAAGATGTTTAAATAAGAAATAAGTTTGAAGAAGAATATATTTTAAAATTCCATGCTTTTTATTTTTTTATTTTTATTTCCATTTGATAACACACGTTCAATACTTGATATTGATAGAAATAAATGTATTGCAATTTAAAATGGTATTTTTTATTTTATCAAATTTTATCAGTATTTTATTGTTTTTTTTGCACATAAAATTTTCTTTCATTAACTTATAAATATAAAAAACGTAATTATTTTCAACTTAAAAATTGATGTTAAAAAGAAAAATGCTATTGAACATAAAGAAGTTGAAAAATCATGTTTACTCTATAAAGTTTGGTACAATAACTTCCCGTTAGATAAGTCAATTTCTGAGTGTTTGTATAAATCAGTGTTGGGCATAATTGATTAAAAAGTAATTGAATTACAATTGAATTACAATTAAATTACAATTATTTTACTGTCAATCAATTAAAAAGCACTTGATTACAAATAAATTGAATTACTTATTCAATAACTTGACTTACTTATCCAATTTATTTGTAATCAGTTACTTAATAATCGATTGACAGCAAAATAATTATAATTTAATTGTAATTGAATTGTAATTCAATTACTTTTTAATCAATTATGCCCAACACTGGTATAAATTTGTTTTTATTTCAAATTTTTAATCAAATTAAAAATATAAAATTAAAATAAAATTACAAAAAGTTAAAAATAATTATGCGTCCACAGTCTAAAAATTGCTAAACTTTGTTTAAAGTTGAAGATTTTAAACAAAAATTATAGTAAATTAAATTTAAGGCCAATCTCACGTTAACACTTCTTTCAGTTCAAAATTTCTGATTTTATAAAACAACTAGCAGGCTTCGCCCGCTTCGCTGGACCCTGTTTTTAAATGAATCACTATAATTACTGAATTCTCAAAATTGCATTAATTTTTATCACGTGAAAAAAAAAAGCGAAACAAAATCTGATTAGGAAAATTGTCGATTTGTAAGTATCGAAATGTGTACCAATACTATGTACCAATTTTGAATGATCTAACTCTATTTTATTTTTTTTGCCCCTCCGCCCCCTCCCCCTCCCGTCCCTCCTAATAACGTTACACTTTCGAAAATATCCCCATTCGACTTGCAGGCCTCTAAAACCAATCTGTACCAATTTTGAACGGCCTAACTGCATTTCTATTTGTTTTTGCCCATAGCCCCCCCTTACCGCCCCCCTTACCGCCCCCCTTACCGCCCCCCTTACCGCCCCTTCTAATAATTTTACAAATTCAAAAATATCCGCATTCGATTTTAAGTATCGAAAACCATTTGTGTACCAATTTTGAACGATCTAACTCAATTTTTATTTTTTTGCCCCCCATCCCCTGCCCCCTTCTCGCCCCTCCTAATAACTTTACACTTTCGAAAATATCCCCATTCGATTTGCAGGCCTTTAAAACCTATCTGTAGCAATTTTTAATGCCCTAAGTGTATTTCTATTTGTTTTTGCCCATAGCTCCCCCTTACCGCTCCACCCCCTTCCCACACCTCCTAATAATTTTACAAATTCGAAAATATCCGCAATCGATTTGTAAGTATCGAAAACCTCTATATACCAAATTTGAACGATCTAACTCTATTTTTATTTTTTTGCCCCCCACCTCTCCCCTCCCCCCTGCTCTCCCCTCATAATAACTTTACACTTTCGAAAATATCTCCATTCGACTTGCAGGCTATTGAAACCTATCTGTACCAATTTTGAAAGGCCTAACTGTATTTCTAATTGTTTTTGCCCCTGCTGCACCTCCCCCCTGCTGCCCCACCTGGGGCTGAATTTTTAAATTTCCAGAAATTGGTTTTTAGATATTTGTATTAGCTATATTTTATAGCAAAAATTTCACGTATATCTGTTTTTTTTTTGTTTGAGTTATATAGGATTATACGAAATCGCATTTTACGCATGAGAAATCCTGTTTTGCCTCCCCCCCCCCTCCCCCGCCTTGGGGACCGAATTTCGAAAATTCCAGAAATTAGTTTTTAGACATTTATATTAGCTAGATTTTAAAGCAAAAATTTTACGGTTATCTGTTTTTTTTTTTTTTTTTTTTTGAGATATGAAGGATTTTTTAAATTCACGTTTTGCCCCCTCCCCCCCCCTTGTGGGGTAAATTTTTTCAATTTTTTTTTCCTAAACCATCCCTGACCTATAAGGAAAAAAACAAAAAAAGAATGATCGAAATCGGGGAAGTCGTTTGCGATTTTATAAAGTACATACATACAAACATTCATTTATATATATATACATAATAGTCGATTAAATGCAAGGTTGGATGTTTCTATAAATCACGATTAACACTTATTTATTGTTATTTCATAAACAACAGAAAAAATTTGAATATTTATATTATTTCTCGTCTAGCTCTTAAATTATTTTTTTAGAAAATATTTACTTCTTTTATTATTATTATTATTGTTGTTATTTATTTTATTTATTTATTTAGTTATTTATTTATTTTTTCGAAATTACTAGAGAAAAATTTTTGAAGATGTCAATAAAATTTGAAAACTTAAATGTTAGAAAATTTAATTTTATCTCGTTGCCATATTTACTATTTCCTTATTTCCTCCAGGAATTTGACACAAGACACGTTTCATATTGTTTGATATGTTCAATCAAGCATTTGGATTATTGGATATAACACGAAATCGTGTTACATTTTGTTTTGAGAGTCTAATTTCTATTTTAAATTAAGAAAAAGTCATATTCCATGTCAGACAATTTTAAATCGAATGCCGTGAGCAAATATACATATGATACGTTCACTTTTCTTTAGTAATATTATTTTATTTCTTTTAAAATAACAAATTATCACAATTCGTGTCATATTTTGATATATGACAATTTTATTGTATTATTTCTTTCTTATTTTGTTGAAATAGGAATATCAAATAAGATATTTAAATAGGAAATGAGAGTGAAGATGAATTTTTTTTAAGTGCATTTTTGTTTTCGTTTTCATTCGGTAATGCATTTTGTTTACTCGTTTTTATTTTTATTTATTTATTTATTTATTTGTAATGCAATTTAAAATGATACTTTTTTTTTTCCACACTCTCTTTCACGTGCTCTGTCTTTTTTTTTTTTTTCGTTTCTCATTCACATTTATCTATTTTAGAAAAATATTTATTTGTACATTCAAAATTACATACATTTTTTATAAAATAATGTCGATTTAAAATACAGTTAAATATAAGAAATAATCTGGTGTGTCACTCACACGACTTTCTCTTACCCTGAAATTTAATACTATAAATACAGGTTGCAGATTAAAAGGTAAGATAACGAGTACTGTTATGTAAACCTGTGTTAAACAATTCATATTAGGCTTCTAAAGAGTTTTATATGATAATTAGTTCTGTGTGAGGGGGGGGGGGCTACCGACCCCCTCAACCCCCCGTTTCATTAATGCACCTACATTTATATAGAATTTAATTCGGTTATTAAAAAATAATTTATTAAAATTATTATTTAAAAAAATTATCTTTTATGATAATGCAGACGATTTCCATATTAGAGAAGTAGTATAACACCAAATATAAAAAAAAAGTAAATTTTATTCTCAACATTAAAAAAAAAAAAAAAAAAACAATTGTTTTCTTTTTTTTTTTTTTTTTCGTTAAAAGTAAAAAAAAAAAATCGATAACTTTGTTTTAAATTATCGCAGATCGATGGTTCAACCATTTGTTTCAAAGTATTGGCGAGCTCTTTTGAAAGATACCCATCATGAAAATTTACTCCCCTCGAGGGGGGAATCCCCCCCTCCCAGGGGAGGAGGCGAGGCTTCTACATACACAATTTTTTTGCCCAGTTAACTATCACTATTATAAAAAATATATATTCGTTTCATTTGGTTTAGTGCAGTCTGTAGATGTTAAACTCTACTTACCTGCAATTTCCCCCATAGACGAGTATTAGAATTATCTTGATTGTCCCTGTACACGAACCATTTGCTTGATCTTAACGAAAAGCTTACTGTAGCATCCCTATATGATACACATTTAGAATACCAAGTTTGAACTTTCTGCCATAATTTGTTTTTCAGATATGCTGATAACACACAGACACACACACAGGCACAGACACACAGACACACACACACACACAGACATACACACAGACCATTTGCTAAAAATATGATTTTCGTATTCAGGGGACCTCAAAACGTGTAAATATAACAAAATCTCGCATTCGAAAATTTGACCCAAAAACAATATTTTCTCTACCTTATGGGGAAGAGAAAGTAAAAATATAATAATATTATGAAATATAATAACTATAAAATAATAAATATAATAACTATAACCCACAGGCGGACCTTACTGCCAAAAATTCAAAATCATTCCATATAGCGACAAATTAAATCCGTCCCATGGGCATAAAAATCTTCAAATAATTCAGTACTCAAAGGGTTAATATAAATAATTGTCATTGCGAATATATAAGTATAGATTGACCACCTTTCTTGTGACCATGGAAGCCTTAGCGTATGTTCTGACTAAACAAGTTCTTTGAAAAATAGGAGTGATAACCTTTTTGGTTGAGAAAAAATAAAAGATAAGAAAATGTGCATTGCAAATTGCTTAGAAAATCCCAACACGTTGGTGATTTCCACTCCTTTAAACCTTCATAGCAACCTTCGTGCTATTTAATGGGATTCATAGTTGCACTGCATGTGAATATATCTCACGTCTGATCCCAAACTACCGAATATATTTCAACCAGACTTGACACTATTACTGCGTATTACTTGAGTTGAAGTACTGTGGGTTGGTTCGTTGGGTTTTACTTCGCATTGATACTTCGCGTATGGGTGATTGGCGGCGTCTGGGACTTCCCGTTAGGTGTCCGTAGAATTTTGATCCTCCACGGAGAGGATGAAGTACTGTGGGTGTTTGACATCTCCAACGCATGCCCAATGCCCTGGCATTGGGCATGAGGAAAACCTCTCTCGAAAATCATTTTTTTTCTAGAATTTCTGGAATAATATGTAGCTGGAAATTTCAAATTTTATATGTAGGCTACTTCTAATCTGCACATTCTTCCTAAGTAGAGGTTTTTATATTTTCGAAATTGAAAAAGATTGAAATGATTAAAGAAGCATTTTAAAATTACGCTTTCGTCAAAATTTCATGCCCGCGATTTACACATTTTACTTTGAATACACTAAAATGACGTAGTGCTTTAGTATAACTAAAGTTATTTTTATAACATATTAGACTGACGTCGATTTCACAAAATCTCCCAAATGAAGTACTAACGTCTTTGAAAATGACGTCATTTCATAGAAATCATTCGATGAGAATCGAACATTTTCAAAGAGAAAAGTGCTACATGTTAATATCTGCATAACAAAAACAAGCTCTTTTAATAGGACAACATTTTTTAATTTTTACATGGGTTGCCATTCTGTTCCAGGTTTATGTTTTAAATACGAAATATCTGAATAAGTAATTCCTTTGTATCAAACGATAACTATTCATATTTTGGAGTCTTATTAATAAATATCTAAACTGAAAAATCGAGACTTTTTATTATAAAAATGATTTGTTTAAATTTAGTGACCAATGAAGCGGCCAAAAGCCAGCTAGTTAGAAATAAAATTAAAAAAGGGCATACAGTTTGGCATGGTAACCTTTAAATAAAAAGAAAAATAATGCTACACCGAAATACAAAAAGTATTTCTCATTAAAATGAACTCACAATCATTTTTGTTTCCCAGGAAAAAAAGGAAAAAACATAAATAATTATGGTATAAACAAGTCGGCAGCAAATGTATCCGAACACTAGAAATAATCCCTGTCTAAAAAAAAGTGCACTTAATACTGCTTTGTTAAATAAATCCTTGTCGAGTCATGTTCTTAGTCAGTCTATCGTCAAGGGTTTATTTAGTAAAACACTATTAAGTGTACTTTTGTGATATAGGATGGATGGATGGTTGGATGGTTGGATTTTACGTCGCACTAGTGCTGCGCAGATGGGCAATTGGCGACGGTCTGGGATACACCCCTAGAGGTGGTCCGGAGACATACCATCCCAATTTTGGTCCTCCACGGAAGGGATGGCTGTCTCGCTTCGGTGACCCTCAAAGGTATAATTTTTTATGGGAACATGGAGGACATTGCGGCCACGACAGATTTTACGTGCACCAGCCACCATTAGTGCACACGACGGTCTTTGGCCGACTTGAGTACCGAAACCGCAATCTTCCAATTACGAGGCCGGCGCTCTACCAACTTGGCTACCGCAGCCCCTTTTGATAACGGAATTATTGGCTAGTGCTCGGATATTTTTTGCTGCCGACTGTATATATGTACCTGATGTATGTCTGATGTATTTGACGAATTAAATTATACAAAAATGAAAAGTCTTGATATGTATTATGGACATTTAGGTAAACGTCCTAAGGCTTTACCAACTGTTCCCACATACATTATTCCTTCAAAAGAAAATGGAAAACTATGCTTTTTCGTTTGTTTTGCATAAAATAGACATAAATGAGAAGACACGTATGAAATCTTATGTAATTTAATCTCATTAGTGCTAGGGATACATAGGGACGTACGCTTCGCATTCAGACTTTCAGTTCAAAGTTGCCGAGTTTGAATCCTAATTCAGTTACACATAAATGCTCACATTTATTCAGAATTTCATTTAAGCAGCACATCTTGGTCTATTTAACAATAGGGGCCGTGGTAGCCCAGTTGGAAGAGCGCCGGGCTCGTAATTGGAAGATTGCGGATTCGGTACTCAAGCAGGCCAAAGACCGTCGTGTACACTAATGGTGGCTGGTGCACGTAAAATCTGTTGTGGTTTAAGGACTTTTCTCTGAATTATTATTTTAACCTCTCTCGCCCTTTGTCGGTCTTGGGGTACAAGCCTGGCGAAACTTTGTATTTTTTTTTTCAATAAATCTCGGAGTAGTCTCCTTTGTCTCGACATTGAATCGCTCAACATCGCTCTAATAGCGATGAGCGGGGGCTGCTCCCTGTTAAATCTGTTGTGGTCGCAATGTCCTCCATGTTCCCATCAAAAATTATATCTCTGGAGGTCACCGAAGCGGGAGAGCCATCCCTTCCGTTGGAGAATCAAAATTGTGATGGCATGTCTCCAGACCACTTCTAGGAATGATTCCCAGTCCGTCATCAATTGCCCACTGCGCAGCACTAGTGCGACCCCAAAAAAACCCCAAAATACTTTATTTTACATATAGAGTTTTTAGTCAGATACACATTTAATTTTTTTATAATTAACTTTTAAATTCAGTTATATAGATAACCTCTTCTGTTACTAATCTGAGTTGTTGCAGCTGTTTCCATCATGGGCTCAAAAAAATATAAGTCGCCTCATCGTGTTGCATTCAGGATTGTAGAATATTTCAAGCTCAATGATAGTAGCTTCTCTTTTTTAATTTTTAGATTTTTTTTCTATTTAAATTATTTTTTAAAATAGTTTTTTTTTTCTTTTTAGAAGGAAAATTTGCTGACACATTTTGAGAAAGCTAGTACAAAAATGCCCGTGTACAAAATTCGCAGGGGGAAAAAAAATGAACAGTAGCATGTTTTTTTACATACATAAGAAAAATTATAAGATATATCACGAATATTTTCAGATGCAATTAAAGATTTAACAACCTGATCCTCGTTAGGATCCATGAAATTTTCGTGTACTATGCTCACAAAGTTACACCAAAAGAAGAAGGTGTAACTATAATGATAAATTCTGCTCTAAGTTCATGCGGAGAATGACGTTTTCAATTGTAGAAAATTTTTCACTTATTAGCACCATCTACCGTCTCAAAAAAGCAATTTCGGATCGACATTTTTATATGATGTCTGCTTATTTTGATCCCCCCCCCCCCTCTAACTGTCTTTAGTTGAGTTACGGATATATTTTAAACACTCTGAAGAATAATATTTAAGATTTAAAACTCTCTTTAATTAAAATGAAAATTTTGCAATGAACTACACAACCATATTTAATCGAAAATTTAAAGGAAACTATATTACACAGAAGAAGGAGATGTAATATTAACATTTTGTAAAATCTTATAGTTTATATTTAGAAAATAACTTTGAAAAACGTCATGAAAAAATAAGTTTGTGCAAAAACATAATTTATTTTTATTTTTTTCAATATTTAAAGAAACATAGTATTTTATTCATAAAGAGTGGGACAGTAAGTTATGATACTTAGTTAATGAAAAACTAAGTAATATAATAAACAATATCACTAAAAAATATTGGTTGTATTCTGCAAGTTTTATAAAAATATATCACACTTAATTATAAACATTTTTCAAAAGAAGTATGATTCAATATTATGAAAATAAACCAATAAAAAAGCCAATAAAAGCCATATTACTAAATAAAAACAGACATATTCTACAATATTTACTCAAATATTATCGTTTCAAGCTGTCTAAACCATACATGCCATTTCTTAAGCTTTCAAATATCTAAGAAATCGGATTATAAAACAAAATTTAACACATTTTCCCATCATATCTAACATTCGATTTGTTTGATTGAATGTATCAAACATTATAAAATGTGTCACCAGTCGAAATCCCAAAGGAAAAGAAATATTGGTAAAACAGTAAATATGTCAAAGTTAGGAAATTAAATTTAGTAATACTTGAAGGATTTTTCATCTATATTGACATCGTAGTGGAAATTTTATTTTTACTTTCAACTCGAAAAAGAAGTATTTCATTTTATACTTATAAAATTTAATCAAGTGACTCAGAGAATTATGAATATATATATATATATATATATATATGTATATAAAGTGAAGAATTTAAGAACTTTATATAATTAGCATTTAATAGATACATGATAATAACAAAAACATTCGAATAAAACTAATTTTATTTCAATTTAAATGTTAGCGCTCATTATTTCTATGATTTTTATATACAGTATATGAATTAATAGTTAAATTCATTTTAAATTATTTACACTAATGTTTGCAGTTAGGACCATATATATATATACAACAACGAATTTAAATTATGATAAGTGAAGATATGAAAGTGCAATGTAGAAACAACAAGAATAAATAATTTAACAAAGTTAATAAACAAGAAAATAAGTTAAATGTAACACAATTCAAGCCAAAATTTTCAATTATGGTGTGTTTTCTTCGTCATCAGGTGGGAAAACAGCTATTAAAATAGCTATGTAGTACTAGCAGGTTTCTGAAGATATGTCAATCTAGCATACTCCAGATAATTAATAAATTAATATGGTGTATGCTAGCTTGACATGTCTTCATGAACAGCCTAGTACTACATAGTTTTTTTAATAACTGTGTTCCCACCTGCTGACGAAGAAAACACAGCATAATTGAAAATTTTAGCTTGAATAGTGATGCATTTAACTTATTTTCTTGTTTATTAACTTTGTTAATTTTTTTATTCGTGTTGTTTTTACAATCCACTTTCATATCTTCACTTATCATAATTTAAATTCATTGTTTTATTTTTGTATATAAATTTAGTGCTGCTTTAGCGGTTTTATATTAGACTTAAAATTCCATAGGTCCCGGTCTAACGAACTTTAAATGAGCAATAAAATGTCCGGAGTGTGTGTGTGGGGGGGGGGGGAGACCATAACCCTTAACAATCCAATTGTTTAGTTGAAAGTATCAAGCATACAACGTGTTATTCTCGCGAATTTCCTAAGGAATAAACGGAGAATTGAAAAAGCAATAAATATATCAAAGATAAAAAATTAAAATTAAATCTTCCATTTTTTTAGAGTATTTTCGGATATAATAAAACAAATTTGGAATTTACGTTCAACTTAAATATTGATAATCATAACAGTATATGTATACATACATACATCAGCAAATGACTTAGAAAATCGAGGACCCACGGCAGTTTTCTTAATAAAAGGCCTCTTGTACTATACAGAACATAAAGTAAACTTTGGAAAGATGTAATATGCTTTTAATTTCAGAAGTCAGCTGACTTGCAAGCCCTCTTATAAATGAGGGCTGGGGTGCTTGCTTCATTTCCCCATAAGAATTATAGCCTGATTTAAATTGTATAGCATATCACTTTGAAAGCAGTATAATTCCCATAAAGAAAGGTAGAATGATCGAAATTCCATAAAAATGTTAAATAATAATCACTACATCATCAGGGGCATGTACTGAATTATTATTATCAAAACTATATTATTTTTACTTTCAATTCAATAAATATGTTAACTAATAAATAAAATTTAATCAAGAGACATAAAGCAAATATTTTATTATTTTATCATAAGAGGTATGACAATAAATATACACTCATGTCCATAAATTAAGGATAATTCAGATTCACACTGAAATCGAACTTTAAGGCAAAAATTTCACCTGAAGAAATACCACAAACATCTTTAAGAATAATATGCAAATTAGAGGAAGGCATCAGATGACGCCGATATGATGTTACTATGACGAAGTGTAAGAAGGGGGTAGATAAGGAATGGGAGCAAAGAAGGAAAATTGTTCACAAGCGTTCTGTGTGCCGCTCAGTGCCGCAACCGAATGGTTATGACACAGAAGACGCATGCAGATAATTTTTTACGTGGTAGAATTATCGGCCGACTAGAATGTGGGCGTACTCAGATAGAAGTAACGGGGGAACTTAGAATGGCCCAAAATGTCATCTCTAGGCTTAGACAACGATTCCAAAATGATGGAAATGCCAGTCGACGTTACTGTACTGGTCGGCCCCGAGTTACAATGCCGAATGACCACCGGTATTTGGCAGTAACTGCCAAAATAAGCAGATAAAGCACAGCATCAGACCTGTATCGTCAGCTGACTGCAGCCACGAGTGCCACAGTTTCAAGACAAACCGTGTATAGACGTTTCGGAGATATTGGTCTATATACTCGCAGGCCTGTTAGATGTGTTCCACACACGGCAATGCAGTGTGCCAGCGGTTAACTTGGAGTAGAGAACATGCAATGTGGACAGCGGCACAGAGAGCTTGTGTGATGTTTTCCGACGAGTCCAGGTTTAGCTTTCAGTGTGATTCATGGTAGACTTTCATATGTAGAACATCAGGTACTCGTTACCACCAAAACAACATCATTGAAAGACACCGTTACTGTGGGCAGGAATGCGTTTGAGGGGGGGGGGGTCATATTGGGCACCAGAACAGATCTGCATGTTCAAATCGGAAGAATAATAGGATAAATTTATTGTGACATCATTCGGGAACAACACGTTCGTTTGTTTAGGGGTGCCATGAGCCCAGAATTTTTGTTTATGGATGACAATGTTCGTCCTCACCGTGCAAACGTTGTACACGAATGCCTACAATCAGAAGCTATCACCCGCATGAAATGGCCAACATTCTCACCTGACTAGAATCCGATAGAGCATGTGTAGGACATGCTTTTCCGACGAGTTGTAGTCCACCAACCACCTCCTACATGTTTACCAAAACTTCTGAGAGCATTGCTTACTGAGTAGAGTAATCTTCCCCAAGGTCAGATCAATAATTTAATACTCAGCATTCCTAGACCCAAGCAGCACCGAAACGTTCTCTGAACGTTGAAAAATTGTTCTGCAAACAGGTTCTAAGAACGTTCCCTTTGAACGTGCTATAGACGTCTATTTGTCCATCTTGAAGACGTACAATAGTACGGTTCAGGGAACGTTCAATGAACGTGTAGCTATCACCATCGGTGTTATAGAAGCGTTCAGAGAACGTTCTATATATATACGGTCTCAGAACGTTCTAAACGTTTTTAGAACGTTTTCGAAACGTTATACACATTTTCAGAACGTTTTAGAAAACGTACTGTAAACGTTCTAAAATAGTGTAGAAACGTTCTGAAAACGTTCTATACACACGTTCTCACAACGTTATGTAAACAATTTTTTAACGTTCTTTGAACGTGCTAAAAATTTGTTTCATGTATAATAAAATGGAAGTACTCGCAACAGTTGTTCCGGGTCGAAAGAAGACACGACCCTTCGTCAGACGAACATAATAGGCACGAGTGCTGCAAATACAAGAGCTACGTTGCAGATTTTTTGCAGTACTCGTGCCTATTTTGTTCGGTTGATGAAGGGTTGTGTCTTTTCTCGACCCGGAACAATTGCTTCGAGTTCTTGAATTTTATAGTGTTTTCAAAGTTTTGCATTTTTTATTTTATTTACTTCTTTTTTTTTTTCTTTTTTTTTCTTCATTTTCTTATTTATCTTTGCTTTTCTTTTTTCCTTTTTGTGTAGACCATTATGAGATTTTTCATAAATAATTGTATTAATATTCTAAAATTTTACATACATGCATTGAAATATGGTATAACAAAAGATCAAGTATTTTGAATATTCTAGATAAATATTTGAATTCAAAAACAAATAAATAAATAAATTCAAGTTCTGGAATAATTTGAAAAATTTTAAGATACTATGCCCCCTGCTAACTAATTATTATCCCCCCCCCCTAGATTTTGCATCATTATAATTTAACTATAGAATATAACCATATTTGGATATTAATTTTAATAAGTTAACGTCCCTCTTCACTTACCGTCGCCGGTAGCCCGAGCCAATGTTATTCTATGGGGAAATTTTCTTTACAAAAAACTTATTAACTAATACATATTTTTAAATTCTGTTTTCACATTCTGAAAATTTCCAGCTTTTAAATTGACGGACCTTTTTTAAAAAATTATTTTTTTTATTTTCTCTATTTTATTTCGAAGCTGCAAAATACGAATTTTCAGTATGTGAATTTTTTCATTTTGCAATTTCAAAATAAAATATTAAAAATTAAAAAAAAATACATTTTTAAAAAAGGTCCGTCAATTTAACAGCTGGGAATTTTCATAATGTGAAAACAGAATTTAAAAATATGTATTACTTAATAAGTTATTTGTAAAGAAAAATTTCCCATTGAATAACATTAGCTTCGGCTTCCAGCGGCGGTGAGTGAAGAGGGCCCTTAAGCAAAAAAATTTAAAAATATTTATGTCTAAATTTTGAAACTTACTGCAAACTTTTAGCATTCGAACACAAAAGTATTTTATTAAATTTTAAATTATCAATGAAATCTCAAATTAATGCCCAGATATGTTACATATTCTATTTTTAAACTATAATAATGCACAATCAATGGAAAGCAAAAAATAAAAATTAGTTAAAAGAAGTACACAAGTGTACAAAATTTAAACAATAAACTGTTTTCTCGTTTTCTTTTTTTTCCACATTCAAACAAATAAACACAGAAGTATAAAATTTGGATAGTATGTTTTTTAAAATACCATAAATCGAATTTTATATAACTTTAGCATAAGTAATAATTTTTAAACTAAATATCAGTAAATTTTTCTCAAAAGTAAACATTGAAAAAATGAAAAATTTCAGCAATTTTAGAAAAGAAAACTTAATTAAAAATGGTCATGAAGATGCATTAACAGATAGGTTAAAGATATACGCGCATGCATGCGTTAGATTAAAACCGTATATTTCTTCATGTAGTCACTTTTTTGTTTCTTCTTTTTTCTTCATTTTTTCGCGTGTGAATATTTTTTTAAAAATTTTACATAGAAACATAAAAATCGGATAAGGCGTTCATTATTAAATTATTTATCGACGTTTTTATTATTCTGGTGATGATCACAGTTAGTAATTATTATTATACACAAATTAGTAATTATTATTATTTATTTATTATTATTTTTTTTTCAAAAATTCCGTTATTAAAGTAAAAGAAAAGTGAACACAGAAAGTAAAACCAGGATTTTGTTTAACATTTGAGGGCGTGTGCGTCTTCACTTGTTTATAATGCATCATTAACACAATTTTTTATTAAGTTTTCTTGGCTAAAATTGTTGAAATTTTTCAATTTTTCCAAAGCTTACTTTTGAGAAAAATTAATAATTATTAGTTTAAAATTACTACTTATTCTAAAGTTATGTAAAATTCGATTAATGATATGATAACGAACATGACATCCAAATTTTATGTCCATGTGTTTATTTGTTTAAAAGTTATGCATAAAAGAAGAAAATGGGAAAGCAGGTTTGTTCCTTTAATTTTGAACAGCGGTGTATTTTAAATACGTTTAAAAATATGCAAAATAAAAATTATTATTATTATTTTGTTTTTTTATTTAAATATATTACGTGAAATTTACTTAATATTTTCATATTTCAAATCATGCGTATGCGAAATTTATTTAAATTATTGATTTTGAGTTTATAAATTTTACATACACATGCAGTGAAATATAACAGTATAAAATGTGGTGAAACATTTTGGAAAATAAATAACTAATTAAAAGTTTATTCTGTAAACAAAAAAATAAATAAAAATAAAATAAATAAACTTCAAAATTTAAAACATTTAGCAATATTAACATTCACCTTAGTAACTATTTCTTTTTTAATACTTGTCCCTGCTTTTACATTTCTACAGTGTATTGTAAAATGTAAACATACATGATAAAATCTATCTATATATTTCTTCAACGTGGATCAGTTGCAATTAATTTTTGCCGAAATGATATAGTAGTGTAATTCTTGAAATACGCGAGGATAAAAAATAATATTTAAAAATGAACAATATTTAAGCAGTCTGCTTACATTATTTTATGGAAAACTGTATTTTTAAAAATTGCTTATTTAATCTTTATAAGCGTCATTTTAAACATAGAAATACTTTAAAGATTGTACAGAATATGAGTAATTGTCATAAATTGACTAAAAATCATAAACATAAAAATATAATCAAAATAAGAATTGTTATTTTTTTTTTTTTTTTTTTTAAACAAAATACACCAAAATAAATAAAAAGTCATCACCAACATCGCGACAAAAATTTAAAAGGCATCATGGAAATCCTATACTATAACTGTACAGCCTGCGAAAGTATGATACTGGGCCTTCAACCATGAATTTTATTTTGAAACCTTTCTTTGAATGATCTTGGTCTCACAATTGCACAATATTAATTTGGTACTAATAATAATTTGGCTTCAGGTAAATTAAAATTTTAATTAGATGGGGAATTCGGTATATAATATTTATGAGTTTCAAATTTTAAAAGTAAATAAGAAAAGAAAAGTGCGAAAAATTCGCATGGGTTTGTTTAAACTTCAACGTTGAACTGTAATAATAAAATATCGAACGAAATTTAGGAGTTAGCGTGAAAGATGTAAAAAATTAAAAAATTTCAAATTTAACTTTAAAATATTATGTTTTTTTGATAAATTTTAATAAATTTTGTAATATCTCAATGCATACGTATGAAAATTTTATAAAAAGGAAAACTAAGTGATCGAACTTATCTGTCTGTATCTTGAAGCTGTTTGCTGTTGTACTGTATCCGAATGAAAGTTAAATTCAAATCTGAATGTAAATAGAAAATATGATGAGTAAGCAAGCAGTAGGACTTTGGATCCAACGAGCCACGCCAAGAAATACCAACTTCCTGTGCAAAAACAGAGCAGATGGCATTTTACACGTGGTGAAAATTTCTGCCGATCAAGCAATTTATTCAATAACACCCGTTTCTAATAACGATTTTTCATACTGTTCAAATATTAACCTTTTTAAAAATTATTATACTGAGGCCATCCTAAAAATTTCTTCTATATTTTCCTGCGCAGGTAGATGTCATATATATTATTTGCTAAAATAATCCATCAAAATTATTTTCCATGGTAAATGTATAAGATTTTCATCTCAAACAAATATAACACTAAATATCCAAAAAAATCAATTTTATAGTATACAAAATATGTATCTTAAGAAATGTATTTTACATAATGAAAAATGTGAAAAGTCGATAACTTTGTTTTAAATTATCACAGATTTAGAGTTCATCCTTTCGCTTTAAAAGTATAGACAACTTTTTTGGCAAGAATATTGAAAATTTTAATACAATAGCGAAAGCGATGAACTATACAAATTGCCCATACTTTTTTTTTATTAAATATTACTAATATAAATAAATAAATATATATATATATATACATACATATTTAATTTTCCAGGGAAAAGTTAAGAACAATGCTCACTCATGTACATTTATACGAAATTTTGACCTATTATGACATATTAAAAATTCTGAAAATAATGGTATGACAGCGCCACCTATTGAACGATTTATTAACAAATATAATCGCCACCAGTTTAGGTCATAGTCCAAGTAAACCAAGTTTGAATAAATTACTTTCATTAGTTCGTGAGATACAGCATCCATAAAATTTTAAAATTTATTAATTTAATCAACACAGGTTTTTATAATTAACATTTTTATATATGAAATTTTGTACATTTTTCACCAAAAAATGCTGAAATACAGATATCTGAAAAATCGCAGAAAGCAATATAGCAGCACCATCCGTCGGTGGATATATACGGAAACTGAAGCAGCACATTTTGTCATTATATATATGTCTCACATACAAGGTTTGATAAGTATTCGTATTATAGAAAGTGAGGTACGGGCTTCCCGTAAGTTGAAACGTAACAGTGCCACCTGTCATTTGATATGTACTCGAAGTGAATCAGTAAAATTTACGTAATATCTATTTCACGTACCAAATTTAGAGCATTTATAAATCATAGAAAATGAGCTATTGCGTTCCGTTCCCTTGAATAAAATTAAATTGCAGCATACCAGTGCCTCCAATTGTAAGATATGCAAGCAAAATTATTCTGCAAAGTTTTATATGATATTAATTTTACATACCAAGTTCAGTGTATTTATAATTATTTATATCACAAAAACTGAATTATTGCCATTACGTTAACGGGATTAAATTGCAGGAGAGCAGTGCCACCTGTTGGTCAATATATGCACCCGAATTAAATCAGCGTAGTGTTACATAATATCTGTTTCACATATTAAGTTTGGTGCATTTGTGCACTGTAGAAGCTGAGATATAATCTCCCCATAAAAAGGGAGAATTTACAGAATAGAAGCGAACGCTATCTGGTGATACATTCCAGAGGCTAATGAGCACGAAAGCTGATATTTAGGTCAATATCTAATTAAATATTCCTGATATTTAGCAAATTAGTTTAAAGTCTAACTAAACATCAAGTTTGGTTAAATTCCGTCCATTGGTTTGTGAGATACAGAGTCCACAAAACTTTGATAACACACACACACACACACACACACAAAAAAAAAAAAAAAAAAAAAAAAAAAAAACAGACAGATTGGCATTTTGAAAGAATGATAGCATTGTGTTCTGGACATCTCAAGAGTGTATAAACCCATGGAAAACCGGAGATAAAAAATTACCAATTATCCAACACATTTTTCTTGGTATATACAAAATAATATTAATATTAATAATAATAATAAATAAATAAATAAAATAAATTAATTTTTCGTAACTTAATTTATTAACAATTTAAGAAGCAAATAATAATGAATATCTGCAAAAGTAATCTGGAGTAATGTGTTTGACAGAATTCAACAACATAAAACTTAAATAAAATTATAAATAATTATAATGATTATAATACCATATAATTAAAGTTTAAAAATTTGTAATTTTTTCTCACCGCGTCTCTATTACATTTCAATGATTATTCTACATGTCAACAAAATTTGAAACTGAAAATAAGGAAAAAAAACTGAAAAAAAAAAAAGGCATTTTCTCTTATTTGTTATAATTACACTGTGACAGAACGTGCTACGACGGTGATACACTTGAACGTTTTTCATAGAACTAGACTTGAACGTTTTACAGATGGTACAAAGCAAACCTTTTCAGAACATTCTAAGTAATACTATTTTTGAACGTCTAATCGAACGTTCTCTTGACACGAAACACGGTGTTTGAACGACTGTAACCGTTATTAGACGTTCAGAGAACGTTCCCGTGCTACTTGGGGACGTTGTAAGGACTGTATTTCATTATCTGAGATACATACAATGTATTAACTATCATACCAACCATGTAATGTTAAGTTTTTGTGAGGGAGATATTTTTTGTAATTGCTTCAGGGAGCAAAAATCGTAGTTTTTATAAATGGTATATTACATAAACCACCTTCTTTTGCTCTTGATCTTTTGTTTCATAAATGGACTTTATGAATAAGTCATGTTTGTTTTGCTCCTGAACCTTTATTTGCCTCAGCTACATTATCCTTAATTTATGGACATGAGTGTAAATTATGAAATTTAGTGATGAAAACAATAATTAAGGGAAAGATCAATATCAATAACAAAAAGTAGATGTAACCTAAACAATATACAAACTAAAAAGGCAATGTAAAATAATAATAATAATAATAATAAATTTCCTGATTTAATACAGAAAATGTTTGGCAGCAAAGTTGAAATGCAAAATATGCGCTGCCAAAATTTTGTGTAACATAAAAATATAGAGAATATTCATGTACAATAGATGTTTTACTATAGAAACTCTGAAAAACACTCTTATACACTCTGAAAAAATTCCCATTAAATAAAAGTCTCAGTTACAGCAGCCAGCTGAACCAGAGCCCACTGGATAGCAAGTGACGACCTTGCATCTCAGGCACGGAAGCACAATCGGCATAGTTGCTTAGCCGTTCCTAATACGCTGCTTTGATACCAAATTCGCCGTACACAAAACAGAAAAGACAGGTAACCAACAGATTACATCTGTAACTATTTATACAGATTTTACAGAAAAAAAAAAGTTACTTTTGGCAGGTTGATATATAATGTTATACTAAATAATTGTTGTTTTTGAAATCAGAAACTTTCTGTAGGAAAATAATAGAATTTTTTCATATAATTTTTTTAAAACTTTTTGATTCAGTGTAGATACAATGCTTACCTGTAACTTTCCGTTTTAAAATTTTGAAATATAAACGTTATTTTTTAATTTTTCAAGCATCTAAGAAATTAGATTATGAAAATAAAATATATCAGGATTCTTCGTCAAACCTGACACTCAAACCGTTTGATTGAGGGTATCAAACATTATAAAGCTTGTCGTCTGTGAAATTCCGTTAGGAAAAGCAATATTGGTAAAGCAGTAAATCTGTCAAAGTTAGAAAATTTAATTTTGTAATACTCAAGAGAATTTTCATCGTTATTGACATTCTAGAAGAATGGTTTTTTTTTTTTTTTTTTACTCTAAAGTGATATATACGTATATATATTTTTAAATTTATAAAGTTTAATAAAGAGACGAAAAGAATTTTTTTTTTTCTTAGTTATACTTAATAATCTGGGGAGGCACTCACTGAACTTTCGCACTTCTATGGATATCTGGATTGCTCCGCAAGATTCATATTGTGAATTAACTTCATCACACCTTCAGACACTAATCAAGTCCATACCAAGTCGTATTGTGGTAATTCTGCATGCTAAGCCGTACACGATTTTAGTCAGTTGTATCATTTTTTTTTTCCCATTTCAGTGTGTAATACTTATATTTACAGAGAATTCATGGCTATGCGATTTCAATTTCTTTCTTTCTTTCTTTCTTTTTTTTTTTTTTTTTTTTTTTTTTTTTGTCAATTTAAGCGAAAAATTGAAATGGTTATTGCAACTGCGTATAAGTAAATACCTTCGCACCAATCATCTCTAAAGTGGCCAAAAATTATAAAAGTCGCCAAGGGGGTCTTATGTTAAGCTGAGCCCACATTACTTTTATGAACTACAAAATCAAATAAAAATTAACAAGTTAAATCCAAATTATTCAGCCATCTTTCACGGACATCCTTCCTTGAAGTTCGCTAATCTTGATCAAATTTTTCAAGTGCAACCTCAAATTACCAAGTTTGAATTTCTTGCAATTATTTTCTTTTGGGTTATACTTATGTTAAATATAAACACAGTTCAAGCGCTAAAAACTTCATTTTCGTTTCTTAATATTAGGTCGTTGCAAAAGTTCGTGCAGACGCGGATCTTTTTATTGCCTTAAAAAACGAGAGCTTCTATCGCCGTGGTGTACATTTGTTACCCGAAAAATGGGCAAAGGTTGTAGAAAGTAATGGAGAGTATTTTGATTAAAAATTGTCATTTGATTTGATGCATTTTTATGAAATGAAGTAATAAAAAACTGCACGAATTTATACAAAGACCTAATATTAATAACTAGCAAACCCGTGCGAAATTTTCGCACTTTCTTTTTTTATTTACCATTAAAATTTGAAACACATAAATATCATATTAAACCAGTTTCACCAACAAATTAAAATTTTAATTTACCAGAAGCCAAATTATTATTAGAACCAAATAAATATTGTGCAATAGTGAAACCAATATCATTCAAAGAAAGGTTTAAAATAAAATTCATGGTTGGCGACTCAGTTTTCATACTTATGTAGGCAGTATAGGACCCTCATGACGACTTTGAATTTTTGTCGTCATGTTGGTGATGACTTTTTATTTATTTATTTTGGCATAAATTTTTGTTTAAAAAAAACTATTTTTTTTTTCATTATACTTTTAATGGTTGCGTTTTTTAGCCAATTTTTGATAACAATTCGTATTCTGTGCATATTTGTAAATTATTGTTAGTTTTAAATTGACGCTTGCAAAGATTCTAAAGATGCAACTTTTAAAAATACAATTTTCAATAAAATAATCTCATCAGACGAATGTCATCATTTTTTCTTGTTAGATCAATAAGATAAGTCCGCGTGCTTAAATATTGTCCATTTATAAATATTTTTTATCCTCGCTTATTTCATTAATTACATCAAAATCGTATCGTTTCGACAAAATATAATCGTAATTAGTTCACGTTAGAGAATTATTATATAGATTATCGTATATGTGTTAAATTTATTTAGAATTCCATATAACAAATATGTATTATTTAAATTATTTAGATATACGGTTAAATGCCACCCATTGGAAGTCGTATATAGTTAAACTACTTTATATAAAATGACTTAAAAAATAATTGGGATATATTATTATTGATGTATTAGGCTACATTATTATAAATGTATTCCTTATAAGCGCATTTTACAATTTTTTGAACTGAGCTAAATATACGAAATAAAAATACATTTTTTAGTTGAAATAAAGGATGTTTTTTTTTATAAAATACATTATTATTAACATTAATGTTCAATTTACAGGAAAACAGAAAATTATTTGTGTTTATCATGGGCTACTGCTGCAGGGACATTCTGAGTTGTATTACTTTTAAACACTTTTTAATACTGTGGAATATTCATGACTTATTATTTTTTTATGTGACGTATGAATACATGCAGAAAATATTTTAACGATTTTTAAAAATATTTATGGAAAGGAAAACGCATACAGATAAACTGAGGATAAAATTATTATTACATTCTTCTTCTTATTATTATTATTATTTCTTTTGTTATTTCTTTTTTTGTTATTATTATACTGTATTTTAAATATTTATTTATATTAATATTAAACCTAAACAAGTATGTTGTGTCAACACAAAATTTTATTCTATATATTTCTACACGAATTCTCGCAGTATACGTTATTTATTAAAATTAAATTTTTTTTGATAAATACAAGCGATTTTCATCTCAGAGAAATGCACCACTAAATATCCAAAGTAAATTCTTTTTATCCTATACAGAGAATAACTTAAGGATATATATATATATATATAATTAAAATGAAAAAAATATATATATAACATTGTTTCAAGGTATCACAGAACTCTAAGCCCAAACATTTATTTACTTCTTTTTTTTTTTTTTTTTTTTAAGTCTAGATGGAAGACAACCATAAAAATTTTTGTCCTACACTGGCTTTATATATATATATATATAAAGGAAAAGATGGGATGGCAGCATCATTTTTTCAGCGATTGATCTCCAAATGTAATAAGCACTAGTTTAGGTCAGACTCTAACTATAAGTAACGTTTGGTTAAATTTCGTACTTTGATTCAATATATACGGCATCCACAAAATTTTTGATACACATACATACAAGCATACACAGGCAGAGAAGACATTTTAGAAAAATGTTTAAATAGCGTTCATGACATCGCCAAACATGTAAATAGATCCAAAACCGCAGTTCAAATTTTTTTACGAACCCCATACTTTCTTCCTATACATATAGAAGAAAGTAAAAATTAAAACTTCAGAATTATTTCAATAAACTTCATACGTTTGTATGTTTATTTATTTATTTATATATTTTTTTTCAGTAACGCATTTAATAATTATATTTAATTCACACACTATGTCATCAATGTTGAAACAGATATATTTTCTAAAATGAATCAAATAACAATGCTTACAGACGTACTAACTGTACAGACGAGTACGGAATAAAGACTTTTAAACTTTATTGGATAGTATTAAAAATATCCTCAAAACTATTTGACAATAAAATGAAAGAGAAATTACACTGTAAACATTTTCGTTGTAAGAAAACGGTTATTTGAACGACAGTTTTCTTTCCATATGTTCGACCGTATTTTTACATAACGGTTATTTAACCACATTTTTATTTTATGGCGAACATACCGTAAAATAAAACAAATAAACAAAATTTATACACCAAATGTTACACCGAATATAAGAATCTTACTATTTACTTTACAAATATAGTCCTTGTATCCTTTCAGTTAGGATACAAAGACTGTTCTGAATTACTTTTTTCTTTCACAGGAATGCTGAATCCAATCCGTCATAAAGAAATTTGAAACGTCAGTGTTGTCCAACTGTCAAAGTAGAAGTAAAATTATAGTTAATTTACCTCACACCAATTTAATGTCTATAACGACAGTTGTTTTTGGCATGGTCTAAAGAAACTAAAGAAATCTTTGCAAATTAATGGTATTTCGACTATTTTATAAATAAATGGTAAAGTGAGAGTAAATAAATAAATAAATGAATAAAAAAATAATCATTTTTTCAACGGAAAAATTTCACAGTGTATAAAAACAAATTAAATTATGTTTCATGAATTATTGCATGCGTTCAAGAAAATAGCGATTTTTTTTTTTCAATTTACACACTCTTACAATTTTTTACACGCCTGTATATATACATATCATAAACATATTTAATATTTTAAAAAAATTATCATTTAATTAGAATTATTTTCTGTTCTCGTAATAGCCATCACAAAACTTTCTTCTATAGCTTCTCCTATACAAATTCCCCCAGTGGAATTGAATTATTATTTTTTTTTCCATAAAGGATACAGACGATTTTCACATGAAGAATGCAGACGATTTCAGAGAAGTATAACACTAAATGTTATAAATAGTATATTTTATAACAGAATTTGAAAATATGCTTTTACGTCATTTCATTTATTTATTAATTTATTTATTCTTTTTCTTTTTCTATTTCTATTTCTTATTATTATAGTAAAAATGAAAGACAAATCTCTCTCTCTCTCTTTATAAATATATATATATTAACTTATCACCGATCTATGGTTTAACCATTCGTTTGAAATGTACTGACGAGTTCTTTTGAAAGATATTTATATTGAAAATTTACACAGCATAAGTGTGTGATTTTTCAATATGGATAACTTTCAAAACAAAAGTTCAAGACAATTATTATTTTTTTATATTGATACAAAATTTTGTCCTATACTGTCATATCAAAAATTCTGAAAAAATTTAGATGACAGCATCACCTGCTGAGTGATTGATCCCCAAATTAAATCAGCAGCAACTTAAATCAATGTCCAACTAATCTGATTAAATCTCGTCCATTGTTTTTTGAGATACATCATCCACAAAATTTTCTATACATACACACAAACAACCACACAGATAGATACTCCTCTTTTAAATTTGTTAAATCGTGTTTAATACATTTCGAAAAGGCTAAATCCACCGAAAACGAGAGATCGAAAAATTTGCCGAACCCAGTACTTTTTCTTTATATGTAGAAGAAAATAAAAATACTTCATCACTTGATTTAATACAGAAAGGAATTCTAAAACTACTTCCAAACAATTCTTTGTCACTACAATTATGAAACTTTTTTAAAACCTTGTTTTTATCAGTGCTTTGATCAAATTACATTATGTGTCAACTCTTGTTTCATAAAATAGCTATAACAAGAAGCACGTTTTTATTGTAGGATCTTATCTTTGTTTGGTAAAAAAAAAAAAAAAAAAAAAAAAAAAAAACTTGCTGCAGATTTTATCTGTAAAAACTCATATTTCTTCTAATTAGTGAAGTAGATAAATATCTTTGGATTTTTTCGAGTATTCGGCAGCTTTTGAAATCGTGGCACTTTTGTTCTACCACACGTAAGCGACATTTTTACTGAAGACAATTTCTTGGAATAATATATTTTGATAGCTTCGAAGATAGTGTTCGAGATGGAATTAAAAGCCAGTAGAAAAATTTTAGGTTTTTCTGTTAGGATGAAACACTTTATACTGTGTAGTGAAAAGCATCAAATAATTTGTGTTAAACGAATCTTAATAATTATACATAATTATCATTATATATATTAACCCCCCTTGATCGTGTATGACGTACAAGAACGTCGTACATTAAAAACTGTAGGCATGTTAAATTATCTTACCACGACATTCCCTTTTAAAAATTGACAATTGCATTGACGTTCTAGTTCTGTATAGTTTTACTCGTATTTAAAGGGTTAATGACATATGTAAGATACTGAAATAACTTTAAGAGATTAATATATAAAAAAAAGACAAAATTAAAACTAATAAATCCAATTTATAATAAAAGCAAATTATTAATATCTTTTAAATATATGGTATTCTTCGAAACAGGTGAGTAAATGTAGTAGTACTTGGCACTTTTTGCATTCCCAGGTAGTGTTCTACCTAATTTTTTTTTTTTTTTTTTGTAAATGCGCATAAAATTATTTACAACTAGAACGCCAAACGCAAAATATTGACTTTTGTCAATATTTAAATTGGAAAAGCATGGTTAAGATAATTTAACACGTTCATAGTTTTTAATAATAATTTAATAATAAACTAAATATAAATTATTTTTAATAATAATTTAACACGTTCTATTATTGAATAAATGAGCAGGTTCGCCAAAGGCGACTTTTTTACATTCTTTTCGTACCACTATTTTCAAAAGATAAAAATTAGAATATATATTTTCAGGTAAATATATATTTTGCCTCCATAAATTTGTTATAAATTTTATATTATGGAAAAGGAGTAGTACGATAATAATAATAATAATAATAATAATAATAAAAATCCGCCTGTGGCAGCCCTAAATGTGCACCTAAAGGGTTAAAAAACATTTAAAAATTTCAGAAGTTATTATTAAAAAAAAAAAAAAAAAAAAAAAAAAAAAGTTTTTTTTTTTTTTTTTTTATTAAAAAAATAGAAAGAAAGAAAGAAAAAAGAAAGAAAAGAAAGAAACAAGAAAGAGAAAGAAACGTGCAAGCTCACTGGGATTCCTTACAACATTCCAGAGGTCGTTCATGAATTTATTGCTTTCAAAGGCTACTATAGCTTAAAACATTTTTGCATAATTCAAAAATTTTAAGCCACCATTTTATTGTCGAAAGAATTATAATTAATATATATATATATATATATATATATATAAGTATATATATATGTATATAAAACCCAACGGTTATAGATGATATCGAATTAAATTCATTAATTCACATTACTTCTAATTAAACTCTAGTTATTTTCTTCAAACGAAGATAGTACATGTTATATGGATATAATATATCTGTACTGTTACCAAACGAATTAAATTTATGTACATATCTATGAATGTCCTAATTTTGACGCATGCGCATTGCTAATGCATCTCCATTCCGAAAAATTGTTTTGGCAGAAGGCCATGAAAGGCTAAGTGAAAATGACGTGGACAATAGACTTTGAAATTTAATGAAGGTTATAATTAATATTTTTGTGTATAATCTACTATATATATATATTATAGTGCTACGTGCCTATAAAAATATTAAAGCTATGTTATCCCACATATTAAGAAAGTTAAAAGACAACGTAACTGGTCCCTATGTGTCATTTCACCTAATGACACATCTGTGTGTCTTAAAAACTGCTCTTACTGCTCTTACGATTTTGATAAAAATGATAGATAGGGAAATTTTTCAGCTTAGAAATAGATCTGACATAAATTTGACCATTATTAGAAATTATTCTTTTAAAAACAAGACACTCTTTGCCTTACAGAAAAATATTATAGACAAAAAGCGATTTCAACTTGGTAAAATTTAATGATGAAAGTTTTTTTCTAGTTGTAGGATATTCGTAATCGTTTTGACAGTTTGTCCTCTAAAGAGATATATGCTTTCGCTGGTTCTCATTCAAAGTAAAACTATACATATACAATCGGCTTTGATTATTTCTTTAAAATGTAAAGATTAGAAAATTTTAGTGAAGAGAAACAGATTTGAAAAGTCCCACAGGTTTGCAATTAATATATATGTAAATTATTTTGTTCAGCTTAGATATTTTATTCAACTTAGATTCTTTTCAACTTAGAAAATATTAATTATTTTTTTTAAACTTAAAGTAATTTAATTAAATTATTATATAAATATACAAATATATAATTGTAAGTATTGTATCAAATTGTCTTCTCTTAAATACAAAAGAGCTGTAAAAAATATTATTAAGAAGAACTCAAAGATCCAGCTTTTTTATATTAATGCATGTATTTATACTAAATGTTATACGTATTTAAAGTGTGTGTATTTGTTCAATGTTACTGTGAGTTAGTATGATTTTGAGAATGAATAAGTGTTTGTGAACCTATTGGTACACGCACCTATGTATAGACAGTCCAATAAATAAATCGATTGACTGGCATATTGATTGATAAAATGAAAAATTTGTGGCCTGATAGAGACATTTATTGATTGACAGAGCAACTGATGGGTGATTTGGAAATTATAATGATTAATACTCTGGTAATTAGATTGATGTATATGGCTAATCTGTCAATTTATGCATGAATTATTGGATAAATGAATATTAATAATGAAAAAAAAAAATAATAAACGACCGACGATTTCGTGAATTTATATTAATCTTCAAATTATCTACTAAAAGTTGAACTACTTGTTTCATAAAAAAATACAATAAAATATTTCATGTTTGATCTTTTCTTATTTTCATTTAATATATTTTATTTTTGCGAATCATCTGCTCACTACTGAAAAAAAAAAAAAAAAAAAGAAAACAGATTTTAATTAAATCTTTCTTTTTATATATTTGCAACTATTAAATAACATTTTATATGCTAGAGACTGTAAAATAAAATGTACCAAAAAAAAAAAAAAAAAAAAAAAAAGTAAAAATTCCAGTATAGAGAGAAACGGTTGGGAGTATAGAATAGTCGAGTGAAATGGAATACAGTTATATCTCACGTGTACGGTGCTGCAACCTATCGAAAGAAAGTCAAGCGTCTTCACTCGGCCTAAAGTTTGAGCGGTAGTCCATCTTGTGTCAGAAAAAAAAAAAAAAAAAAAAAAAAAAACATAGAATTTTGTTGGTTTACAAGATTTAGACTACAAATTCAGGTAAGTATTACGAATTCTGTAATATATTTACGAAACCGTAAAAAGAGTGACAACCTAGTGTCATTTCCGGCAAGTAAGTTAAGTTAGTTAGTAGTCTGATTCTCTTGAACTTATTTTTACCAAAATATGCTTGAGGTTGATTTATTCTCCAAGATGGCGATTTAGGTAATATGAAGTACCAACTATCTATATAATATTTCTCTAACGTGGACCAGTTACAATTATTTTTTGTAGAAACGATACGATAATGATGAAATTAATAAAATACTTGAAGATAAAAATTAATATTTAAAAATGAAAAAAAGCACGTGGACTCACCTCAATGAACTAATAAGAAAAAATGACATTTCTCATTTCTTTGATGACATTATTTTATGGAAAAATGTATTTTTAAAAGTTGTTTCTTCAGAATTTTTGCAAAGGTCACTTTTAACCTAGCATTATTTTAAAAGTATATAAATAATATGAATCATTATCATAAATTCACTAAAAAACGGAATGATAAAAAGTATAATAACAAAATATATAGTATACTTTTTCTTTTAACAAAATTTATGCCAAAATAAATAAAATGTCATCGCACTCTTGGCGATAAAAATTTAAAAGGAGTCATGGGAGTTCCTTATTAAAACTGTAGTGCCTGTGGAAGTATGAAATCTGGGTCTTCAACCATTAATTTTATTTTGAAACATTTCTTTAAATGATCCTGGTTTCACTATTGCACAATATTTATTTCGTTGTAATAATAATTTGGCTTCTGGTAAATTAAAATTTTAATTGAAAAAAAAAAAAATTAAGGTAAATTAAAATTTTAATTGAAATTTTTATTGGGGGCGAAATTGGTATAATATTTATGAGTTTCAAATTTTAAAGGTTAATAAAAAAAGAAATAAAGTACGAAAATTCCGCACGGGTTTGCTAATTTCATATTATTTGTAAAAAAAAAAAAAAATAAAAAAAAAAAAATAATTTCAAAATAAAATGTTTGTATTGCAGTTATTCATGATTTTCGGTAAAATTACTACCGTGTTACATATTATCCTTTAAGGAAAGTGTTAATCCATATTTTCTTTTAAAATTATTTTTATCTTACGAGAAAATAGTTTTTTATTTATTTATTTATTTTTTGTCTCTCTCTCATAACTAAATATTTTGTCTGTAAACTCTATTTTTCGTAACATAATCCATCAAAGCAGATCAACAACATTTAAAATTTTGCAACAGTCGAATAAACAACAATCCACATTACTTTAATATGATACAGTTTATTATGTTAAGTTCAAATAAAAATGGTATTCCATATTCTCTTACTTTCCTCTGTATATATTACTGAAAATTCCAATTTTTCGCGTTTATAAGGCAAAATACGTAAATTTACGTCACATCCACTTTTCCATAATATTTTTGCAATAAATTTACCGAAATTCTATTTTTAACGAAAAATGAAATAATTTTAAGGGTGTTCCCCTGCTAAAAAGGAAACTCTGTAATTGCGATGGATTGTTTAAACAATGTTCATAACTTAAAAATTTCTTGGCTAATCTCAAAACATTTAATATTTCCAGAATGAGCATGAAATATTCTACGCAATGTTTTATCCAAATCTGTGATGATATGAGTCATTTTTTAAAAATCTTGGTCGATTTTACATGGAATGATCCAGGTGTTAAAAACACATGACCTTAACGAAATGCACTTTCCAATTATAGCTCTTTATGTATCTGAATATTTTGTTGTCGCCCTGTAAGATGGAAATCATATCATATGTTGTAGAAAGCATTTGTATTTGTGTGTTCATGTAAGTAATACCTATAAATTTCATTATAGGAATTGTAAATAATTCTCTTATTAATCATCTTTTATAAATTTCATTAAATAAGTTATAGTAGGTTACAAATTTATTACCATATTATAACATATAATATGGCAAATGATTTATGCATTTATCGATTTTGTTCTAATTAGATAGCAAAAATAAACAGAGGAAAAAAAGAGGAAACATAATTTTGCATCGCTCATTTCATACAAAAATAAAAAATAAACCATTATACAATTAGATTAAAAACAATATTCAGATGAATGCCTGGTTCTAATTAAATGAAAAATTTCTTTATTCATTCATAATATTAGCATATCCTTTGAAGTTTTTAATGTTGTGTTTTAATTTTGTTCAACTGTAATTAACTAAAATTACAAAGGCTTTGTGTAAAACATACTTCTTTTTTCTGTGTATATAAGGAGGTCTTTAATTAACCAAATTTTATTATTTTTATGTGCTTTATAATGGCCTAAGTGCATTAAAATTTTAAAAAGCAATCACCAAAATATCCTACTCATGGATGTGTAATTTAATATGTGTTCATGTATTTAATTCAATCATTTTTTAAATATTTTATTTGTATTTGAATTTATTTTATCTCCTTAATTAACTGTTACATTAAATTAAATAATTAAGTTCCATTTTAAGGATATTTTTATTTCAGTCTGTATACTTTATCAATCTAAGTAATACATTAGAAAAAATTTTATACTTTTATGTCACATATAGTTGATGACGTACAACATTATTTTTTCCTTATGATATTCGCATATTAGATTCCTTTTCATCAGAAGATATAAAATCAATAATTATTTATTGAAGTTTTTATACTTTTTAAAGTTAAGTAATATATTTGAATAAGTTTTATACTCTAATATCACATATAATTCATGACTTACATAATCACCTTTCCATACGTCATGTGGGTATCAGATTTTTCGTAAATGTATTTTTCATCCATTTAATACATTCTTATTTTATCAAAGCATATAAATTAATTATCGTTAACGGAAAGCAAAATTAAAATAATCCATTCGCTGGGGTAAAAATTATTAATGAGCTGTACAGTTTTCTACCGAATTTGGTGGTGTTCAAAAAAGAAATGTTATGGGAAAATATAACTTAATAGTCGTGTGTTAACTTTTATATATATTTTTTTTTCCATTGAGCTTGCTACGTAAATAAATATACATACACACACACACACATATATATATATATATAAAGTTTCAGCCCAATATAGTTCAGTAGTGCAGTTCCTATAATATCATTAATAAGTTCCTATAAATCACCAAAAACTTTACCGTTTAATGGCTACTTTAAAATAAATCATGTGGAGATTTTTCACATTGTTGTAGTGATGTTTGAAGAGCTGAATCTTTCTGCAGCTAATATATTAAGATCTTATAAAATTTTTCTTCACAAGAAGAAAATGATAATATATAAATTGTCTTTCGAATGATTTATTTAACAGATTATGCGAAAAATTCTTATATCTTTATTGACGAAATTTTATAATATTAATTGTACAGCTCAAAACTAAGTTGAACATAGAAATTATTTAATTTTAGTTTTTTAGCTAAATTTTTATTATTTATAAAGTTTATCTTATTGTTAACAAATACTAATAATCGTGTGGTACATTTCATCAATTATTTTGTCCATTGCATTTACTAATTATATAAGAAATATATACATTTTATTAAAAAAAAAAAAAAAAAAAGATAAATAAAAAATCAGTCAAACACTATTTAGTTGAATTCAATTATTATCATTAATAAGTTTCAAAAAGTCACACAAAAGTTTATCGCTTAAAAAAAGTCATGCGTTTGCATTGTAGTTAATAAACCAAAAGCTTATCAAAAGGTTCTGCCTCAAAAAAAAAAAAAAAATACCTTGGAAATAATTAATTTAAAAGACAATGTGAACTTTAATCACATCTTTTATTAACTGAACTTTATAGTATTTGAGTAAGGACCACAAATAGATTCAACTTTGATATCATTAAATTGTATTTTGAAAACTAAATTTTCATGCGTCACAAAATTTATCTCTTTTAAATAACTAACAACATCTATATTTTATTAATTTTTTTCTCATTGCACTCACTATTTACACAAGAATAAAAACATATTTATGAACAACCAAATACTATTTAGTAGCTTTCAATAAATATCAATAATATGTTCCAATAAACCATCAAAAAGTTTATCGATTAATGACCACTTTAAAATAAACCATAAAATATTTGACTTTGTTATGATGATGTTTGAAAACCTGAATCTTTCTGCAGCAGATAAATCAAAAGTTTTCTAATTTATCCTGCCATAGAAGAAAATAGTGGTATATAAACTGTTATTTACTTGCGAACAATGATTTAAAAAAATTATGTTAATTTTTAGTCACATCATTTTTTGATAAATTTTATAATATTAGTTAAATAGATCATAACCCGGTTGAGTTTAAAAACGATTTAATCATAATTTACCAACTAAATTTACCTACTGTACAAAAGTTATATTTTTGTTAATAAATGATCAATAACACAGGTCGACTAGTAAAATTTTGATTTTATAATTTTGACTTATCTTTATGTTTTTTGGTGTGCTGAAATCGAAAATGAAGTCAGGTTTTCTCTATCAAGTATAGATTTTTGTCAATACAGGGTGCCTACCAATGTAATTTCTTCCATTACCTATCCACCAATATAATTATATGGTAAGTTTTATAGTATGATTAATCATTTTTTTCATGATTAATTAATCATGGATACCTGTTGTTGTAATAGCGCAGCACTAGTGCGACGTAAAACCATACTAACCAACCAACCAACCTATTGTTATGATGGTATATGTAAGAAATTGCGTCGGTAAGCACCCTGTATTGACAAAAATATGTACGTGACAGAGAAAAATGGGCTGCATTTTCGGTTTCAGCACATCAAAAAACACGAAGTTCAGCTAAAATCATCAAATCAAATTTTGTCAACTTCAATTTTGTAGGCCTGTGTAATCATATTTTAAGTTTTATCGATATTTTCCCCTAATTTATTTCGATATTGCTTAGAAAAAATTGTTTATTTCAAATTAATTCATCCAAATACACTTCATGGAAATTCAACTAATGTCATTAATAAGTTCTAATAAATCACAGATAAGTTATCGTTTAATGACTACTTTAAAATAAATCATGCGAATCTTTCGCGTTGTTATAATGATGTTTAAAAAGCTAAATCTTTCTGCAGCTAATATATCAAAAGCTTATCAAATTTTCCTGCCTCAGAAGAAAATGATAATATATAAGCGGTTCTTATCTTGGGAACAATTTATTTAAAGACGATGTGAAATTTAGTCGCATCTTTTATTAAATGGATTTTATAATAATGGTTGAATAGTCCAGTATTTGATCAACATGAAATACAGAATATCGTGATGTAATACCTTTTCTAGTGTATGTTGTTCAAAGGAATTGTATTTAGTTTGTTAAGTTTATATTTAAATAAATACTGTTCAAAAGAACAAAGTTCTTCAACATTTAATTAAAATAACAAGCAAAATCATATTTTCATCTTAGATTTTCACATCAGAATATTTAAAAATAAAAAAAAACATTTCGTTTAAATTACATATATTATAACCTTTAAATTTCGCAGCATAACTAATTTAAAGAAAGTTGAAATACATTAATTTAATTTTCTGTAAGTTCCACATTATATGATGTAGTTATTAATTTTATATATAAGGTATTCGGTTGGTACATAGGAAAAATCGGAAAAATCCTGTGTTCACTTAACATTTACCTAATTTCAATTTTTATATTTCATTTTATTGGTGTAAGTTTCTATATCGATTTTCTTGGTGCTTGGCGATGCACATTGGATGCATGGGAAATTTAAGTGTTTTTTTATGTGTAATTTTTTACTTAAAGACAGACCACCACTTGAAGGAGACCACCGCATGGACACCACTGCAAATGAGATAAAACATTACAAATGCATATTGTACCAAGAAAAATTTTAGTAAAAATGGTACACAATTACGAAATTATTTATTAACTGAAACAAAATTTGTGACAACTAAAGCAATCAGAAATCAAAACAAAAATATGTCTTAAAGATTTCGTATTTTGCCTATAATTTTTATACCTTTCCTTAAAAATACAGGAAGTGTACCGTTATTTATAGGATACACTTCCGAAGTATATATGATTTTAGAACGAGCGCATTCTTTTCTGTGCAAATTTGTATATTGGTGAATGCGTGAGTTTTCGTGTCAACATGCACACTTGTATGTTATATCTCTAAGTAAGGACGTGCAGGTATGTGTGTGCAAATCTATGCGGATGCGCATATGTGCGTATGTAAATGTACATGTGTATAAGAGCATATGTACAGTCATATGCGTGCATGAATGAATGTGTTTTTGTGAATGTGTTCATGCAAGAACGTCCGTCTGTGTAAGTGCATGAGTGTTTGTGTATGCGTGACTGTATGTGTTCAATTAAAACTATTTACAATAACATGGAAAAGTATTTCACTCTATAAGAAATTCCTTCTGACATCACATCTAGATTGCTGTTGGCAAAGTCTTCATTGCGAATTAAGACCAGTAGCTTTTAAGGACTGAAAAACTCACAATCACACATGTAAAAAATAGAAAGAAAAAAACTGACGCTAGTAAAACGATTCAGTAAATTAAGAAAAATAATAATATGTAAAAAGGTCTCTGCGTCCGAATTTTCATTGTATGGCAGGACGTAACCTCATTAGAATATCCCGGTATGAAAATGTGTCCAATAAAATATACAGTCGGTAACAAAAGTCTCCGAACAATAGCAAAAATTCCTATATAAAAAAAGGTACACTTAATACAGTTTTTTAAAATAAATCCTTGTCGAATCCTGTTTTTAGACTGACTAAGAACAGGATTCGACAAGGATTTATTTAACAAAACTGTATTAACAAAACTGTATATTAAGAGACAATACTTTTCTGGATTTGAAAAAAAAGTTAATAAAGAATTTCTGTCAATCATATTCAGTAGAAAACAAAATTTTTTGCTTAATTTTAGGTAGCATTATTTATTGGCTATAAATCATATGCACGTTACAGTCAGTAACAAAAGTATCCGAACACTAGCAAAAATTCCTATGTAAAAAAAGTAGAGTTAATACTGTTTTGTTAAATAAATCCTTGTCCAATCCTGTTCTTAGTCAGTCTAAGAACATGACTCAACAAGGATTTATTTAACAAAACAGTATTAACTGAACTTTTTTTATATAGGAATTTTTGCTAGTGTTCGGATACTTTTTTTATCGACTGTACATATACTTTGTTTAAATTTAGAGCAGTAGGAAAAACACATAACACAACGCGAAATACACTTTCAAAAAATTTCAGCTATTGCCCTATATCCGAAATATTTTGTATGCCACTGTAAAAAAAAAAAAAAATGCGAATGGTTTTTATACTACATCCTGTACTATACATGCATATATGCATATAAAAAATTAATGTTTATTGCATTTTGTTTCGTGCAGTCTAAATGTTTCAAACTTTATCAAGAATTTCGCCCATAGACGTATGCATTTGCATTATCTTGGATGTTCCTTTACCTTTTTTGTCCGAATTCAGAAAAGAAATTTCAAGTAGTAAATGTTATAAATTAGAATATCGAGTTTGGATTTCTAGAATATTACTTTTATTTATATTCATTACGAATACAGAGGCTTTTCGCACATTTTTTAGACGATTTTATTTCGCAGTAAGAAAAAATCGTTTGCATGGAGAATTTTATTTTCACAACAGTTATATTTTTGGAAGTTTTTTTTATCTTCTGATATTTAGAATTTTTGTTTAGATGCAAAAATGCGCTTTTAAAATGGCAGTGGATGGAAGGATAGGTTTCCGCTCTTTCCAAAGATAGTTTTTAGTGAAATCTTTATGAAAAGCATTTATCAGGAGAAAAATGGAAAAATGTTGCAACAACAGATGAATCTTGGGTCTATTTAAGTAGTTGCAATAAAAAAAGGTCAATTTATTATCACAAAAGTGGAGAAAAAAAAATTTGCTGCATGGCTCAAAGCATCAAAAGAGAGTTTTTCTAAAGGATTTATGATTGCCACTGGTTTTTTTATACAAGCGCAAGATAAAAGCAAAAAACAAAAATTGACAAAAATGTCAAAATCAACTCTAAATACTCTCAAGAACATATTTTAATTCCAATTTTTAAAAATGAAAATCCAGATCTTTATCCACAATGCTATCAATCCGTTGAACTGTATCAAGACAAAACAAGCAGCCACACATCGCAATCCGCAATTGCTTTTCTAGAAAAAAATGGAACAAAAAACGGGAATTAAAACCATACCCTTCACTGACATTCCTGCTAAATCTTCTGATGTATCACTGTTGGATTTTTTGTGTTTTTCGACTCTTAAAATCAACATTATCCAAACACCGACCTACAACGCTTTGTGGACTCTGGAAAGGCGTTCAAGAGGAGTAGAAAAATATACCTCTTCCGATATTATCAAAAGCATTATTATCATAGAAATTATGATGTAGAATGTTAGTTAAGAACAAGGGCTATCAAACTGAACAAATAAAACACGAAATATGAGTGAAATTGCTTCAGTACACTCCATCAAAATCGTCTAAAAAATGTGCGAACAGCCTCTGTACATACATATTCAGACTAATTTCCATTCTATTCAAATGAACTTATGACATTAGTTACCTTTATATCTAACTATAAGTGCTACGTTTCGTGTATTTATAGTAAAGAATAAAATAAAATTACAACAAATGTCTATTTATGAGCGAAAATTAAATTTATGCATTTTATGTTTCGGGATAATATTTCTCTAATTTTTTTTATTTTCTTCTATATGTAATATAGAGGAAGTATTGGATTCTTGAAAATTTTCGAACTCCGGTTTTCGATTTATTTACACGTTTTGGGATGTCCTGAACACGAATTGATAGTATTTAGAAAATGTCTGTGTGCGTGTGTGTCTGTCTGTCTATGTGTGTGTATGACGAATTTTGTGGACGCTCTATATCACGAACCAATGAACAAAATTTAGCCAAAATTGGTATTTAGTTGGACCCTGACATAAAATGGTGGTTATTAGATTTGGAGATCAATCGCACAACAGGTGGCGCTGTAATCGCATTTCTTCTAAATTTCTAACATGGCAGTATAGGACAAAATTTCGTATAAATGTACATAATGAGAGTTATTTTTACATTGTTATTGTAAAATTAATATGAATTATTGATAACAGTAGTAGTTAACTAGGGAAAAAATGTTGTGCATGTGGGGGCATCGCTTCCCTCCTGAGGGAAATACCCCCCGGGGGGAGTAAATTTTCAAGATGGGTATGTTTCGAAAGATCTCGTCAATACCTTTAAAACGAATGGTTGAACTATAGATCGGTGATAATTTAAAACAAAGTTATAATTTTTTTTTTTTTTTTTTTTTTTTAATATTGAGAATAAAATGGACTTTTTTTTGGATATTTAGTGTTATACTACTTTTCTAATATGGAAATCTTCTGCATTATCACGGAAGATAATTTTTTTTAAATAATAATTTTAATAAATTATTTTTACTGAGGGAATTTGTATAGGAAAACACAGAAGAAATTCATATGGTGGCCACAACATACTAGTTTTTTTTTTTTCAATTTGTTCTAGAAGATTGCTATATATATATAATGAAATCCATAGTTATTATGAGAGCAAACTTGGCAAAAAAATAAATAAGTTTAGAAAAAATTATATTTGTATAAATATCCTAGGTATTCTTTAAAAAAAAAAGAAGCATACAAGTATTCTAAATAGTAAATGAAATCATATGTTAAATTTATAAAACATTTATAGCTTTTTTGTAATACAGGGTAATCCACAGTATTTTTTGTTATTCTTTAATTTGTGGTTGGTCTCCTAATTGCACGCGTTACTAGATCGTTGCCTGAAAGTGTGGGACTAAGAATGTTTTTTTGCGTATCTGCAGTTGAAAGCTATTTTGTCAGGTATTTCTTTTGGAAATAGAAGAAAAGATAAAAATACTTTAACTAGAAAATCCATTTCAAAATTCAGAAAATATCATTTATTTATTGTTACACATTACTATGATTCGAAAGCTATTTAGTAATAAACTAAGCGTAGTTGAAAGAAATTTTATTTATTTTTTTTCCAAATCATTAAACGTGCATTTATCTTTTGATAATTTCACAAGCTGATTTCTTTTTTCTTATGACAAATAATATGTTGACTGTCATTTACGTTTACTTAAAGAGGCAGTTAACTATTCTAATTAAAAAAGAAAATAAAGAAAAGGCAAAATATATTTGCTTTTGAATTCGAAATGAAACATTTTGCAAGAGATTGTATTCAATATCCGCATTGTTATGTTGCAATGTCAACTTTAATGACAAATGTAACAATTTAAATGCCAATACCTAATTATAGTATTAAATCTGTCATTTTGTAACTTAATGTTAGGTTAACATGTCAATGTTATTTTAATTTAACTCTTTTAAGCATTTCTAATAGTTGAATAGGTTAAGTTCTTATTTTTTGACTTGTTAGATATCCAAAGTGATTTTTAATTTAAATTTATTATTGTGTGATTTTAATTAACTGCAGATTATATCCGATATAAAGATTTACATTATCAGGGAAATGAATTTAAAATTTATTATTATTATTATTATTATTATTATTATTTAACTTCATATTCTGTCATACAAGGCATATTAATGTATCAATATAATATAATATATATATATATATATATATATATGTGTGTGTGTGTGTGTGTGTGTGTGTGTTTAACTATAAAAATGTTATTTCTTTCTATATTTAATGGAAAATAGTATAGGTTTCTTGAAATATTTTCAACTTATTATAGTTTTTCAGGAAATTACACTTTTTGAGTTATTTTAAACAGAATTTGATCTCTTTAGAAAATGTTTGTCTATCTATCTTTGCGTGTGTGGCATATATTTTGTAACAATTTTTTCACAAGAACGAATGCACAGAATTTTACAAAATATTTAGTAGCATAATGCCACAAATTGGTACCTATAAACTTTTGTCACGTATTACGCAACACGTGGCGATTACGCATCCCATTTTATCATAATTTTTTCCGAATATACATATGTAAAAAAAGTATTGTAATGATGTCAAAAATCTGACTTTCATATTCTAGTGTTTCTATATCTTTTGAGGTTACCTGAGTTCATTTTTGCTACTTTTTACGATGATGTATGTATGTTTGTGTGCGTGTGTGTGATTGTATGTATGTCAGTTAACACAATACGGCCTAAACGCTTTGTTCAAATAAGCTGGAATTCGGTATGTACGTTATATGTTACCATAGCACAAGCCCTATTGATGTTGGTGAATCTATCACTTATAATGTTTTTTACAAGGACACAAAGAAAATTCTTTATTATTATGACCTATGGGGCGAAATTTTTTAAAGTGCGATAACTTCTAAACGCCTAATTCATCTGAACTAAAAATTTATACACATGTTAAAAATTACTGTCACACGAAGTGTATAGAGTTTGGTGAATCCAGCGTTTATAGTTTTTCTTACAGGAGCACACACACACAAAAAAAAATCATTATTGTCTATGGCTCCAAATACTTTAGAATGCAATAGCGTTTAAACGCCTTATTCGTTTGAGCGGAAAATTTATACACATGTTATATATTACCATCGCACGAATTATGTAGATTTTAGTGAAGCTAGACCTTATGTATTTTTACAGGGAACAACGAAAAATTCTATATAATTATGATCTATGGTTTAAAATTATATGAAGTGCAATAGAGTCACTCCTTATTTTTAATATTGCAGCATAGAACAAAATTTCGTATAAATGTACACATTAAAGAGTATTTTAAACCAATCTTTGTCAAATAACATATATTTATATATAGGTGCGTGCGAGTGTGCATGTGTTTGTTAAACATTTTTAAACATTAAAAAAGAAAAGGAAAGGAAAAAAAATATCCGAAAAATGAAAGCATATAATAATCAACTACCATTAAGGTTTATTAAACGACTTTGTATGCAAATATAGATAAATGTCTATAGAACTGTAAGCTTCAATTAAGGAATCTCTGCATGAATAAATTTCTAAATACTGTAACGAAGCAATATAACAATGCAAAAAGGCTCTAAGGAAAGCTTTTATCAATTTCTCTTTGTCAATATTTTATTGTTTTTGTTCCAATTAAGGTTATTAATCTTATATATGCAGTTATAATGAACTAGCAAAGCCCCGGTTCGGGAACGAACCGAATTCGGAATGCGGGAAAAATTTCAAAATCAAACTCGAAATGTACAAAACTCTGCCTAATGCTGCCTGCCTGCGTGCCAATAGATGAAAGTTTGTTAACGAAGCCATTTTTAATTCATGAAATCAACGAAGGCTTTTCTCGCTTCGCTGGTCACTACATTAAAAGGAAACTCTTTTCTATATTGCTTTACAAACAAAAATAAAATTTAAAGAAATCATGAAATTGTTTTAAAGCCTGCTTTGGTTCTCCGCTGCTTTTGGCAGCGACCCACTCATTCGCAGACTCGTGTCTGCGAATGAGCGGACAATGGTAAAAGGTGTCTGTCCCTATTACCTGTGACAATAGCTTACCAGTGGGCTTCCAATTGGGTGCTTATCAAATGAAAGTTTCGAAACGGACAGTATCGAAAAAATTGAAGTAGCCATTTTATATTTGAACCCCAGTTACATATGAACAACACTATACGGGGTATTCATAATATTTTCTTTCATGCTATTTTCTATATTTATTTGATTTATTCGATCAACCATAAAATGACAACAATTTCGCATCAAATATAGTATTACAATGTGCTATGATCGGCTACGTCTATCGCATGAGACAATTAATTTTTGTGGTTATAATAGTAGTTGAGTTAGTTAATAGTAGTTGGTATATTAAAAAATAAATAATGAAATAATGAAATATGTAAACCGGATCATGGTACAGCCTTAATGTAGCTCCCCTTGGCAACTTTCGAATTTTTATCGTCACTTTTGGCAAAAATATATAATTCTTGTTATTATTATTATTTTGTTTGCTTATTTTCTTTTCGTTTTCCTTTCCTTTTCTTTCTTTTCTGTTTTTCAACATTTTATAATTTATTTATATTTTATTAATTCATTAAATTAAAAGTATGAAAAGCTGGTGGCAACAACACACAGATAAACAGAAGAAAATATCTCTTAACCAATCAACTTACGTCCAGCAACGGACAAACAGGAAGAAAACACTCTTAGCCGTTTATATAGAGAGAGATACATAAATTTAAAAATAAATAATAATGTATAATACTTTATGTTAGTTTAAGTTTAAAATAGAATTTTATAATTCCGAAATATTAAATAACACAAACATTAATCTAACAAAAATATTTATTTAATTGTTAAAATTTGTATATAAATGAAATCATTGTAATATATATGTATACATGTGAATATGTTTCGCATTTTCTCCTAAAATACTGAACCGATTTCAGCCCAAACTCAACAAAGTCATTGCTTATGGCCATCGTTAAAAAACGGAGGGAGTTTCATGTCGCTAACAGATGAGCAATGTAAGGAGGTGAAGAAAAACTCTCTCGAAAATCACATTTTTTGTACGATTTCTATAGTAATAATTGAGCTAGAAACATGAAATTCGACATGTAGGACATATTGTATATAATAAAAAAAATCAAGGTACGCCCTTAGTTGTTATTTTATATATACAATAAAAAGCTGTAAGAATGTTCTTCGTCCTACCTCGAGGGCCGCGGTAACCCAGTCGGTAGAGCGCCGGCCTAGCAGTTGGAAGATTGCGGGTTCGGTACTCGAGCCAGCCAAAGATCGTCGTGTACACTAATGGTGGCTGGTGCACCTAAAATCTGTCGTGGCCTCAATGTCCTCCATGTACCCATAAAAAATTATACCTTTGGGGGTCACAGAAGCGGGCGAGCCATCCCTTCCATGGAGGATCAAAACTGCGATGGCATGTCTCCGGACCACCTCTAGGGGTGAGTTTCAGACAGTCGCCAATTGCCCATCTGCGCAACACTAGTATGACGTAAAATCCAACCAACTAACCAACCATCGTCCTACCTCGAAGAAGGTAAATTTTCGTGATGGGTATCTTTCAAAAGAGCTCGCCAATACTTTCAAAACGAATGGTTGAACCATCGATCTGCGATAATTTAAAATAAAGTTATTGATTTTTTTCATTTTTGACAAAAAACAAAATAATAATAATAATAATAATAATAACAGAATAAAATTGATTATTATATATTTTTTTTTTTGTAGTGTTATACTACTTCTCTAATATTAAAATCGTCTGCCTTATCATGGAAGATAATTTTTTTAAATAAAAATTTTAATTAATTATTTTTACTGAGTGAATTTGTATAGGAAAATATAGAAGAAAGTCATGTGGTGGCCACAGCATACTAGTTTTTGTATGTCATCATTTATATATTCAGTTGTGGAGACGTGCATTTTTTTTTCTTCACCCGTTTTCTCAAGATATTTCTTGTTTATTTTGCGGCATCTTTCATCGTTCGGAAAATGGGTAAACGACGCATTTATGTTCTTTATATTAATGTTAAAAGACCACCTAGCTAGTTGACGCTTATAACACGAGACTTCTTTGTAAGTTAGGATTAAAAAACCTTGTTGGTTATCCGCCAAATATCCGTATTAGACCACATATGTGTTTTCTTTAAAGAGTTTCTGTTTTATTTATTTTATTTATTTATTATTTTTTTCTCGGTTTCTCCATGAAAGCATATTGTTACGAAAAATCTGTCGACTTTTTTTGTGTAAAGAAAATAGTTCGTAAAAAAATAGACAGGTTCTAGCCAATGAATGCACTTTATTCAGCCTAACTTCTCAAAACAGTACAACAAAATTGTGATTTGAATTCTAGAGGAAGTTCAGTATAATATCCCTATCCATACCACGTTATGCCATATCACCCCTACGGGTGTGCCAACTAACTTCATTTGCGTGGTTAGTTGGCAAGCTACAAGCTCTTGGGAAAAGTGTTTTAAAGATCGCTTAAATACTTATTCAACTGATGGGTATTACATGATCTGGTAGCCAAAAGGGTTAAGAGTGGACGCGACAGCCGTGGCTCATTACTTTATGGATTTTTTTTTCTTCCATAATTACTCATTACCTGATGTATCTTTTAAAATTCCGTTTTCACATTCAAAAATTCATAATCGTCATATTAGAACTTATTTTGAGAAAACTGATCTCTTAAATCTTTAATATTTCATTTTGTGGCTAACAAATGAGAAAAATGCGCCTAAAATTTAAAAATATATAAAAAAAATATTTTTTTAAAGATGAATACTAGTTTAAAAATTACGAGGTTTTAGAATGTGAATATAGAATTCTAAAAAATACATTAGTTCATGAGTAATTGTGGAAACAAATTTTCCCATGGAATAACATGGGCTTTGGTTAACCGCGGAATTAGGTAGTTAAACTTTTAAGCTTTTCAATGCATTGATCAGAATTTATCTAAGTATTGCACAAAAATTAAAAAATAAAATAAAAACCAAAATGCATGCCAACTAATCCATGTACTGCCTTATATATATTTGACAAACAGATCAACTTACTTGTCACACTAAACAGGATGTATTTGTTTTTATTATTTAAATTTAAAGTACAACAAACAAATTTCTTTTTCCATAAATTTGTCCTAAAACTTTAATGGTTTGTTTCATCTATTATATTGTTTGGCATTATATACATACAGACAAAAAAATAGAAAATAGTCCGTAAGAAAGTGTAAATAGAACAAAAATAAATATAATGTTAACAATAAAAAATGAATAATATAATAAAATATTATCCATTAGAATAAAAAAAAAAAAAAAAAAAAAGTAAGAGATATAGGTATGTTTGTATAATAGAAACCGCGACAAACAATTATAAAAAAGAAGCAAAAACAAAACAACTAAAATATAGTGTTAATAAACATATAATTAACGTTTCATAAGCCATCTGCATAAAAAAAGTCTCTTAAACAACGAAGTTTCTTCTATGAATATTAATTGAAACTGTCACACGAATTATGACGCCAGATATATACAGTGAAACTTGAATAATTCGAGCTTGTTTAATTCTGGATAATTCGAATTTTTTACTCGGTCCCTTGAATTTTGTATTAAAATAATGTTAAAAAATCGTGGATAATTCGAAATCTGTTTTGGATAGTTCGAATTTTTCATACGATTACGTTTAAAATGTTACAGTAAAATTTGATCCCGAGATTTTTCTCAGCTAAAGTGCATGATTTATTTTAACAGTCTTTCAAAAGAAAGATAAAGAAAGACAAGAGAAGCCCCTACCTAGTGAATCAGAAGATATAATGCATATACATGAACTTCGAAGTTTTTTTTTTTTTTTTTTTTTTTTAATTAAAAGTCATGTCTGATGTAGAAGATTCTATTTTTGTATAAATTGATAGGTTGAAGTCACATACTATGACAAAAAGATTGTACTTAAAGAAGCAATAAAAAATATCTGACTATTTTTTAAAAAGTATTCAAAAATTAAGCTCATAAAAAATATCGATTTAATGGGGGAGGGGGATTTAGCAGTATTCTTAGATATAATGCGTTAAATCTTTGATCGTAGAATTTTAATTTTGTAATTTATCTCTTCTTTTTGACAAAATAGTATATGTAATTCGAATTTTTGGATATTTCGAATTTTTCTCTGGTCCCTTCAACTTCGAATTATCCAAGTTCTACTGTATATATATATATATATATATATATATATATATATATATATATTTAATATAATTTACACAAACCTTTTATAGAGATATACGAAAATTTAACGAAGCTTAATTATAAATGATTACAAATAAATTATAAAACAAAGTCTGGAGTGACTCCACTCGACTTTCCGAACATTAAGTAGTTAATGGTTGTATAAATAAATTAAATTGAGGCAAGTCGTTAAATGAACAAAAGTGAAAAATATAATCGGGAGTCCGAGTATTTTTTCCCATTCTTTAATTTTACTCTATATTGCAGTTTAAATAATTTGAGTCCATAAATCATAATAATATATATTATTTCTTTGTGTCCCTGTAAAAAGATTATAAGTGCTAGATTCATCAAAATCTTAACAGTTCGTGCGACTGTGACCTATAATATGTGTATAAATTTTCAGCTCAATCGAATAAGGCGTTTAAACGCCATCGCACTTTAAAATATTTTGGTCCATAGACCATAATGATAAAGAATTATTTTTGTGTCCTTGTAAAAAAAACTATAAGCGCTATATTTACCAAAATCTATACACTTCGTGCGATGGAAATTTATAACACGCGTATAAATTTTTAGCCTTGAAGAATAAGTTGTTTAGATGCTAGTTCACTTTTAAAAAATTAGGCCCATAGACCATATTGTTAAAAAAATTTTCTTTGTGTCCCTGTAAAAAAACTATAATCCTAGAGTCACCAAAATCAATAAGGTTCTTGCTATGGTGACCTATATCATATGTAATAATTTTCACCTCATTCGAACAAAGCGTTTATGCGCTAGTATGTTCACACACACACACACATACATACACTCTCACACACACGTACATAAAACATCATAAAAATATTAAAAATGAACTCAGAGGACCTCAAAACGTATCGAAACATCAAAATCTCAAAGTCAGATTTTTGACATGATTACAATACTTTCCTTATATATGTATGTTCGGAAAGTAAAAATATGCAATAGTGTCCTTTTTCCCATTAAAATAGAAATTTGATTAATTTTTTTCTTCTAAATAAGATATCTTGTGGATTGAATGGAATTGTCCATATTAGCATGAATGAACAACCTGCTAAATATTTCATAATATTTCTCCCTTTAAAATTAAGTATTACCATTAAATGACGCTATTTAGTTTTATTCATGATGCTTAGTCGAAACTTAATTTGAAAATGAGAATTTCAGTAGAATGTTAAATTAACCTTATTATTATTTCATAACTTCAAAGAATTAATTAATATCGTATGCATGTTAAATTCATAACACAAATAATTAACCTTATTATTATTTCATAACTTCAAAGAATTAATTAATATCGCATGCATGTGAAATTCGTAACACAAATTTAAACCTCTGTTTAAATATCCTAAATTTGAAATAGCTACTTCCATTTTTCATATTAATTACGCGGATAAAATGCCATAATACGAATTATGTTCAATTAATATGCAAATGCTATGTATAATATCTTGAAATAATTGGTCTGAGGAATTAACTTTAAAGGAAAGAAATAGTTAGTCTACAGTAAAACAGTAAACATTTTCTTGCATTATATTGCTAATAATATTCATTATGATAACCGTATTTACTCGTACAGATAGAACTTTAATTCGAAAATTTAACAAATAACTTGAAAAGTCTGTACTTCTGATTGTAATATCGATGATTTCGTGAGTAGGTCCTTTTTTCTCGATTTTTGTCAAAATTTTGCTTTTGAACTCAAATTTTTACTAGAAAGACTCCAGGATATGACAATTTTTCGCAGTCAACTGATGGACTATGCGCTCTTTAACTTTCCGAACATCGGTAAGGAAAGTATTGTAATCATGTCAAAAACCCGACTTTGAGATTTTAGTGCTCTTACACGTTTTGAGGTCCCCTGAGCTCATTTTTGTTATTTTTACGATGATGTATGTGTGTATGTGTATATATGTATGTATATATATGTGTATGTATATATATGTGTATATATGTATGTATATATGCGAGTGAACACGAAAACAGCAAAACGATTTACTCAAATAAGCTGAAACTAGCAGGCTTTGCCCGCTTCGCTGGCCACTAAATTTAAAGGAAACTCTTTTCTATATAGCTCCATAAAAATAAAATAAAATAAATTACTGAAATTGTTCAAAAGCTCTCTCCAGGTCCCTGCTGCATTCGGCAGCGATTTGGTCATCCACTGCAACTCTGGCGCTTGTCCCTATTACCTGCGACAATAGTTTACCAATGAGCTTCCATTTAGGTGCTTATTATATAACAGTTTCGAAATAGTATCGAAAAAATTGGAGTTTCCCTTTTATATTTGAATCCCAGTTACATGTGAACAACACTATACGTGTTGTTCACATGTAACTCGGACTGGACTCAAATGTAACTGGGTTTAGACAACATAATATTTGCTTTTACGTTATTTCATATGTTTATTTTGTTTATCCAATCAACCATTAAATGACAGCAATTTCACGCCAAATATTACAATATGCTGTGACCGGCTACGTCTATCGCATGAGACAATTAATTTTTTGTGTTTATATATAATTCATGGGTTGTAAACCTCATAGTACAGCCTTAATATAGTTCTCTTTGGCGGCTTTTGAATTTTTGTCACCATTTTAGACTTAATCCATTGTAACAATAAGACTTAATCCCTTGTAACAATATGTTATGAGCGCTATTTCTGCCGTATTTTAGACAACTAATCTTTTTATTTTTATATTTATTTCCCATTAAACATATTTTTATTTATTTAATTAAATATTAATTTGAATTTTTCAAATATTTCTGTTCGACAGCGTGCAAGTGCAGTAACACACAGAGACTCATTTGTTTGTATGATAAATTAGCATAGTGATTATTATATAAAAAAATAAATAAATAGGTAAACATTATCGTGTTACACAACTTTATTATGTCGCTCCATTCGCGGATTTTGAATTTTTGTCGCCACATTAGCGATGGATTTTTTTTTTCTCTCTTTTGTACGAAAAGGGGAAGACTATTTTGCTAATAATTTTATCAGACTCTTTTTTGTTTATACATAAGAATCCTTTATATTCTGCTTATATTTTTAATGGTTTTTAGGTTTAAAATAGTGCTTCTTGAAAAAAATTTCCTATCTTTAAAACTGCATTTGTTCTGTAAATTTTGTGTGAAAGTAAATCATTTATGTTTTTATACATTTGATGCGCTACTTAGATTAAAATAGCTGTTGCTATATTAAACTTCTTGTCGAAAAACGTTCGGTGTACTTCAACACCAAAATTTAAAAAATCGCCCAGCAGGATCTGTTAATGAAACTGATAAAATAAAAATATGGTTCATAGAGTTTAAATAATCTATTTAAAAAAACTTTTAAAACCCAAATTATTAATGTATCGTATCACATACATGGATATAGTTATAATATACAGATTGATCATTGGGGAGAAAAAAGTGATTCCTTTTCACTCGGGAAAAGACGGCGGTTTTACCAAAATATGGCAGTCTTTCCCCGAGTGAATACACACGGGAATACACATGAATGTTTTAGCAAATAAAATTCATGAATAATTTATTTACTAAAGATGAATGAAAAGCTCCAGATATTGTTTCAAATTCATTCTTCTTTTTTTTCCTTTTTTTCTTCAATACCACTTAATGGCTGATTCCAAAGCTTTTTTTTTTCGGCATCAAAAATCTTTGCACGATAATATGGGGATGATAGATCTATATATATTATTATATCTATGATCACATAATAATATATAATATGATCACATAATAATATAATATAATAGTTTTATTCTATCTTTTCGAAGATAGAATAAAACTTAATTTGAAAAAAAAAAATAATAATAACTTTTGTTTATTAACCAAAATAATTGATGAAATTTAAAATGCAAGTTGGTCTTGTGGGGTACAGGCTGTATATTATATTTTTGTGTTCGTGAGAGAAAATTTAAAAGAATTTGAAAACTGCAATTTTTAATCCCACTTAAAAATCATGTGACTTAATGTGAAGCAGATTTTTCATTTTTTTTTTCTCTTAACGGTTGCCATACAATCTTCTGCTGTTGCCACCTAAAATCCATACTTTAGTTAAGTTAAAAAAATCTAATTGTCCGATTGATAAACTGTTTAATGCATCGGATTTACAAAAAAAAATCCCTTTCATTTGCTATCCGCGTTTGTAATGATCGATAGATGGCGCTCTCTGAACTGCAGTTGTTAATAAATATAATAGCCACGTGTATTACCACGTGTATTACCTACATTTATTATTGTTCTTTCTCCGCCATTACATCATGGAAAATCGATTGCATAATATGATGATATGCAGTGGTGTGATAATTTCACCTTAGCCCACCAGAGGGCGAGCATTTCATTACAATCGCGGATCTTATTTGTAACGATGCGACTGATATTTCTAATTTATTTTCTAATCTTTCTGATTTATTTTCCTCATTTTAAATAAATGTACGTTTTTTTTTTATTATTATTATTATTATTATTATTTTGTCGAAATAACAAATTGGCAACAGTTACATTATGGATAAAATTTTAAAATTTAAATGGCTTATTTATCAGAAATTAGAAGGTTTTTATTTTCACATTTTAATTAATTAAGAAAAAACTAATCATCCGATTGATAAGCTTTTTAATGCATCGGATTTACAAAAATTTTCCTTTTCATTTGGTATCTTATTTGTAACGATGGAACTGATATTTCTAATTTATTTTCTAATCTTTCTGATTTATTTTCCTCATTTTAAATAAAAGTACATTTTTTTTTTTTTTTTTTTTTTTTTTAATTATTATTATTTTGTCGAAAAAAAATTGGCAACAATTAAATTATGGATAAAATGTTAAAATTTAAATGGCTTATTTATCAGAAATTAGAAGGTTATTATTTTCACATTTTAATTAATTAAGAAAAAACTAATCGAAAGTTCGAAAATCTGACTTCGATGTGCACAGTGACCCTTCGGGGGGCACCTTTGTGTTAAATCTCGTGACTGTCCGAGCTACCGTTTTCGAGAACAGCGAAATATACAAATATTGCTCACTTAATAGTATAAGATTTAGTACGTATGTTGTATGTCACCATACCACGAATCCTATTGATTTTGGTGGAGTCTAACATTTATAGTTTTTTTTACAGGGACACAAATAAAACTTTTTTATCATTAGGGCCTATGGGGCCAAATTCTTCAAAGTGCGGTTGGGTGTAAACGCCTTATTCCCCTGAGATAAAAAATTAAACACTTGTTATAAATTACCGTTGCAAGAAGTGTATAGAGTTTGGTAAATCTAGCATTTATAGTTTTTTTTTTTTTTTTTTACAAGAACACAAAGAAAAATTCTATATCACTGTATTCTATGGTCCCAAATATTTGAATGTGCGATAGCGTTTAAACGCCTTTTTCGATTGAGCTCAAAATTTATAAACATATTACAGATTATCTTCGCACAAATTATTTAGATTTTGGTGAATCTTGCCCTCATAGAATTTTACAGGGACGCAACGAAAAGGTCTTTATCATCATGATCTAGGGGCTAAAAAGTATATGAAGTGCAATAGCGTAAAATTAATCGATGGATAAAAATACTCAAACCCCTATTAAAATTTTCACTTTTGCTTATTTAACTACTTATCTTACTTAATTTTTTTTTTTTTTTTCAAAACCGTACCTTACTTAATGTTTAAAAAATAGAGTGGAGTCCAGATTTTTTTTTTTTTTTTTTTTTTTTTTTTCTTGCGGCCGATTGTGAAATAAGGAAATTGATTCCCACTGTTCAAAACATTGCAGCTGATTCGTTCGAAAGTTCAGTGTTCGTCATATCCTCCCCGATTTTTGAATAAACTCGTTTTAAAATTGCCGATTTTCGTGAAAGGTCTTTTTTGAACCCGAAATTTTACTAGAAAAACGCTAAAATGTTTCATTTTTTTCAAATTCAATTGATGGAATTTGCGCTTATTTTTTTTTTAATGCTTATTGACAATTTTCTTTTCTTTTTTAGGCCAACTGTGAAATGTGGAACTAGATCGTCACTAATTAAACAAATAATAATAACAATGGTAATAATGATAATAATAAATAAATAAATAAAAATAGAGTAAGACTCCGCTTAACGCGGGGGATACGTTCCATCAAAGTAGAGCGTAATGCGAAACAGCGCTAAACGAGGCTATCTTAACATGTACTTGCTGCGCGCACACAATTTCGGGGAATCCCCGTACTGCTGCAAGCAATTTCGGGGAATCTCCGGGTTGCAATAAAAGAGCGCTAAACCGAAACAGCGCTAAATGAAACAGCGTTAAGCGGGGTCTTACTGTATAAATAAATATAAATACAAATATCACAAATAAATAAATAAATACGAAAAATCAAAAAATGCACTGCAACTAATTCCTGAAATACGCCAATGGCCAATACATATTTTAAATTTATTCGTCACCTTTTCTAAAAATTTTCGGAAATATCTGAATACTAAATTTTCTCGTTTCAGTACTGTTCAGTATGTTACGATTAATGCCGATTGACTGCACTAGGATCCTAGGCCAGAAGGGGAATGTCCTGTGTGGGAATTTTTCTAAGGAGGTCTAGCCCACATTTACGCAAGTTTCAGAGAAAACCGATTTCTACGGAATGTTCGTCACAATTTTGCTGATTTTGTAAATGGTTCCGTTTAAATACTATTGCCTTTTGTTATATTTCAGCTTTACAACCCGAATATTTACCAGATCGACATTCAGAAAACGGTATATTTTCATTGTCAATAGATGTAATTTGCACTTTTTTATTGTCTATTGACAAAACTCGATAATTTTAAGGAAATTTGGAACCAGCTCACCACTCATAAAATAATAAAAATATTAAATAAAATATTAATTAAATTTAAATAAATTAATATGTTTAGTTGTAGTTAATTGCTAAATTATGCTTTTTTTTTTAAAGTTATAAAACCACTAGAGAAACTTTAGGTAATTTTACAGGTTTTACATTGAATGCGGTACACTTTATTCCTATTTCTGGAGCTTTCTTTGTTCAGCGCCAATTCATTTAGATGTGTGACTTGTGGCTTTGAACACATGAAACTTTATGAACTTTCTATCAATATAAGACTAGAATTTCTTTTTAAAAAACTGACACTACAATATTCTGTTGATAGTAAATTAATTTCGGCTTCACTTGAAACATTTTTAATTTACCTTATAAAACTTAAAGAAGTAAATAAATCCTGGTCTAATCATGAATCCCTGTAGAAACTTTACTGTACGTTGACAAATCATACGTCATTTTGTACGATATTCTTCGTCAGTTGAATGATAGGAAATGGCTTTTATTTTTAATTACACTCACTTAAAATTTAAATATGCTAATTGCGACATACACAGAGAAAAAATTCTGTAACTGACATCTAGAATCTAAATTTTGACTCTAGAAAAAATAGTTCCATGTTATCCTTTCAAATTCTAGTCCCTTTTGAAAGCTAGTTCAGAAACCCCTATTATAATTTTAGAGAGTTTGTCTATATTATCGAGATCAAACCTATTTGAAAATTTCTCCAAATAAATGCGAACACAGGAGGCGGGTTTCAGCAACTGTAATCTTGGTTTATGACCCAATTCTAGATTATCAAGCGAGAATTTCTCGCCATACAAAATATTCAGAATATTGTTTCACCATCTAGAAATGCTTAGACTAGAAATTCTCGATCATTTCGTCTATTCAGCTTATTAGCTTGCCTTATGCGCTTAGCTCGGAAATCTACATTTCTAGTTGAGGGATTTAGAAAATGGCCACTTATTCATTTGAAGGCGGTATATTTTGTTTTTTCTCAGTGCACAGTGTTACCTTACATTTTAATTTTTAAACGACTAGTTGGATTTTATATATACTGGGTGGATCAAAAGTCCATGAAAACTTTTAAATTAAAATATAAAATCAAACAATTAATGTATGAGAAAACTATTTTTAATTGTTCACACGGTAAAATTTTTGTTTAAAAAAATAAATTAATTGATTATTTTTTTTCCCATAGATGGCGCTGTATCTACAGCAAGAAAAGGAATAAAAATAGCAAGGAAAATAATCAAAGAATATTTATTGGATTGAATTAAATAAAGGTTTTGATGCAGTCGGTTCGAATCACTGTAGTGGATTCCACAAAATAAATGTTCTTCAGTTTTTTGTCTTGCGTTTTTTAATGCTTTACTCTCCATGATATTTTTAATGTATAACGCCATCTAGAAACATATTATTTATTTATTTATTTATTTAATTTACTTATTTATTTATTTTTCTTAAACAAAATGTTTCATCGTGAGAAGCGTGTAAAGACGCTCACTCGTACTTTATTATTTGCTGTTATGTTACCGTTTAAAATGTGTCGAGTAACATATGTGGCAAAAACAGAATTTTATAATTAAATACTTTTCTTACTTCAAATCTTTATCATTGTTTTTACTTAGAGCACTAAAAGATATTCTTAATTTTGATGCACCTGATGGTTGAGTCGACGTATTTTCTTTTTTTAAGATAGGAGGGGGTTGATAATTATCGCGTGCGAACAGTCTTAGTACGCTGTTTTGTGACCTTTTTTTTTTTTTTTTCTTTCTTTCTACGCTTTAGTGGATGGTATATTTCTATTGAAATTTAAGATATTATAAATATTTGTTTTATTTTGTTTTTACAATTGAAATGATCCACCATATTGTTTCATGATGACGAATATTGGAATGTTTTAAACTCGAATAAAAACGTATTTATATAATCCGTTTTACTTGAAACTCTTTCCGTAAATAACATATATCAAAATCTTAAAGTGTTTATTAAACAAATCCAAGTCCTGTCTCGTTTCAGAATGGCGGTCCGCTTCATTTTTTTTTATAAAAGAAAAAGAAATAAACGAGTTTATGAACCGATTTGCTTGAAACTTGATATCTACATAGCTCTCATGATCTTAACAAAGTTTAATATCCCACTTTATTCGTGATCTTATTTCAAAATGGTGACCATTTATAAAACACATTAATGAATAAATTTGCATGAAACGACGATATATCATCGTTCGGCACTCATTGAAAATATTGTTGACGAAGATATATCGTCATTCATTACAAAAAGGATTGAGTCAATACTTCAATGAATAGTTTAAAAAAAATGTGTGACAATATTGTGTGACAATACAGTTTTGGGCGAAACTATAATAAAATATGTCATAGATACAAATGCTTTAAACATTCTTTCTCTCTTTCTTTATTTTTTAATAAAATTTGTCCAGGGAAATTTACATTAGCTATGCAATGATTCATTATTTTTCACTTTTATGCAATTTATTTTAAAGTAAAATGAAATGAATATACATAAATTTATGTTAAGGATTTACAAGCTGAATATTTTATAGACTTTCCCTTTTCAGATTAAAGTGTTAACATTCCATACTATTATTTAACTTTAGTTATAATATTTGCTTAAAGGCTTATTGCAGGAAAAGAACATCGGTAGAATGTTTAATTAACCTTATTGCTAGTTTGTAAGTTCAAAGATTTAATTAGTGTCTTTTGCTTTGGTAATTCATAACAGAAATCTTAACTTTAGTTTAAATATCAAAAGCTTAAGTTAAACATTCGTATTTTGCATATTAATTCGTTGTAGTGCAGTGTCATTATTTCTACTTTGTTCAGTTATTACAAAGATGCGAGGAATAATTTCTTAAAATTAAATTCTTAGCATGAATAATTAAAACAAATGAAGTACTTTTTTCTCTAAAAATAAAGTATTAACCCCTTCACGCTCGCTGTCCTCGCTGCGAGGACGCAAAATTTAAGATCCAGCTGCAGAAATTCATCCCGGAAATTTTTTAGCAAAAATTTACGTTTATAACATATCAGAATAGGCCGGATTTTTTAACCTTAAAATTTAAAATTTCTTTTATTTTAATTCAGTTCATGAATTCCGGTGACAGTATAATTTAAATAATCCGTATTGTCTTGCGCCGCAAAGGGTTAACATAATAAAATAAACCTTATATAATTTAATTATAAATCGAAAGCGAAATTTGAAAATTTTTACAAATAAAATCCTTTTTCGTTTTATGATTATAGAACTAAGTAAAAAAATCGGAATATATGTTTGGTTATTTTTAGGTACGGGTTGTGATTTATATTTGAAATTATATTGTACTACATATATTACTACAAATCTTAATAATGTTTTTTCCTTTATACTTATATTATTTTATCAATGTCAAATGATAAGAATATATATTTTAAATTAAGGAGATTTTTTAATAACATCTTTTTGAAAATGATAAGAAATTATGTTATTAAAATATCATGAAGAATTCAGTGCATTGCATATTCCACTTTGTTTGATACTGATACAACATCAGAAAATTCCAAATATCCCAGATTTATACGTTTTTATTCAGTATGATATTTAAATATATTCACGATGTTCACTTCAAATTAAATTAGATTACAAGAACAGTTAGCGTAATATTTTAATGTACTTATAAATATTTCATGAATTCAGCTATAATCTTTCATGCATAGTTAAAATAATAAAGCAAATCTGAATTTTAACTAATATACTTTGAAATTGAAATAACTGCATCCAATTTTTTCAACGCATTTGAAACTACATTGTTGAAACCTGAAATTTATTCAATTAATTTCTATAAGCCAAGGAAATTTGTCTTTATTAAAATATTTAAGTTATGTTATTAGATTTCGTAAAATGAAAAATTTGAGTGAAATAGAGATATATTTATTTTATTGCAGGAAAAATTGGTATGTGACGGAAGGCCATTTTTATTTCATTAGAAACAGTTGTTGAAAGATTTTTATGAATAAATGGCGTATTTTCCCCCCCTTTGCGTTGTATTTGCTTCTATCTGGCAGCCATAGTTTTTGATAATAGCTTTAGCTTGAATTTTCTATTAGCAGTTCCATATCAGTTTTGTCCCTTTCCTCTTGGGTCGTTTTCCAAAGTCTGTATACAATTCTTGAATAGTGATGCACTGAATATTCGGTTACTATTCGATATTCGACGTATTCGGCAGATTACACTGAACATTAAGTTCGGCCGAATATCTTGATATGAGGCAAATGTATAGTGGAGCTAAAATATTGAAAATGGTAAAAATATTTTTATAGTATAAAATTAAAACTGATCCGCATTTTTTTTTTTTTTTCATCAAGTTTTATGAATAATTATATTTAAATTAGTAAAATTATATTTAAAGAACAATTTATTAAATTATATTTAACAATTATTTCTGTGATTTGAAATAAAAACAAATATATTTTATTTAACCTTCATTTCATCATTAGTCAAATTTCAAAAAATATCTAAATATCTCATACAGACTTGTTTATTCACTTAGATGATTTTTTTTAATTCTGGGGATGGGGGAGGAGAAAAGGGAATTATATTTTAAAATTATTTTTAAGTTTCTCACTCACAAGCATATGTATACGTGAGTGAGAGCCTGTTGTTGTATCTATTAGATAATTTCTTTAATTTTATTGTATTTTTTACTCTGGAGCTTAGAACACATATGTAGTAGTTTATATATCTATATATGCCTGCATAAGTAAGACTAATTTTTAAAAATTATAAAAAGAAGGATATTTTTTTTCGAGTTATTATTCTTTCATGTATTTCCACCTTTGTAGTCTACTATTTATTCAAATTCAAGATTTTGTAGAGAGAGAAAAAACAATTATTTGCATATATATATTTAAATATGACGTTTTATTATTTCTCTATTTTTTAAATAATATGAACTTTTTAATGGCTCAGATTTTATGCTAATTTTTCGATTTATTATTCTTTCATGTATTTCCACCTTTGTAGTTTATTTATTCAAATTCAAGGTTTTGTAGAGGGAGAAAAAACATTTATATATATATATATATATATATATATATATATATATATTTAAATATGACGTTTTATTATTTCTCTATTTAATAATATTTATCTTTTAATGCTCAGATTTTATGCTAATACTTATTGCGCATTGTATTTATTTTTAAATATGTAATAAATGATAAAAATATTAAGCTATTTTTTGAGTATGAAAAAATATTTTCATTGAAAAGTAAGTATTTGGCTGAATATTGAATAGTCGGTCAAAAATTTTATTGAATATTCAGTATTCGGTATTCGGCAAAAATCAGCATTTGGTGCAACTCTATTTTTGAATGTCGTTTTTCTAAAGCTCATTTAAGTAAGCCGGACACACAAATGTCAATTAATAAAGCGTCAAGTGACTTTAAATATATTTTATTAAATGCGATACACTTTATTTATGCGTCTGAGCCTTTCTTTGCTACATAAGTGGTAACTGCTATATAAGTAGCCATTACAGACAACGACCATAAGGTTTTGAGTAAATAGCAGTAGAAAATTATAAATGATGATGGTTAAACACAAAACATTCCTAAACAGCAAGAAGATCAAAGATTGGTACAGACACCAAATCGTTATCACCAAAAATAGATTCTTATAAACAAAATATTTTCTTTCTTTTTTTTTTTTTTTTTTTTTGACACATTTAAACGTCACTTAAAAGTATAACTTTTTATTCAATTGTTTTTCTATAAACAATATAATTACACAGGCCGACAAAATTGAAGTTGACAAAATTTGATTTGATGATTTTAGCTGAATTTTATGTTTTTTGATGTGCTGAAACCGAAAATGCAGCCCATTTTTCTCTATCACGTACAGATTTTTGTCAATACAGGGTGCTTACCGACACAATTTCTTACATATGCCATCATAACAATAGGTTAGTTGGTTAGTATAGTTTCATGTCGCACTAGTGCTGCGCTATTACAACAATAGGTATCCATGATTCATTAATCATGAAAACGTACTATAAAACTTACCATATAATTATATTGGTGGAAGATTAATGGAAGAAATTATATTGGTAGGCACCCTGTATTGACAAAAATCTATACGTGATAGAGAAAAACTGACTTCATTTTCGATTTTAGCACACCAAAAAACATAAAGATCTGTTAAAATTATAATATCAAAATTTTGCGTGTCGACCTGTGTTATTGTACATTATACAAATGGCTAAAGAGATGATTTCTTTTTTGCTTCTCATACAATTCTAAGGCAGAAAAGAGAAAATAAAACCAGACAATCAGAAATATTAAAAAGGAAAATATCCTCACACTAATAAAATTACACAGAAAATTAGATTAAGATAAATCCACTGAACAGCAGAAAACGTAGACAACGATCGGATTGTTTCATTCATTTTAAATGGAATTTCCCCTTTACTAAGAGGCTAAAGATTTTAATTATACGAAAAATTGCATGAAATAACACGGAAAAATAAATAACTTATAACAGTAAACTTAACACTTCATATGGTTGTAAAAAAAATTATAAAGATTAGAATGTTAATAAATTGCGGGTTAAAAATTAAAAGCTAAAAGAATTTTAAATACGACAACTATTCTTTTCATTCTACATGACAATTGGATTAACTAAATTTCAATATAAACGATTATTTAGAATAGAATTTATATATATTTAAAAACTAAATTTTTATTCCTTCATTAAAATAAAATAACACTTACTAATTTTCCCTTTTAAACATATATCTGACATAAGGAAAAAGAAATTTAATGTATATAAACAACTTTATTTCTTTAATCTAAAATCTGGTGAACAAAATACAACGTAACTTCACTTCAGTTTACACTCAAAAACACTCAATTTTATTTTGCTCACAAATAGTACGAAACCCGATAATAACAACCTCTGTCACTTATAAATAGGTGTCTCTCCGTATTGCCATTAAAAAACTACAAAATTATCTGATACTTCTAACCTCTTTTCGATTCCCGGATCGATGTCTGACAGCAATTCTTGTTAGCAGAAGTTTCTGTATCAATTACTGTCATTTGAAGGAAGAACTGCTGTAAAAGAAATCTTAGAACTTGTAACTAGGGTACTTAATACAGAACGAAAAGCTTTTTTTTATGTTTTAAAGATGGCAACGATAAGATTCCGATTTTTTTTCCACATTTTACGATTTGATATTAAGAGAATTGGAAGTAATCTAATTAAAGAAGATGCTTTGATTTTTCTTTCACTGCCTATTCAAAAATATGTTTTCAACAAAAGTAATAATTGAGTTTTAAAGAAAAGGTTTTATTTCCCTCACTTAAAAAAAAAAAATAAAAAATAATAATAACTGACACATACAAAAATTCTGTTAGGTAATTAAATATACTGGCAATTCAAGACATTTTCTTTCACTGTGTATTCAAAGTTTAATTTCATTCAGAAGCAATAATTAAGTTTAAGCATTATTTTGCGTCATTTTATCTAAATATATATATATATATATATATTGATAACTTCTTGTTTGATAATTAAATAAACTGTTTTCGATTAATATTACAACCGAATACTTCACTTGTATTTTCATTGATATTGTCAATAATAAGTTAAAAACTTTTTCATTGTCAAACAGAAATTATTCAATTTATAAGATAATTAAATATTTCATATTCAGATAGAACGGAGTTTAAGTTGTGTGAAGTATGAATAAAATTTCTACATATTTCCTTTTCATTTCTGAAAATGTAATATTCATTATTGTCATTCACTGTCATTATTGTAAATTATTGTCATTACGAAAAAAAAGTTTTTTTTTTTTTTTTTTTTTCCATTAAAAAATACAAAATTCTTGTTAGATGATTAACTGCATTGATTTTACTGATTACTTCCAATGATAATTTTATTAGTAATTTTATTAATATTCTCAAAGTTTTCTTTTTTTAAAAAAAATACGTTCTATTTATAAATGTAAACATTCAGTTACATTAATAAATGCCTTGCTTTTAATGATTACTGTCAACTTCTGTCATTTAATTGAAGAAATATTACAAAAGAAATTATAGAAATTATAATTAGGATGCTTAATACAAGAGAAAAAATATTTTTTATATATTAGAAACAGTAACGGAAAGGTTTATGTTTTGTTTTTTTACGATTTGCAATTTTATGTAAAAAAAAGTTTTATGTAAAAAAAAATTTTATGTAAATCTAAAATAATCTAAAAAGAAACTAATCTGTAAAGATATAGTAATTTTCCTTTCACTGCTTACTTATTATATATATATTTTAAGGAATAATATATATATATATCATCTGTTTTGTTTTTGCATTCTACTTCTTTTTTTAGACATAACTGATTAATGTCACTAACTATTTAACACAGTTTCTCTCAATGCCTAATAAATATTGCGTTTTATTTTTATTTATTTTTATTTTTTTCTAAATAATAATAAGTTTTAAACAAAAGCTTTATTTTGCGTCGCTTTAAAATAATAATAATAATAATAATAATAATAATAATAATTAGAACAACCTGTTTGATAATTAAATATGCTGTTTTCACTAGTTATTGCTATCGATTATTTTAATAATAATTTTATTGATATTGTCAATAATTAATTAATTAAACGCTTTTTATCGGCAGATACAAATTTTTCTAACAGATGATTATAATAATTTTTTTTTACTGTTTATTGTCAATAATTAATTAAACGCTTTTTATCGGCAGATACAAATTTTTCTAATAGATGATTAAAATAATTTTGTTTTACTGTTTATTGTCAATTATTGCCATTTTTGAAAAAAGCTCTTTTCTAGAATATGTATCAAAATTTGTAACTGGCATGTTTAATACAAAAGGGAAAGGAGTTTTTTTATGTTTTCAAGATGGAAACAATATGATTCTGATTTCTTTTTCTTTCTTTATTTCTTCTTCTTCTTCTTTCTTTTTCGCATTTTTAATTTAATTTTAAATGAAATGAAAGTAATCTAATTAAAGAATATGTTTTTTTTGTTTTTGTTTTTGTTTTTGTTTTTTGTTTTTTTCACTGCCTATTCAAAAATGTATTTTTATTCAGAGTAGCAAATGAGTTAAAAAACAAAGTTTTTGTTGACTTCACATAAAAGAAAATGACAATTACAAAAAAAAAAATTTCGAAATTATTAATTTTTTTTTAAATTATTATTATGGCCACTGTTTGTTGAAAACATTTCTTTCATTACAGATTTAAAATTTCGTTTTCTTCAAAAACAATAGTTGTGCTTTAAAGAAAAGCTTTATTTTGCGTCACTTTTTTTTTTCATTATTATTATTATTATTATTATTATTATTATTATTTTACAACAGCTTGTTTGATAATTAAATACGCTATTTTAAATGGTTGTTGTCACAGAATGTTTCACTGATTATTTTCACCGATTATTGCACTGGTAATTTCACTGATATTATTAATAATAATTTTAAAAATACTTTTATTAAAAAATATATATATTTCTATTGGATAATTAAATATTTTGTTTTCATTGGCTGTTATCAATTACTGTCATATGAAGAAAAGATTGTACTAAAAGAAATCTTAGACTTAACAAGAGCGGCATTTAATATAGGAGGGAATGAATGATTATAAGTTTTCAAGGTGACAGTATTTTTTATTTTTATTTTTATTTATTTACTTATTTTCTTATATCTTACGATTTTATATTAAAAGAAACGAAAGTAATCAAATTAAAAAATTTTATTTGATTTTTCTTTGACTAACTATTTATTATTTTATTTACATTGAGAGTAATAAATGAGTTTTAGAGAAAAGCTGTTTATTATTTATTTATTTATTTATTTATTTTTATTTATTTATATTTATTTATTTGTTTGTTTGTGTTTGCTTCACTTTTTAAAAACCTTTCTGAAAATAAATCGAAAATTTTGTTAAATAATTAAATATTTTGTTTATACTGATTATTATAACTAACTAATTTCAAACATTCTTCTTCATTACCTATTAAAGTTCGATTAATTCACAAGTAATAACAAATTTTTTTTAAAGCTTTATTTTATTTTAGATTTTTAAAGGTGCTTTTATTAAAAATACAAAATCCCTCTTTGATAACCGAGTATACTGTTTTTCTAATTATTGTCACTTCATTTTTAACAGATAATTTCATTGATATGGTCATGATTACATTAATGGTATGTATTCTAAATTTATAGAAAATTCCTGATAGATAATTAAATATTTTGTTTTCATCCATTGTTGTCAATAATCGTAAATTGAAAAAAAGAACTGAAATAAAAGATGTGATAAAACTTCTAACAAAGAGACATAATACATCAGAATGTCCATAATACATCTTTAAGATGTCCACAGTATGTCTTTTCGTCCATAGGACATGATGAGGATGTCATTTGGAGAAGATATGATGTTAGGGTTCATGTATGTATTTTTCTTTTTATGTCTTGATGTTAAACAAAAATTAATAGAAATCTGAGGAAATAATATGTATTGGATTTGGTTTTATTACCTATTAAAAGTTTCATTTTCATCAAGAAAAAAAAAAGTTTTTTTTTTTTTTTCTTCTATTTATTAAAAACTTTTTAACCCCTTACCTGCCGAGGAAAATTTACGAAATTCATTTTAAAGTACCACTGTTCTTTTTAACACGCTTTTATTAGCTTCACCTGTATGTATATATGTATGCTTGTATGCTTGTAACCGCTCTGCATGGGAGCAAACAAAAATCTATATTGTAAAAAAAAAAAAATCCGTACGTGAAGGCCGTGGCGTTGAGGTATAGATCCGCGGTACGAACCTAAAGATCTAGCGTTCGATCCCAGAGAGGGGAGATTTTTTAAAAATGGTTTTTGTTTAATTCTAAATTATTTTAATTAAAGATTTAAATGTATGTAAATATTATGGTGTGCCACTCGCACGCTTTTTTCTTACCCTGCATTTTAATACTAAGATAGATATTTTATGCTTTTTAGTTCACATTTCTACAAAATCGTGTTCTTTAATTTTTTAAAACTATAATATTATTCAACTCTGAAATGAGTAACTCTTCCTAAAGCACTGTCAAAAACAGTTTCAAGGTTATTTCATTTTGTTGTCAAGCCATTTCAGTAGTTTCGCTGGTAGCAGTATAATATAAAAGAACGCATTTCATAAGAACGTATATATATATACGCCCAGGGCAGTCAAGGGATTAATAGATGATTACGAAAATCTTGTATAATAATTACATACATTTATTTTCACTGATTATTGTCAATTATTGCCATTTCGAGTAAAAATTGAGGTTAAAAAAAATCTTAAGGTTTGTTTTTGGGAGACTTGTTACTGAACGAAAGTAATTTTTTATATTTTAAAGATAGATTTGAACGATAAGATTCAGAATTTTCAATGACGGTTTACGATTTGATATTAAAAGAAATGAAAGTAATTTAATTGCAGATGATTTAATTTTTCTTTAATTACTTATTCAAAATTATGCTTTATTTGAAATTAGTAATTAAGTTTTAAAGAAAATCTTTAAAACACAAAAATGAAAAAAAAAAAAAAAAAAAAAAAAAAAAAAAAAAGACGAAAGACGAAAGATGCCTGCGACCCTACATTAAAGTATGATAAAGAAAAATTCGTTAAATAGACTGAAACAATAAGAAAACTGATATTTTTAAAAAGTTAATGTTAGTTAATTTTTTGACTGCAATGGAAAAAGACTTCTTAAAAATAGCGTTACTTATTTTTTATGAAAATATTTTGCATAATAATTCTCATATATAGACTTAAGTGATATAAGTGTTATTCTATCATTTGTATGTTTAAGGTTATAATGAATTTAAATAACGCCTAAAATAATTATGGTTTTTTGCATGTATACAGAATAATGATCTTCTAACAAGAGTATAAAATCTTTCATTCTCATGGCTTTACACGTGATCTGTTCAAACACCTTTTGAACTTCAACTTTAAAAATGGACCAGAACTCCAGCTTCCAGTCAGAAAAATCACCATGCCTTATAACACTGCAAGTCATGATATTTTTTTTGTATTTGAAAACTTTCATCGATATGTCCATGAGAGTAACTTCAATAAAGAATAAATAAATAAATAAATAAAAGGAAATAAAACTCTTTAGTCTATATTGTATCCTACATAATATATATATATATATATATATATATATATATATATATATATATGAAATTCTGCCCAAAACAGAATTTAATTTAGTACAGCAGGACTTACTTTAATCTATCCTTCCATATAATAGTCCAGTCAAAATAGGAAAAATAGAGGAAAAAAATCGTGTAGTTTTGAAATTTTGCATACTCATAGCCGAGGGGGTCCTGAACAACATATTAAAAGTCCCCGCCCGTGGGGGGTGAGCGGGGGACAGGGGGGCATTTAAGGGGGGCAATTTTCAGTTTTTATTAAATATCTTAAAAACTATCGCATTTAGAGAAACAATGTCAATTACAAAATTAATCTACGTAAACTTTCCTACAAAAATGTATAGTACATTTTGTTTGTACGATCATTAGTTTAGAGGATATAGGGAGATGAATAACACATTTTCTTGAAAAATTCTTTTTTGCAATAGTAAAATCAACTAAAGTGTGCAATTAAAAGGGTTCTTGTCAAATATTTTCTAATGTAAAAAATCAAATATATACATAGGGAATATGCAAGGATAATACAGCATGTTTTGTAAGTTTTAAATAATTTTAAGGATAGTAGGCGCAAGTGGCGGTTTGAGTAAAAATCTGGATAAGTCCAGTCAAAATAGGAAAAATAGAAAAAAAAAATCGTTTAGTTTTGAAGTTTTGCACACTCATAGCCGAGAGGGTCCTGAACAACATTCTAAAAGTCCCCGCCCATGGGGGGTGAGCGGGGGGCAGGGGGCATTTAAGGGGGACAATTTTCAGTTTTTATTACATATCTTAAAAACTATCGCATTTAGAGACAAAATGTCAATTACAAAATTAATCTAGGAAAAATTTCCTACAAAAATGTGCATTACATTTTGTTTCTATGATCAATAGTTCAGAAAATATAGGGGAATGAAGTAACACATTTTCTTGAAAAATTATTTTTTGCAATAGTAAAATCAACTAAAGTGTGCAATTAAAAGGGTTCTTGTCAAATATTTTCTAATGTAAAAAACGAATATATACATAGGGAATATGCAAGAATAATACAGCATGATTTGTAAGTTTTAAATACTTTTAAGGCTAGCAGGCGCAAGTGGCGGTTTGAGTAAAAATCTAGATAACGAAGACCCAAAACCGATCAACATTAAAAAAAAAAAAAAATCGTGTAGCTTAGAAATTGAGCACAGTTATAAAGTTAAGTGCTCTGAATAACATACTAAAAGTCCCTAACAATGGCGGGGCATTTAAAGGGGCACATTTCAGTTTTTATTAAGTATCTTGAAAACTATCGCATTTAAGGAAAAAAAAATCTCAATTGCAAAATTAATCTACGTGAAATTTCCTAAAAAAAATTGTATATTTTATTTTGTTTGTATGATCAATAGTTTAGAAGATATAGGGGAACAAAATAACACATTTTCTTGAAAAATTCTTTTTTTTTTTTTTTTTCTTTTTTTTTTTTCAGTAGTAAAATCAACTAAATTGTGGAATTAAAAGGGTTCTGATAAAATATTTTCTAATGTACAAAACAAATATATGCATAGGGAATATGTAAGGATAATACAGCATGTTTTGTACGTTTTAAATAATTTTAAGGTTAGTAGGCGCAAGTGGCGTTTAGGTAAATATCCAGATAACGAAGACCCAAAACCGATCAACATTAAAAAAAATCTTATAGCTTTGATACTGAGCACAGTTATAAGGTTAAGTGTCTTGAACAACATACTAAAGTTGCATTTTCTTTAAATCCTCTGTAAGTGATAGTAGATATAAAATACATAAAATGTGAACGTTATGGTACATTAAAATACTTTAAAATTACTTATGGCAAGCATGCATTAAAAAAATTAACAATATTTTAGCATAAATATTTAGATTACTCTCTATTTATTTTAAAGTATAAAAAATTTATATTTATCTGTAATATACATATAATAATTCCCGCTAAACATATACATACTGTACTGCTAAACATATACATACATTGTATTTTACGGATATCTTACAGAAAAGTGGAATTTTTCGATTTGTATATTTTAACTTCCACTCTTTAAACTTGGTGCATTGCGCGCACACACACATACAAATATTTACATACAAATATTTATTTGTATGAAAATAAAATATTTAACCTGAACCTTTTTAATTACGAAATATAGTTTTTATTACTATTGCAAATAACATAAAAAATTAAAAAAAAAAAACCACAGAATAGGGTTGGGGACTTTTAGTATGTTGTTCAGTAAACTTAACCTTATAACTGTGCTCAATTTCAAAGCTACACGATATTTTTTAATGTTGATCGATTTTGGGTCTTCGTTATCTGGATTTTTACTCAAACCACCACTTACGCCTACTAGCCTTAAAATTATTTAAAACGTACAAAACATGCTGTATTATCCTTACATATTCCCTATGTATATATTTATTTTGTATATTAGAAAATATTTGAGCAGAACCCTTGTTAATTACACACTTTAGTTAATTTTACTATTGCAAAAAAGTATTTTTCAAGAAAATGTGTTATATCATCCCCCTATATCTTCTAAACTTTTGATCGTACAAACAAAATGTAATATACATTTTTGTAGGAAATTTTACGTAACTTAATTTTGTAATTGACAGTTTTTCTCTAAATGCGATAGGTTTCAAGATATTTAATAAAAACTGAAGTGCCCCCTTAAATGGCCCCCCTGCCCCCCGCTCACCCCCCACGGGCGGGAACTTTTAGTACGTTGTTCAGGACCCTCTCGGCTATGAGTATATAAAATTTCAAAACTACACGATTTTTTTCCTCTATTCGTCAAATTTTGGTCTTCGTTGCCTGGACTATAAAGGCATGCAGTAACAGTGAATCACCCCCTAGCATCAGTTACTGCATTCATTTCTTAAAATAACTTTGCTATAGCTTTAGCTTAGGAGCTCCTCGGCGGCTTTTAAATTTCTATTGTAATTTCGGCAATGAATTAAAATGGCTATCACAAGACATTGGCGAGAAACCATCCGTGCTAATTCAACGCCAAATTTTTAATTTCGCTAAAGGGTTCTATACCGTAGCTGTTTTATTTCTTTGGCACGACTTTTCTCAATTTTATTTTACTTAAAAAAAAAAAAAAAAAAAAGTCCCCCCCTTTTTTTTTTCTTGACATAAAATAAATTTATTTATTTATGCCATCAATTTGTTTTTCTTTTTAAATAATTTTAAAGTTATAATGGGGTTTTTACTTAATATTTTTTTAATCAATTATCCGATTGAACTAAACAATACAGCGTTAGCTAGATTTAGCCCTTACTAATAAGTGTACCAATTTTTCATAATCCGAACCGATGCAATGACAAACTTTCAGCTTTATATATTTCAAATAAAGACAAAAATATTTGCATGTTGATTCAAGGTGCAATACGATAAATGGCGGCAGCCAGAATATTCTTTGATTATTGATTTTTATAGCGCAAAAAATGTTTTATGCAACTTTTTCCTGAATATTCATTAGATAAAATTCATTCATCGACTAGAACCTGATTATGTCTTTAAGAGTTACTTTCTATACGCAAAAAGGCAGATAATTTTCATAACAATATCACTGCATACTCTGTATGAAGGCTGAATATTCATTAAATAAAGTGCGTTTATCGACTAAAATTTGTTTATGCCTTTAAGAATTACTTTCTACACTCAAAAATACCGACAACTTTCTTTAAAATACCAATACAGGCTCTATCTATACGCTGAATATTCATTGCTTCCAGTGCATTCGTCGACTAGAACCTGCTTATGTTCTTACTTATTGCCTTCTACTTGCAAAAATGTAGAAAAGACAAGTTTATTACGGGCAATATCTACGGCTGAATATTTAGTAAATAAATTGCATTGGTCGACTAGAACCTGCATATGTCTTTAAGAATTACTTCTTACATGCAAAAATAACGAGAACGTTCATTAGAATATCATTACGGGCTCTATCTATGAGCTTAATGCTCATTAAATATAATACATTCATCAACTAGAACGTGTATAAGCACTTTCGCCAAGCAAAAATGTCGATAACTTTTATAACAATATCATTACGGGCTGGATATTCATCGAATAAAGTGCAATCGTCGACTAGCTTATGTCTTAAATGATTACTTTCTATGTGCAAAAATGTCGACTACGGGCTCTATCTACGGGCTGAATATTCATTAAGTAAAATGCATTCGTCGACTAGAACCTGTTTATGTCTTCTAGAAAAACGTCGACAACTTTCATAACGATATCATTACAGTCTCTCTCATTACCTTGTTTTGAAATCTCTATGATGGTATGTCATACATAAATGCCAAAACCTTTGTATTTTTGTTCATTATAAATATGATTTTCGTAAGTATCTCCAAAACGGAACGTCGCAGTAATACCAAAAATGGAGATGCACGACTAGTTATCATAACAAACGTTTATACCAATTTACAACGTTATACAATTAACTGTTTTTGAGTTATGCGAGATACAAACACACAAACACACATACATACTTACATACAGACGTCACAAAAGGTCGTGTAAAATCTTAGATATCTCTGAAAAAGGAGCTCGAATTAAGACCAAATTTGCAGATGTACAACTACATATAATAACAGACACGAATATAAATTTTTAGCCTTCTACGGTTATTTGTTTTTGATCTATGCGAGATATAATATCCATTTCACAAATCGAGATTACGTCCTTGTACTTTGTATAAGGTAATAAACAGAGAACTACTCAATCTCGGAATCATCGTGATAAATATTACACTCTCTTACCCATACATGCATGATAATAAATGTATTGTTTATGTGTAAAAATTTCGAAATTTCATTTTTGTTATATTTACACGTTTGAAAATTCCCTGTGTCCGAAAACAGGTTTTTAAGGGCGGTCTGTATTTGTGTATGTGTCAGTCTATGAGTCTGTCAGTTAACAGCATATCTCAAGATCAAATAGTAACCGGAAGTTCTCACTAGGTATCCTAAATCAACATCATATATTAATGCTACATTATTTTTTTTTATCGAGATCAAGCAAATGTTTACTGCATAAGGAAGTCCAAGATGATTCATTTATGGGCGAAATTTTTGGTAGGTACAGTTTAATATATCTAGGCTGCACTAAAAAAACGAAGTGGATGTGTATTTTCTGTATGCATAAAAGCAGTTTCGTGTAGAATATCGTATGAAAAGGATTCGACATTCGTTTACAGAGCTACCAAAAAGAATTATAATTAGTCTATACATGGAAATAGCTGGAAGTACATTTCAAGTTATTTTGTGTTTTATTAATATATGAGCAAATTTAAGTATACAGTGTTGGTGTGTACATAATTTATATGACTTACTGAACGTTTTGTCAACGTAATTTTTCCGTAATTTACGACTATTTTCTCAAATTACGGAGAATTTCTGGCAGCAAATTTGCATTTTTTTAACAGCGACACTGTTATAAAAATGCAACTTTGCTGCCAGAAATTCTCTGTACTTTAAGAAAACAGTTGTAAATTACGGAACAATTACATTGACAAAACGTATGTTTCTGTCATTACAGAGAATTTCTGGCAGCAAAGTTACATATGTTTTAAAACAGTGTATTATATTCAAGCGAGCTGTTGAGCGAGAGGTCACGGAGGTTATTTGTTACAGGATTATTAGTCAACTAACACTCTTCCTAAAACTAATTTGAATTCTTCTAACGTAGGTCTATACACCAGCACTTTTTATCTTACCTTTAGTCTGCAGTCTATCTTTATAGTATTGAAGTTCAGGGTATGATAAAGTCTGTGAATGCCACACCATAGTATTATTTGAAAAATAATGCCGAATATCATTAATTATAACAAATCAAAATAAACAAGTAATTTTCAAAAAATCTTGAATTTTTCTATATAAGCAACTAAACACTTTTTAAATTTTATCATTTATTTTTTAGGTAAAATAATATTTCATATCTGGTGATATTTGAAAAACATATTTTTACCGTGTTATCGCAGCTGAAAAATGTCAGTATTATATGACAGTGTCGTAGAAGTTTACACTTCTAGTCCTTGAACGACTTCCTATTTGATGCAAGCTATAAAGTTACAAAAATAAATTAAATCATTATAGTTAAATTCAGTTTTACACAATGAAGAATATTGCGATCTTCGAAAATTAACTGTATAATTCTACATTTTTATCATTAAGTAAGTAATAAACTTTTTTTTTTAATGAGAAATTTTAAATTATGTCATGTTATATACTTAAGAATATATATTGTTATATAATTAAAAATTATATTATAAAGCTCGGTCATTATTATTTCATGAAAATTATTCTTAATATGTTGTTTTAGAAATTTTTTATATATTTAAATTATCAAAGCTATTTCAACGAATTAAAATTTTTAAATATTAAATATATATATATATTTATTTTTTGCTGATAAATAAGAGTTTTTTTATAAGAAAATTAGAGAGAAAGATAGAGAAATGTAATTAGATAACGACAATCTTAGATAATTAAACATCATAGGAAACATAAACTTTTTTAAACTTATGTATTACTGAAACTTAGGAAAAGAAAATGCTAACTTCAATCTCACAAAGAATGACTAAAAAAAAAAAAAAAAAAAAAAAAAAAAGATGCATTTCATATTATATGATCAGAAACATTAACATTTATTATACTGAAGTGTATTTTTAAGTAAATTATATTTTTCCTAAAGAAATGTAAGTACAGATATTCGTTTATCAATTGCATTAGCGTATCTATATAAATTTTTAACATCAGTTTTAGTATTTAACACGTTTTTAATAGCTTCACCTGTATGTATGTTTGTGTGTATGTTTGCAACCGCTCTGGGAGCAAACAAAAAATCTACATTGTAAAAAAAGACTTTCCCTACGTGAACGCTGTGGCTGTGAGGTAAAGCTCCGGGTTACAAACCTAAAGGTCTAACGTTCGAGCCCAGTCAGGGGAGGATTTTTTAAAAATGGTTTTTATTTAATTCTAAATTATTTATTTATTAATTGTTTAATAGTATGTAAATATTATGGTGTGTCTCTCACACGATTTTCTTTCACCATGCATTTTAATACTAAGATAGATATTTTGTTCTTTTTAGTTCACATTTCAATAAGAGCGTGTTCTTTAATTTTTTAAAAGTATAACTTTATTTTTTATTATTGATTTTTAGTTTGAAATTTCCTTTTAATGATATTAAATTCCTTTTCTTTCAGATTTCTGTTAATGTGGTCAAGAAGCAAAAAAGATCGCTGTTTGCGATCAGCCTTGCTGTCTATCAATTTTGCTGCATGTGTTGCTATTGTTTATATCTATATAACTTATATAGGTAATATAATTCTGAGGTGAAAACTCTTACTTTATACCAGTTTAAGTAATTTAATATATTTTTGAAATCCTTGATACAAAATTTTTATTGCCCTGAATTAAAAAAAAAAATAAATAAATAAATAAATAAATAAGTAAAAATATATATTATATGTCTATGTGCCTTTGTGACATTTTCATGTACTATGATTATTGCATTGCTTATAAACAGAGGATTTTGTTTCAAATAATACTTAATTAATATGAAGAAAGTAGTATATCTTCTTTTCTCATCATAACTGTTTCAATGTTAAAAATTTTATGTTAAATAGAACAAAAACTTGGTACTGAAGTAACTACAACCATCCGATGACTTAAATTTTTATCATGTTTTAGTAATTTCCTGATGAACCAATTACTGGTATTATGTTTTAAGTAAATAAATAAATAACAGTGGCCGAGACGGGGATTGAACTGAAGACCTTCTTGTCGCCAATCAAACACTTTTGCTTTCTGCCACACTTTCTTGCCCTATAATTCTGTTTAGTTGATTTTGATAAAAAGAGCTACATTTTCTAGGGTCTTATCTTGACCCACGGGTAAAATGTTGCTCAAACTTTGCACTTTGCCCTATGTTTTTTACCAGGCTCTTTAATTTAAGTTTGGTTTGGATTCAATGGGAACTATCTGGAACCCGTCGAATTCGGCGACCACTTTATTGACCGTAATGTTTCAAAAATCGTCGCATCGTTATTTAAATGTATTTCATGTTAAAACTTCTAATATAAATTACGACATTTCACTTAAAAGAAAGTCGGAAAAATGCTTATAAATAGAAATACTATATATGACATCACTTTCTACAAAGTACTGTCAATGTGACGTCAAACTGACTCCAAATAAACAGATGCTATCTTTTATTTTCTATTTCGTTTAATACTAAGACTATAAGTTAGCTGACCCGTCCGGCGTTTCCCGGGCCATGATATCTTAAATGAACATTAAATTTGTATTATTTTATACCTTTAACTCGATTTTGTTTGAATTTCTTTTTTTAAATGAAAGCATTACGAAAAAAATAATCATCTGTAACAAACCAATTACCTCGAACCGAACGAAAGTGTGCCTTGTGACCCCGGTGCTTGCTCCAGCGCATATACGGGCCGGGCCGTTAACAACATAAAAAAATCCCAAAAATTAACCTGGAACCGAACGAACCCGCCCGGCAATGACCGGGCCCGTAATAATAACCTTAAATGAAACTTAAATTTGTATGATTTTATATCTTTAACTCGATTTTTTTTTATTTCTGTTTTTAAATAAAAGCATTGCGAAAAAAAAAGTAATCAGCTGTAACAAAAAAAAAAAAAAAAAAAAAAAAAAAAAAAAATTACCTCGAACCGAACGAAGCTCTGCCTTGTGACCCCGGTGCCTGCGGGAGCGCATACGCGGGCCGCTAATACCATGAAAAAATTAACCTGGAACGGAACGAACCCGCCCAGCATTGTCCGGGCCCAGGATAATAACCTTAAATGCACCTTAAATTTGTATGGTTTTATATCTTTAACTCAATTTTGTTTGAATTTCTATTTTTAAATGAAAACATCCCCCCCCCAAAAAAAAAAAAATAATAATAATAATCATCTGTAAAAAAAAAAAAAAAAAAAAATACCTCAAACAGAACGGAACTCGGGTTCGTGACCCAGTGCTGCGGCACGTATATGCAGGAAGCTAATAACATGAAAAAATTCTCAAAAATTAACCTTGAACCGAATGAACCTCTGACTCGTCTTACCGCTGCCTGTGGCTGCGGCACTGTATATCAGGCATGCTACGCACGCACTGCAAAATCCACTTTCCTCCACCAGGGAGCGCAGTATGTTGTATACGGACATCACCAATCGCCTTGAATTTCCAAGACATTTCAAATAAGGTGTCACATGGTGGTGTCAACTGCAAAATCCTTTAGTTACACTTTCCACCGCCGGGGGGCACAGCGTGTTCTATACGAACAACACCAACGGTCAGGCTTTTAAAATATGTTGTAACATGATAGGGTCTACTGCAAAATCACCTAGTTCCATTTTTAACCACCAGGGGGCGCACTATATTGTATACAAACATCCCCAATCAACATGAAATTTCAAGACCTTTATCAACAATCGCCTTGAATTTCCAAGACCTTTCAAATAAGGTGTCACATGATAAGGTCTACTGCAAAATCACCTAGTTCCATTTTTCACCACCAGGGGCGCCCTATATTGTATACAAACATCCCCAATCAACATGAAATTTCAAGACCTTTAAAATGAGGTGCTACATGTGTGGGTCTAGAACGGATTTCCCTCTCAAACTAATTTCCCCCTCCCGCCCCCCTTCAAATCTACTTTCCCCCTTTCCCCCCCTTTATAATTGAAAATTCTAAAATCGGATATATTGATTTTTTAGTATTCGAGCCTAGTCCCCCCCATGTACAATTTCTTCACCCTGAAGTAATTTGGAGCTGAGTTATGCTCGCCAACATGTTTTTAACCCCTGCCCACCCCTCTCCCCCAGGGGGAACCGTTCGACTTTTTTTGTTTTTCTCTTTTCATAACACATCTACAGACCAAGACCTTTTTTTAGATACCTCAACCAAATTTTTACACCTAGACGTTCTCTCAATTTAGTGGAGACAGACAAAAACACGTTTCAAATTAATATAGAGATTATGCTGATATTTCTCTTGTGAGTTGATGTATTGTAGTTCCAAATTTTGGTGCAACTGAAATTCAATCTCAAGAAGTAGAAAATTTAAAAGTGAGGTTGAATCATATTATACAATTCCTTATAACTTTATTAGGTATAGTGGTATATAATCCCTTTAACGAAAACTTTTATTTTTTATGCAAGTAGCTTTAAAAACATTAAATTATCAAATTTTACGTATAGGCCAATAAATTTTATGCTTAAATTATTATTTATATATAAAAAAAAAAAAAAAAAAAAAAAAAAAACTGCATTTGTTGTGAGATACAGATGAGAATGAAATTTGAAGTAGAAAAAAAAGTTATGGAACATACCAGAGAAAAAATTAATCTGCTTATCTAAATAAATCAATTGTTTTATTTGTTTAAAAGTTTTGATATTTTTTTGTAATTTGGACTATAATTATAACGAATAATATTAACGTTTATAATTCTAATGTTATTAATAAATGCCTTGACTATTAATAAAGAATTATTTTTAACTTTTCTCTTGTAATAATGATATTTTTATTACAGTAATATCACATTCATGTTATCAGAAAATATATTTATTCTTTTCATCTAAACATTTTGTAATATGGTCAATACTTAAAGAAATGATTTTCAATATTTAAAAATTGCTTTTTGAAAAGAAATCTAAATTCGTGAATATTTAGACGTTTATACACAGGTGGTTTTATTTTAAATGATAGATATAGAAATTAATTACAACCATGGCCCGACTTTGTCTAATTGGGGCCCGTTACAAAAACTTCTTTGGAGGGCCCCCTCTGCTTCACTACTTTAGTAATGAAGAACCGAATTTTATGGAAGTATTTAAATTTTTCACCTCATTATAGATATATAACAAGAAAATTGACTAGAACCTAAAATAACTATAAAGTCCCCCCCCCCCTCTCCAACGGTCAGACGAGATATCGTTCTATCCATTTTATTTCTGATTGTTAACTTTGTCATCTAGCTGCGAAAAATCCATATTCTTGCTGATATTACGGCGGAATTCAGCTAAATTTTCGCAATTACGATCGCTCAATTATGCCGGATTTTACACTGTACTGATATTTTGTTTTAAAAATGTTCATTAAAGAAGAAAACGTAAAATAAACTTTCTATTCGATTTTGGGGCCCCCTCTGATGCGGGCTCCCTGGGCAACTGCCCCGTATGCCCCTGCCTTAGTCAGGCTCTGATTACAATTGATATCCATGTAATTCAGAGATGGGAATTTGGCGCAGAATTTATAACGATATTTATGAAACAAAATGTTCTTCTTCCTAAACCAACGATTTTATAAGTGCAGAAAAATTTCAAACTAATACTGGCATGTATTCTGCGACAAATTGCCATATTACTTTTAACCCTTTTACAAACGTAATTGTGTTCCTTTAAATTTGACTACAACCAGAATTTATGAACAAAATAAGAATACAAAAAACAAATTGCCTTTTCTTCTGTTTTATAAAAGGAAAACTTTGTTAAAACAATTCTGGGAGCAGATTTTATATTTGGGACTTAATAATTTCGCCCTTGCGGTGGGGGCAAGAGCAAAATTTCAAACTAATACTAGTATGATTTTGCGCCAAATTGTCATCCCTGTGGAGTTACAGAAAACGTATAAAAATTACCTTTAACCCTTTTAAAAAGGTAATAATGTTCTTTAAAATTTGACTAAAACCTCAATTTATGAACAAAATAAGAATACAGGAAATAAATAGCATTTTCATCTGTGTTATAAAAGAAAAACTTTGTTAAAACAATTCCGGGAGGAGTTTTTATATTTGGGACTTAATAATTTCGTCCTTGCGGTGGGGACAAGAGCAAAATTTCAAACTAATACTAGTATGAATTCTGCGCCAAATTGTCATCCCTGTGTAGTTACAGAAACGTTTAAAAATTACACCCTTTTAAAAAGGTAATAATGTTCCTTAAAATTTGACTAAAACCTGAATTTATGAACAAAATAAGAATACAAATAATAAATAGCCTTTTACTCTGTGTTATAAAAGAAATTTTTGTCAAAACAATTCCGGGAGGAGTTTTTATATTTGGGACTTAATAATTTCGTCCTGGCGGCGGGGACAACCTCCGTTAAAGGATTAAAAACAAAATGTAAATTTAAAAACTTGTAGAAAATTAATTTTCATATCTTAAAAATTTATTCACAAATGTGATTTCATTTTTATATTTTTATATGAAAACTTAAACTTATTTTAGTATAAGTTTATAATAAAAAATAAATAAGCATAAAGAATAAAATAATTAAAATAAAAAAATAAAATAAAATAAAATTTATACAATTGTTTTCTCTTCGAGTAACTATAACAGCAATTTTCCTTTAAATTTATACATTAAAATATTAATGGAAAATTCTAGTACTTGAAATCAATTTTAATTATGATTATTTTTATTTTGCAGGTAAAGAAGATGGTATAAGTGAAAATGTATCCGAAAATTTAATTAGAGCAGGTAATGTAAAATAGAGTTTAATATTAACTTTATGTCACATACCGATAGTAATATATGACAAGTACTTGAATGCCGTATAAATATAACAAAAAAATGTCTTAAAATCGCAGTTTTAAAAATTTATTTTAGTTTTGATACTTAAAAAAAAAAATACTTATAAATTACTTTAAGACAAAACCAAATTACATTACAATGCTGTATATCTTAAAGTCGCTTAGTGAGTTAATACTTGTAAAATTTCTTTTTATTAGAAAAGCTGATTGATGAAGAATGCATTCCAGTATGTGAATCGAAAGCCTGTGTATGGCAAGGTGAGTTCATTTTATTCTACAATTCAAACTGCTATAAAGAGTCAAACATTTTGCGTATTTAATATTGCTAAGAATCTGTAAATAATTGTAGTTATTTTTATGTAATTTTATTCAAAGAGGCTTCGCCAGGTTATAAATTGGAAACTTTTTTGCATTTCTAGTTTGTTTCTGCTTTAAAATAGCTTATTTTCTTGTGAAAACGCGTTAAAAAGCTTCTTTAATGGCCCTCTTTATTTACCATCTCCAAAAGCTTAAGCCAATGCTATTCTGTGGGAAATTTTCTCCACTTATAACTCATTAATTAATACATATTTTTAAATTCTATTTTCACATTCAGAAAATTTCCAATTTTTAAACTGACAGACCTTTTTTTTTAACTAAATATTTTATTTTGAAGCTGTAAAATACGAATTTTCAATATGTGAAATTTTTCATTTTATAGTTTCAAAATAAAATATTTAAAATTAAAAAAAGTCTGTCTTTAAAAAAGGTGCGTAAATTTAACAATTGAGAATTTTCTGAATGTGAAAACAGAATTCAAAAATATGTATTAGTTAATAAGTAAAGAAAATTTTCCATAGAATAACGTTGTCTTGGGCTTCGGTGACAGTAAGTGAAGCGGGCCCTTAAGGCAGGTAATTGCCTTGGTGCGAAATTTTATGACTTTTTCGCTCCGTGGCGACTTTTTTGGCGACCTTGGCGAGAAAATCCTTATTATCGATGTATCAATTATCTATGCTCTAACACGAATAGAACCACAGTTACTTGAACATTCTCAATTTTCTACGCGGGTATATAAGGAAACGCAGCGTAGCCAAGTCAGTCAGTTTCTCGTCAACCGACATACGGTAAAGGGCTCCTGGCTGGTTTTTGCTACTGTTGTTTGCAGTCCATTGCTGTATGTTAATGCTATAATACAGTTTATACTGGGATTTTGATGTTGTCAGCTATTATTTAATTCGTGTTTTCTGGTAAAACTGAAGTTGATACTTGGTTTATAGAACTGTAATCTTCTAGAAAATTCTGTAAATAAACTCTTAAGGCTCTTCAAGATTCAACTTTCAGTCTCAGATAATTTACAAATCAGTCCACAACAATATTAATATATTACTAATATAATTTTTTTTTTTATTATTACACAATAACCTTTTATATTGTAATCTTTTATAAAGTCTGACTTTTTATAGTGTACTAAGGCGTTTCTTTTTAATTAAAGTTCATTATTAGTATGGTCCATTAAATAATAATAATAATAATAATAATAATAATAATAATAATAACAAATAAATAGGGTAAGTGCACCAGTGATTGACACTTTTAGAGCAATCTCTGACGTTTTTAATGTTCTAGTCATCAGAAAATATTTTTAGAAATCTTAAGTTAGTACATATGGTATGAAAATCATTCAGAACCACATATATGTTAAAATATATACATTTGATAACATTTTTTTTTATGAATTTTTATTTGACACCCACTTAATGTTCCAGTAATTGACACTTCCAGATTTTCATTTTATCAGCAATTAGCACCCTATGAACTTTAACTAAAGTGGACTTTAACTTAAAAAAAAAAAAACATTAAAAATTCTGTCCAGAATTTAGTTTAGTATGGATGACTATTAATAATACGGAGGAATATTACGAAGGACTATTAATTATTTAGTACGGAGGACTAAAAATTAATAAACTTGTTGAACCTACGGATCACTAGGACCAAATGTTGAGGATAGAAACAGATTTTAGATCCATTGAAATAAGTAATTTTATTCGTACTAGATCTGCTGATGAGAAAAATAATGCGACCGACAGTTGCGTTGTACAAAAATCTACTAACAAAAAACAAGGATTGGTCTCGATAAATTGAGGCATATTAAATTTAAACAGCACTAAAAATAGGAATTTAAAAATTTCGAATGACCACCATTTTAAAGCAAGATGTCGGATCAAGTTGGCCAACAACTCATCAAAGATACGTCAGTCACCCCATTTTGATTTGAATATACTCGGAATTTTAGAAATTGTCGTAATGACAAATTTTCCAATATGTAGAAATATAGAAAAAGAGAGAGTCAAATAAAAAAAAAAAAAAAAAAAAAAAAAAAAAGTAAGTGCTAAAAACTAACCAATTTTTAAAAAAATCAACCTAAATGATGTATTGAGAAATTGAGATACTCTCGATATGTGTTAAATAAGTCAGATTATAAACAAAAAATAATTCATAGAAATCTAGGTAAAGTGCTTACAAAATTAATTTGTATTTTTGCAAAATGGAACTAACGTTAATTTAATTTCATATTTTGCATGATATGAGTTTTTAATACAAGTTTTAATTTTGTTATATGCAATATTTATATTTTGATGATGGTCTAACAAAATTAATTTTCACAACTGTAAGAAGTATCAAAACAAACAACTTTCATCCTACAATGTGGCGTTGGAAAGCAAATGGCAAAACGCGAGAGGGAGCTTTCTCTGGACCCAATAAAAGTCGCATTCCGTAGAACCCATTATTCAGCAGCTATTCATCGTCGGAGATGCATAGTATTCGAATGCGAGAAAACCTATATACATCTTGTGTATAGGGCTGCAAAAGGCGATGATGCAGATGCGGTAAGACTTTACCTGGAGCTATTTCCAAATAGGGCATTCCCTGATCGTAGAACATTTCAATGCTTGCACAAGCAACTTTTGGACACAAGCTCGTTCCTCGGTAAAACACATAATAGTGGTCGATAAATCGAATAGAGACAATCTTTAAAGCAGTAGACTTCTTTCCTTAACATCGCAGCTGCAGATTTTAGGCTATATACATCTTGTGTAACCTACATACATCTAGTGTATAGGCTAGATCGAACACAGACAATCCTTAAACCAGTAGACTTCTTTCCTTAACATCCCAGCTGCAGACTTTAGGCTATATACATCTTGTGTAACCTATATAAATCTTGTGTATAGGGCTGCAAACGGCGATGATGCAGATGCGGTATCCTTAAAGCAGCAGACTTCTTTATTTAACATCGCAGCTGCAAACTTTAGGCTATATACATCTTCTTTAACCTATATGCATCTTGTGTATAGGAATGCAAACGGCGATGATGCAGATGCGGTAAGAATTTATCTGGAGCGATTTCCAAATAGGGCTTTCCCTGTTCGCAGAACATTTCAATGCTTGCACAAGCAACTTTTGGACACAAGCTCGTTTCTCGGTTAAACACATAATAGTGGTCGATAAATCGAATAGAGACAATCCTTAAAGCACTAGACTTCTTTCCTTAACATCCCAGCTGCAGACTTTAGGGTAATGCCTCCATTGTATGCGTGGTTCACTCCATCGCCTATGTGAAGCTTGCATTGCAGGTGGTGGTCGCGTATTTAAGCATTTCTTCTAAGTTTTTCAATGATAAAAATTCTTGTCCGTGATTATTCGTGTTTGTTGTATTCTCCATTTTCAACAGTCAGGCGCCCTCTCGTGGCTCGTCCTTTACTTTGCGACTTTGCAGTGTAGCGTGAAAGTGAAAATTGTTTATTATGGAAAGTTTTAACAATCGTTACATTTGTGAACATTAGTTTTGTTCCCTCCTGTGTATATTATACAAATATACAATGAATTTCTGTGTTCAATACTTATGAAATTTTTTATTATATTACAGCAAATATGATTATTAAAAGCATTAATGCAACAGTTGATCCCTGTGAGAATCTTCGTTCGTTTTTGTGTAGCGGTGTCATCTCAAAATTAGGTCCTGGTGAAAGCTCACCTGTAAGACGCATACACAGAAGATCAATGCTAAACATGTTGAAAGGTAGAGGTAGTTTTCCTAATGCAAATTACCAATTTATTACTTTCTTCTATATTCAATAGAAGAAAGTATTGGATTCGTAAAAATTTTCGACCTCAGGTTTTTGATAGATTAACACATTTTGAGAGCTGTAGAACACGATTTGACCATTTTTAGAAAATGTCTGTCTGTCTGTCAAAATTTTGTGGCAACTGCATCTCAGGAACTACTGCACAGAATTTCATACAAATTGGTCTGTACTTGCACCTTGACATAAATTAGTGCCTATCAACTTTTGGTAAAAATTGTCTTACAGTTTGCGTTGCCATCCCGCCTTTTCTAAATTTTTAACATGGTGATGTAGGACAAAATTTTCTATAAATGTGCATAAAGAGAATTATTTTTTAGTAATCATTATGAAATTTACAAGAATTATTTATAATAGAGATAGACAACTGGGAATTTTTTTTTATATGTGTAGGAGCCTCGCCACCCTCCCTGGGGGGGGGAGTCCCCCCTATAGGGGAGTAAATTTTCATGATGGGTATCTTTCAAAAGAGATCGCCAATACCTTCAAAACGAATGATTAAACCATCCACCTGCGATAATTTAAAATAAAGAAATAAAGTTATCGATTTTTTTCATTTTTAATATATTATATATATATATATATTGTTTTTTTTTTTTTTTTAATGTAATATTGACAATAAAATTGACTTTTTTTGGATATTTAGTGTTACATATTACTTCTCTAATAAGGAAATAGTCTACATTATCAAGGAAGATAATTTTTTTAAATAATATTTTTAATACATTATTTTTACTGAGTGAATTTGTATAGGAAACTATAGAAGAAAGTCATGTGGGGGCCACAACATACTAGTTTTTTGTCGAGTTTCCGTGATCGCTTAGGTTCAGAAATAAAATATTTCACGGAACATCAACATTCATTTCAATAAATATGACGCAAAAGAGCAATTTTTCTAAAATTAACAATATATGTATACCTCCTAACACATAGCTAAGAAAAAGTTTCATTACGTGCTATTTTCTACTTGACAAGAAAAAATATAAACTAGTATGTTGTGGCCACCAAAAGACTTTCTTCTATATTTTCCTATACAAATTCACTCAGTAAGAATATTAAAAAAAAAAAAAAAAAAAAAAAAAAAAATACGATTTTTTTTTTACGTTTTTTTTTTCGTTAAAAGTAAAAAAAAAAAATGATAACTTTGTTTTAAATTTTCACATATTTATAGTTCAACTATTCGTTTTGAAAGTATTGACGAGATATTTCGTAAGATACCCATCTTGAAAATTTACCCCCCCCCCCTAGTGCGGGAAGCGATGCCCCCACATGCACAATTTTTTTTTCCTAATTAACTACTACTATTATCAATAATTCATATTAATTTTACAATCACAGATTAAGAATAACTCTCATTATGTACATTTAGACGAAATTTTGTCCTGTTCTGCCATGTTCAAAATTTAGGAAAAATACGATCACAGCGCCACCTGGTGAGCGATTGATCCCCAAATCTAATCAGCACCAGTTTATGTCAGGGGACAACTATATACCAAGTTTGGTTAAATTTCGTTTAAAATATATATACGATTTTTTTTCTAAGTTTTTTTTTTTGTTGTTTGTTTTTTTTGTCAAAAGTAAAAAAAAAAATCGATAACTTTGTTTTAAATTATCACAGCTTTATAGTTCAACCATTCGTTTTAAAGGTATTCACGAGACCTTTCGAAAGATACACATCTTGCAAATTTACTCCCCTCGAGGGGTGACTTCCCCTCCAGGGGGGGGGGGGAGGCTCCTACACATACAAAAAAAATTTCCCAGATGACTATCTCTATTGCAAATAATTCTTGTAAATTTCATAATGTTTACTAATGAAAAATTCTCTTTATGCACATTTATACAAAATTTTGTCCTATATCACCATGTTAAATATTTAGAAAAAGCGAGATGGCAACGCAACTTTTAAGACAATTTTTACCAAAAGTTGATAGGTACTAATTTATGTCAAGGTGCAACTATACACCAATTTGTATGAAATTCTGTGCATTAGTTCCTGAGATACAGTTGCCACAAAAATTTGTCACACACAGACATTTTCTAAAAATGGTCAAATCGTATTCTACAGCTCTCAAAACGTGTAAATCCATCAAAATCCCGATGTGGAAAATTTTTACGAATCCAATACTTTCTTCTATTGAATATAGAAGAAAGTAAAAATAATAATTCTTTTTTGTGCATGTTTCTCGTAAAGTTACTTTTGTGTTTAAATAAATACTTCACGTTTTCTGGTTGATAAAAATACATATAATATTTAATTTATTAAAAGAATAATTAGCACTTCTGTAAATATGAAACATATAAGTTATTTATATATTCAGAATCCGAACTCGTCACATAGAACTATGCTATAAGTATATGTATATTATTATCATTATTACATAATATATGGATTTTAGCATATTTTACTAAATAATGTTTCACAGGAATTAATTTTACATCTTTTAAATGTATGTTAGGAATTTTTACGGAAATAAAAGAATAAAAGTTTTATAAGAGATTAAGAAATGTTATAGTCATATGTATGTATATATATACATATATATATAAAAGTCGCCACCCGCCATTTTATTTTGTCACAAATCATTATATAAACATGCAGTTGGCTTCAATCGACTGGTATATTGTCTAGTTATTAATGCAATTGTTAAAATTTGTTTAGGGGATGTTCAACATAATAAAACTTGCATGATGTTCATTTTTTCAAATGCTAACAACCATTTTGGAATCTATAATCAAACTCCTGTAATCGATGTACTAATTGTATATTTTCTATTAATTCTTCACTGAATTACAATTGAAAATGTGTTAGGGACTTTCTCTTTAAAGTACAAAAAAAAAAAAAAAAGTCAAATTCAAGCTCATTTATAAATGTATCATATACACTCATATATACTCCTATAACTCACTAGCTGACCCGTCCTACTTCGCACGGATGAACAAATTTTAGTTAACGATGAATTGATATGCAAAAAATAAAAAAAATATCAGTTTATATGTTATAGTCAGGCAATATTATCAACTGGAAAGTCAAAATATAATTTTACAATTATTTTTTTCAATCAGTTGTTAAATGTTGGTAATTTTTACTTTATGTTATTTATTTATTTATTTCATAAAAAGAAGCATGTCTTTACTCATGAATAAAAAATATTGAAAAATAAACCTATAACATGAATATGTGTTTGATAAAGTTGACGTCATAATTGCTTTAATTATTATTTATTTGTTCTTATAATATTAATTTCTATTAAACACAGAGCTTATGTGTTTTTAATTTTCTTAAATTTAACGTCCGAAAAGTAATCTGGTTATTGTTTTAGTAATGGTTCTCCATTAGTGATCGTTAATATTTTTTGTGATTTTGACGGTGAATTAAAAAGGTTATCGCAAATACGTAAAGTCCTTCGAGTGAAACGTCCTAGCTATTGCGTTGCCAAATTTTAAATATCGCCAAAGAAGCCCTATACAAAAGTAGATTTCTAACGCGAATGCACATTTAATTTATTTTAAATGAACCGTGTTTCCAATCAACATAATGAAACTTGCATAATCAAATGTCATTTGAAATTCCCTAGCGGCTGTATATTGCGCTACTTGCTTTCGGAAAAGATTTTATATCAATCATCCTTGGCGGGAAAAAAAAAAAAAATGATTGCCAAGTTATCTCGCAAATATATCTAATTTTTTCCATAGCTGATGGTTTTTAATAATGTATATTAAGGGAAAAATCAATAATATGAAACAATATTCGTATAATATATACTATTACAAAATCTGGTGTGAAAAAACCACACGACTTCCATTACCCACTATTAAACGTATTATATACATTTCTTGGAGATATTAAGTACATGCATTTTTTTTTTTTTAGATTTTCCAGTAAGAGAAACTTGATACACGTATAAAGACACCTACAACAAAGTTTACATAGTGAGTTAAAAAATAAAGGGAAAAAATAGACAGTTATTTTTTTCAACACGAATTACCGAGATCTAAAACTGAACTTCCTAATCAGGATGACCGTTTGTATTCCTGTAATATGCACGTAATACTTGTGAAAGGTTATCTAAATTGAATTCATGAAACAATTTTCAAGAAAATCGTTAGAGCCGTTTTTGAGATACCAAATTTTACCAAAACTTGGCATACTTAATTATTGACCGGAAAACAATAATTACATACAAAAGGATATTTAGTAGGAAGTTAACATGGCGAGTTTGAAAAAAATTCGTACAGCCGTTTTTAAAGGAAGGCACTTATGAGATCTGAAATTGAGCTGCTTATAGAGGACGCCTATCAATTTTCCTGAACTATCCAATTATATCATTCGAAAGGACATCTAATAGATTGTTTATATAGCAACTTTGAAGAGAATCGTTTGGGCTGTTTATGAGGTACGGGCTTACGGTCCCATTTCCGGTTTTCGATGACCCAGTTCCAGTTTTTCAATTTTCACCAAAATTTGGAAAATTCATCTGTACATCAGACCTGAATCAATTGTGAAGATTTGTAGTTCTATCTTTATTAATTTTGGAGATATGACACCCGGAAAATTTCACACATTCGTACACACACACACACACACTGAGCAATTGCCAAAAACTACTTTTTTGGACTCAGGAGGCCTTAAAACATATAAGTCAGGTAAAACTCTATATCGAATTTTTGGACCGAATACAATACTTCCACTACCTACGGTAGTATGGTAATTGAAGTAAAAACATAGATCTCGTATTTAATACGAAAATATACAGATTTTCGTATTACGTTTTCGATCTCGAAATACAAAAATCGCCAAGGACGACCGATATCAAATCTATGCTTTGTTTTCAATTAAAATATTGAAAATTTGAATAAAAAATGTATTTTACCAAAATTTATTATAGCCTCTAGCACTTAGAGACAGTGTAACTTTTGATTAGTATAAAAAAAGAAAGAAATAGAAATCGGCTTTTTAGTTCTAGCGATCGATCTCTACATATACATATAAACCTTTCCTCTTTATATATTAGTATAGAGCATAGATAGGTTAAATAGGTTTCTAATCAACATAATGTAACTCAAATAATTAAATGCTATTTGCATTGCAGTAATGGTTGTATGCGCTATGTATATTGAGCTACTTGTCATAGCTGTTAGTTGTTAAAAATAATCGTCAAATAAATTTAAACTTCTCAATTATTCTTTTAACAAATGCATAATGAAATGCAGACGATATTTTTTTAATTCACTTTTTATATTATTATTCGCGAGAAAATATATTTTATTATATGTCGAAAAATGAATTAACCCGTAAAGTTTTTGGGCAACAATTATAAAATAAATAATTTAATAAAAGTTTAGAAGTAACGCTTAGATCATTATATTATATCATATCATATTAAGTTATATTATCAGAAAAATAAACATTTTTAACGCTATAATGACGTCAGATTTAACGTGTAAATTTAACATTTCGCAAAGCTTTATATGAATTTCAATTTAATTCACGTGCAAATATATTTCTTTTCTTTTCATGTCAAGATATTTTGAAAACAAAATGAACATGTACTAAATGTTTCTTTTATGTTGGCAGCAGCTAATTTTTTTAATATTTCATTATTTCCATTTCTATTATGGCTTTTATGGGGATTTTAATTAAAATGCTCAAAATTTAAACTAAAATTTATTTTATCAAAATTAAATATAGCTTATAACAATCAGGCATACTGTAGCTTTTGGTCCGTGAAAGAAGTTTTAAAATCGGTTCAGTAGTTTCAGAGATTACCCTCCACAAACATACAATTTTTTGCGCTTTATATAATGATATAGATTATAAGTCATATATAAATTCATCTTTTAATTCCGCAATGATAATTTTTTTAATGTTACAGAATTAGACATTTCTATGATACATTTCATATTTCTAATTATGGCAAGAAAAAAATTCTTCACCTAAAACTCTTATAGAGAATCGAATATATTTTATAGTTCGGTATTTTAAGAAATTAAAAATTAATTAAAAATTGAAGCTGTAGGAGATTTTTCAAATTAAAATAATAATAATAACAATAAATTTTCTTGTCAGTTATTTTCGCATGTGTAAAATTATTAACTAGCTGTACATTAGAAATATATATAGGGTATTATATACTGCCATAAATTAACTAAAAAATTTAATAGTAAAAAGTATAAGCATTAGAAAAAATAGGTACTAGGATTTTTTTTTTTTTTTTAAAACAAGCAATTATATTTAAAAAAAGAATCATCGCCAAATAGTGTCAAAAATTTAAAGTCGCCAAAAGAGTCATATATTAAAGCTGCAACGCAAAATTGTCTGGAAATTACAAATTTCTTTCTATTCTAAAGGAAAAAAAAAATACTGATTTTTAGCATAATATTTCATTAAAAACATATAATAATAAGGTGGTATTAAATATTATGTATTTCAATTTGACTTTGAATAGGAAGATTTTTATATCATTTTACTGCTTTTGCCTTATGTTATGCACAACTAATACGCCTATACAGTGAAAGGTAAGCCAGTGAATACGCGAACAGATCCCCGCAAGGGCTAATAGCGAAGTGAGTCGGGGAGAAGGAAAACTTTCCTTGGGGGTTGGTGAGCGGAGCGAGCAGTAGGCAGCTCCCTAGTTTTTAAAATAATAGGAAAAAATATAGGGCTTTTTCTTTTCCAATTAAAAACAAAAAATATTTGAAGTTGCCATTACGAAAACAAATTTAAAATAAATAATAAACGATGTAACCGATAAGGACAATTGGAACATGTTTATAAAGTAAACAAACTGCTTGATTTCGTTACACTTGCTTAAAACTTTTAAAAGTTCTGTTGAAAATAAAATGTTTCATTAAAATTTTATTTATCAAATATGTTCGCTTGATATTCTGTGACACTCCCCCCCCCTCTCTTTTTTTTTCTATTGAAGGTATTTTGGATAATACCCAAGCTGAGCCTGGGAGTGCTTCAGAAAAAATGAAAATTGTTTATGACTCGTGCTTAGATTACGGTAAGTATAGAAACTTCATCAAACTCAGCATTACGCAGCCTCTCCCAACGAGATATATAAAGTAGAGTGATAAATGGTAACCCTTGAGAAGGTCCAAGATGAGTCATGTCTCCTTGCACCTGCATATTTGGTGGTTCCCTTGGTAACAGCTTATTTTCAGTAAATTTCTATGGTTGGAGATTGTTCTTCGCATAAGTCTTAACCGCCAATGTTTTTGTTTACTTATGTAGTTTAATATTCTTTTGTTCTAAATCAGTTTCTCATTTTGATTTTGATTTTACTTTTTTTTTTTATTTCGTGTAGTTGAACTTTAACCGACAAAATGCTTAAAAATAGTTGAAAAATTATTATTTGTTGTTAAATTTAGCTCTTTAAAAGTTTATTTATTTATTTATTTTTTTTTATAAACACTTTTAAACTTTGTTCGGAAACGATGAAAAAAAAAAAAAAAGGTATTTTATTATTTATTAAAATGTGAAAGATGTGTAAAACTATTTTAAAAACAATTTATTTCGGTCATAGGACTGTCGTCTTACCTAATAATAATGATAATTTGTCGAACTGATATTTTAAATGCCAAAATAGCGATAAAGTGCCAAATACAGCAACCTATTGGAGCATGTCACGTGATTCATCTTGAACCACGGAAAGTTAATCTTTCATCCATTGAATCAGCACTCTAATTTATATATCTCGTTTGCCTCTCCCCTCCATCTATTTTATTTTCATATTTCGTTTTTAATAAGAGTGATTTAAAAATATTTAACTTAGGAATATTTTTAAAAAGTTATACTGAAGCACTGATATGCTCGAAATTAAAAGACCATATTTTAATGTTGTCTACAGACGAAAAAATTGCTGAGAAAGTTATAAAATTTTGTGAGACATCATGAAGGTATGGGAATTAGTTTGAGCGATTAATAAACAAATTAATTCAAGTTTTTGCCATTAAGGACCGTTTTTTTAATGAATTACGCATTTCCTGAACCGTGGCCTGCCCAGTCCCCCTCACTTCACTCCATGCCACTTCTGGCTTTCGTGGAATTTGAAAAGTCTGGTAAGACGTGATAATCCAAGAACTTTACCTGATCGTAAAGCACGGAGTAAAAAGATAGGAGAAGAAGGTAACGCTGAAATTTTGTGATGTTGTTTTCTAATGTTTACAGATGGCGCCAGCGTGCAATCCTTCCTTCTCTGCAGCTTCCGCAATGTTATTCAATGGGGAAATGTCTCGTTTTAATTATTTTTTTTTTAAATAATATCAAGCTGAAAAAATTTCGATTGAAAGCAAATTTCATTAAATAGAGTATTCTAACCAACATGTTTTTTTAAGAGCCATTTTATACTAATTTTACTTTGAAAGAAAGCTTTTAAAAAATGACGATTCTTATGAACCGAAGCTAGCTAAAACAGACAATTGGGAGGAAGGAGAATGGATGAAATTTTGTAAAGAAATAAATAAACTTACTTTAGGTGCAGAAAACACGAACTCGGACTTCATTTTTCTCCTAGGGCTTTTTTTTTTTTTCTTCTTATCACTATCATAGCCTGTTTTACAACTAGGAACGAAGCATTTATTTGAAACATCTGAATTATGCAGTTTTAAGAACTTACAAAGAAATTAAATTGCTTAAAATAAAAATTTTTAAATGTACTCCAGCAAAATTCTATTGAAAACAGTAGCATATCCGCGCCGAGGTAGGGAGGAATGACAAGTGGCGCCCTCAATATTTACCAAAAATTTAGATCACAGTTTCGTAGCTTTCTCCCATTGGACCTTCAACTCCTATTAATATTACTCCGTGTCGTAAAGACAACATTTCACAACATGTTCGTAACATTTCCCCGAAGACACTGCGGTCAGCTGTGGAACATGCAATCTTTCGATTCCGCATGGCAGCTGGCAATGATGGCCGCATGTTAAACATGTCTTGTTGTAATAAAATTTGTAAACTATCATAAATGTACGCCAAATATGTTATTCCTTAAAAAACACTCCCTAGTGGCGAAAATTTGAACTATTTTTTTTCTTTTTTTAATTCGCTCTTTTTTTTTTTTTTTTTTTTTTCTGCAACAATAGTGCTTTCTCAAAAAAAGTACCACTAAACTGGCATTTTTAAGTAGTAATTACAAAACATTGAATGAACACCATAAAATGCTATAAACGCGGAGTAATTGTTTCGGGTCGAAAGAACACACGACCCAACGTCATGCAAACGAAGTAGACACGAGTGCTGCAGTTAAAGCGGCAATGAACTGGATTGCTTAGAACTTTTTCTAAACAATTTACTTGTTTAAAGTGTTGTGTTATTTGAGTTTGTTTATAGATGAATTATTTTTTATACTTTCATAAGAAAAAAAAAAAAGGAAATTGTTTGTTTAGCCAAATTTTTAAGACGGCAATTATCCGTGAGCGTGTATTAAAAGTTCTGTTCAAATCACTGTAGCAAAATAACCTTTCGACTATTAAAAAAAAAAAAAAAAAAAAAAAAGAAGAAGAAGAAAAATTCACAAGATAAACTTTTATAAAACCATTAGATTTTTTCTTTCCTGTAACATTTATAGATCTATTCAATCTGCCATTTGAAAAAAATTTACAGTTTAAAGAAATGATTTTTTAAAAGTGTTTTAAATTCAAAAATTAAGATTGTTTTTATATAACTAATTTATTTATTTATTTATTTTTTAATTATCGGTTTTGTGCTGTTTTATAGTTTCTTTGTTTATAATATTCAGTATAAAATTGACTTATAATTACTCATTAATGTAAAATATACTTTTGAAATTGAGTAACATTAAAAAGCAGTTTAATGTCCTATAAAAATATAGATATAATCAGACTGAAAAATTCCGTCTCCTTTATTTATGAGTTTGTAAATCAGAAAAGTAATTGCTTATCAACCATTTTTTTAAGAGTACTTTAACGATTTATTTTACTTAATTCTATTTGTTTAAGTTGTAAGAAATATTGTTACCCAGTTTTTGCTTTATTAAAAAGAAAAAAAAAAAAAAAGAAGAAGAAGAAGAAGAAAGAGGAAAGAAACACTCATTAATATTTACTTCTTTGATATGAAAATCAAATTTATGAAACTAGCATAGTTTCATGGAACAAATTAAAATGGAAAGGAATATTTCTTAATAAATCAAATAAAATAAAAATTAATAAAAATTAAAAATTCTGTCGAAGACAGAATTTAGTTTAGTACGGAGAACTATTATTTTCAATCTCGAAGATTTTTATTTTTTATTTTTTATTTTTTATTTTTTTATAAAATTTTTTGACCGTAAAACTGGGCCACGCCCTTTTTTAAATGACTGTAAAGAGTTAAAATGGATTGTTGCCACCTAAATTTCAGGCTTTAGTTAATTTGAAAAAATGTAGTTGTCATGTCGAAACACTGTTTGCGCCCCTGGATTCAGAAATTTGCCCCTTTCATTTAGTACCAAATTTGTTACGATAGGACTCATATTTCTAATTTAATTTCGTGTTAAACAAAACTGGTCTATAAAAACTCCAGATTGACACTAATACTCCTCCTTCCTAATAATAATATTTTTTTAGGAAGTATTTTTTAAAAATTAATTTATAATATATTTTCTAATTTATGTATAAACGAAAGGAATTATATATGTATATATATATATTAGATATCTTTAAAAAAATGTAACCTTAATATTTTAGCATTTGATAGGTACATGTCAATACTAACACAACAAAAATAAAACTGATTGTAACACGTTGCTAAAACTAGCACAGAAATGTTGCGATACATGTTAAGATTCAATAAGAGACAAAAACAATTTAATTACTTACGCCCACGTGAGTAAAAAAGGACCATTAAACATAATGACGAAGAAAATTTAGGGCCTCAGAAATAATAATTGGAATAAAAAATGGATTAATAATTGGAATAAAAAATGCTTAAAAATAGAAGTAAAATATCATCAGGGAGCATGTACGTCATAAAGCTGCGAAAGCTGCAACGATTTCGTAAAACAATATAGCTAACAATAGGAAATATATATAGTTTATGCCCCGATCGAGCAGCAAAATCATTTTAAATGAGAAAAAAAACTTTTCATATATACATAAATTGTTTATACGTTGAATTAAGGCCATCCAATTGCTATTTAAAATTTCTCAATTTCAAAAACTTACTTTAGTTCATTGAGTAATAACAAAACAAATTTTTTTTTTTTAATTAATTAATTTAAATATTATTAAAGAAATATATTTTAATAAAATTGTTATGTATTGAAATATTTTTTTTCTGAAACGAAATAAAATTAAAATTTACAAAATAAAAAATAAAAATTCTATTGCATTAATGCAAATTATTATTTCTTTCTTTTTTTATTTTTGGGGAAAAAAATGGAATAAACTTACAAGAATTTCTAAAAAAAAATTTGTTAATTAATAAAATAAATTATATTGAATTATTACATAAAAAAAAAAAAAAAAAAAAAAAAAAAACAAGGTTTTAATAATAACTCAAATTTTCTAGAGAAAATAAAGTTATATTTTGCACTTGTTTCGATTTGTACGAACTGAATTGACTTTTCCTTTAGAGTATTTAGTTGGAAAACTAAATGCACTGATTTTAGTTTATACAGTTTGGAAGCGCACTAAATAGAGACTTTACGAATGGCTAGTGCAAAAACTAACCCAAGTAATCAATTTTGACTTTATTAACGCTGCCAGAGATAAATACGTTAATATATTTTAACTAATAACGTTCTTCCTAATTACAAATTGGAAAATCCGGCTTCGAGGTGAACACGGAAACGTTACATACTATCTATGCGCCATATGTCATGTCTGTAAGTGCGGTATATTGTTCTAGAAACCGTTGACAGTTGTAAAACTAACACAAGTTGAATCAGTTTTGACTTTACAAACGCGAACAGAGTTAAATACCTTAATATATTTTAACTAATAACGTTCTTCCTAATTACATATTTAATATTTCGGCAGACAGTTGACAGTTGAAAAATTAACATGAGTTGAATCAGTTTTTGATTTTACGAACGCAGCTAGAGCTGAATACGTTAATATATTTTAACTAATAACGTTCTTCCTAATTACAAATTTGAAAATCCGGCTTCGAGGTGAACACGGAGACGTTACAGACTATCTGTGTGCCATATGTCACGTCTGTAAGTGAGGTAGATTTTTGTAGAGACAGTTGACAGTTGAAAAACTAACACAATTTGAATCAGTTTTGACTTTACGAACGCAGCTAGAGCTGAAAACGTTATTACATTTTAACTAATAACGTTCTTCTTAATTACATATTTAAAATTCCGGCAGACATTTAACAGTTGAAAAATTAACACGAGTTGAATCAGTTTTTCAATTTACGAACGCGGCTAGAGCTGAATACGTTAATATATTTTAACTAATAACGTTCTTCCTTATTACAAATTGGAAAATCCGGCTTCGAGGTGAACACGGAGACGTTACAAACTATCTATGCGCCATATGTCATGTCTGTAAGTGCGGTATATTGTTCTAGAAACCATTGACAGTTGTAAAACTAACACAAGTTGAATCAGTTTTGACTTTACAAACGCGAACAGAGTTAAATACTTTAATATATTTTAACTAATAACGTTCTTCCTAATTAGATATTTAATATTCCGGCAGACAGCTGACAGTTGAAAAATTAACATGAGTTGAATCAGTTTTTGTTTTTACGAACGCAGCTAGAGCTGAATACGTTAATATATTTTAAGTAATAACGTTCTTCCTAATTACAAATTTGAAAATCCGGCTTCGAGGTGAACACGGAGACGTTACAGACTATCTGTGTGCCATATGTCACGTCTGTAAGTGAGGTAGATTTTTGTAGAGACAGTTGACAGTTGAAAAACTAACACAAGTTGAATCAGTTTTGACTTTACGAACGCAGCTAGAGCTGAAAACGTTATTACATTTTAACTAATAACGTTCTTCTTAATTACATATTTAAAATTCCGGCAGACATTTAACAGTTGAAAAATTAACACGAGTTGAATCAGTTTTTCAATTTACGAACGCGGCTAGAGCTGAATACGTTAATATATTTTAACTAATAACGTTCTTCCTAATTACAAATTTGAAAATCCGGATTCGAGGTGAGCACGGAGACGTTACAGACTATCTGAGTGCTATTTGTCATGTCTGTAAGTGAGGTAGATTTTCCTAGAGACAGTTGAAAGTTGAAAAACTAACACAAGTTCAATCAGTTTTGACTTTATAGACGCGAACAGAGTTAAATACGTTAATATATTTTAACTAATAACGTTCTTCCTAATTACATATTTAAAATTCCGACAGACAGTTGGCAGTTGAAAAACTAACACAAGTTTAATCAGTTCTGACTTTACGAACGCGGCTATCTGTGGGCCGTATGTCATGTCTGTAAGTGCGGTAGATTTTTATAGACACGGTTAAAAGTTGAAAAACTATCACAAGTTGAATCAGTTCTGACTTTACGAAAGCAGCTAGAGTTGAATATGTTAATATATTTTAACTAATAACGTTCTTCCTTATTACAAATTTGAAAATCCGGATTCGAAGTGAGCACGGAGACGTTACAGACTATCTGAGTGCCATATGTCATGTCTGTAAGTGCGGCACATTTTTATAGAGACAGTTGAAAGTTGAAAAACAAACACAAGTTGAATCTGTTTTGAATTTACGAACGCGGCTAGAGTTGAACAAGTTAATATATTTTAACTAGTAACGTTCATCTTTATTACAAACTTTAAAATCCGGCTTCGAGGTTAACACGGAGACGTTACAGACTATCTGTGTGCCATATGTCATGTTTGTAAGTGCGGTAGAATTTTCTAGAAACAGTTAACAGTTGAAAAACTAACACAAGTTGAATCAGTTTTGACTTTACAGACGCGAACAGAGTTAAATACGATAATATATTTTAATTAATAACATTCTTCCTAATTACATATTTAAAAATTCCGGCAGACAGTTGACAGTTGATAAACTAACACAAGTTGATCACTTTTGACTTTACAAACTCGGCCAGAGTTGAATACGTTAATCTATTTTAACTAATAACGTTCTTCCTAATTACAGATTTGAAAATCCCTCTACGAGGTGAACACGGAGACGTTATGGACTATCTGTGCGCCGTATGTCGTATGTCTGTATCTGTGGTAAATTTTTCTAGAGACAGTTGGCTGTTGAAAAACTAGCACAAGTTGAAACAGTTTTCACTTTATGCACTGTTAAAAAATTTTTTGTGAATTTACAGAGAATCTATTGGTAATTAATTATATTAAGTCTTATGTAAATTTACGGAGGATTAAAAACAGAGATTCTGTCAAAATATAGAGAAACTACACTGCAAATTAATCATAGTCTCTGTAAATTTACATAGATCAAAATATTCAAGTCTCTGTAAATTTAAATCTGTAAAACATCATAGTCTCTGTAAATCTACATATGCAAAAATATGCAAGTCTCCGTAAATTCGATCATGTAAAAGCATATAAGACTCTGTAAATTTACCATTGTAAAAATAACCACGTCTCTGTAAAATTACATATGGAAAAACATCCAAGTCTCTGTAAAATTACATACGTAAGAACATCCAAGTCTCCGTAAATTTCGTATATAATATTATGAAAATCTCAGTAAATTTATCCATGTAAAAATACCTAATATCTGAATGCCCCACCATTGGCTGAGAAGCTCTGCTCTCAACGTTTGAAGGCGGAAGGCGCATGGTTCGATCCCAGGTTGCGATTTTCGACCTACCCATTCGGAATTTTCCGCGGATTTCTCCAAAACTTGTATAAATAAGGTATAAGACATTTTAGAAAGACCTACACTTACGACAATCCCCACAGGTCTAGAAACCTAGCACATCCAATCGGCTTTAACTAACGCCGATTAAATATTAGTATGTTTACAAGCGTATCGAAGACACTCTAAATTGGCATATTACTTAAAATAAATTTCATATTATTATCAATTTATAAGTACAAAAATATCCAACAGTAAGTTTATATTCATGAATATAGGTAAGAATCTGGTAAATACGTTACATAAGTACAGATTCTTATACAACTTAAGGAAAAGAAACTTAAAGTTGGATGTTTTTGCACTTGTAGATTCATAGCCTTGGGATTTATTTTAAATGCGCGTCAGTTTAGAGTGTTTAGAATATAGGCTTCTAAATATACTAATATTATTGTGGTGCTAAAATCACATTGGTTACTCCAGAGTTCTAGGCCTGTATACAATGCCTTATGTGTAGGTCATTCTAAGGTGTTCTATCCCTTATTTACAAAAGTTTTTTAAGAAAACCTTGGAAAATTTCGAATGGGTAGACTGAAAATCTCAACCTGAGATCGAACTTCGCACCTCCCACCTTCAAACTTTGAGATCAGAACTCCTCGGAAATTGATGGGACAAGAAGACCGGACTTTAGTATATATATAGACATACTATATATTTTTTATCAAAACTACATTAAAATTCAGAGGTATAAAATTGGTTAAGCTTGTATTACCTTTGGTAGGATTTTTATTGATGCACTTTAACAGGTCTTTAACTACAATTTTTATTAATGTTGTGGTATATTTTGCATCCATTAAACTTTTAATAAAAAATTTAAAAAAGAAGCTAATTTATATTATGGTACTTCTAATAAAATGATCAGAAATAATTGCAAAATATATCATATGTTTGCTTAATATTGCTCGGTTATATTTAGTCCATACCAAAAACAAAACTTAATTCCCTCATTTAATATGACTCAATAGTGAAAGATCTCACAGGTCTAAATCTAAAATTTTGATTTGATAATTATGACATATTGATGGTTTTTGCTCGGCTGAAACCAAAACTAGATTTTACTCTATCACATACATATATTTATCAATACAAGGTGCGCTATTTTTTTCATGACTCTTCTACCAATATAATTATACGGTTACTTTTATAGTATGATTCCATGATTAATTACAATTAATCATGGAATCATACTAGAAACTACCGAAAGAGAAGGTATTGTGTCAGTAGACACCCTGTATTTGCAAAAGCTACGTGTAACAGAGGAAAATTGGCTTCATTTTCGGCTTCAGCACATCAAAAATATAGGTATCAACTAAAATAAATAAATTAAATTTTGCCAACATTATATTTGTAGATCTGTGTTAACAACCTCAGTTTCTTTCATTCAAAAAATACATCCACTTTTTAAATACACTTTAAAAATAAATATATTAACTAATATACATATATATATTGCATTTTGATTAGATATTAACTTAAACAATTAAGAATGTAATTAAAACACTAATCGTTTAAAATTCATTATGCTCTTAAAAAGGTGTAAACTTTCTAAATTGGGGGAAAAAAAAGAAAGGAAGAAGTACTAAAAATTTGTTAGGTACACTACCTTTCCATAATGACCGCACACTTTCGATTTCAGACACTTTTTAAAGTATTTCAAAAAATGTTAAACAAATCATTTTGAAACTTCAGGGATGTGAAAGTACGACCAGTAAAAATAATTAAAGTAAAATGAAAGTATTTGGCTTAACCCTGTAATAATTAATGCTTGAAATACGATATGGCAGTAGCATGTGATTATAGGACTCTTTCTCATTAACTTATTAAGTTTATATGTCTCTAACGCATATAATCAGGGAGATAAAGGTTTCTTTGAAAAATTGCAAAAAAAATTTCTTTTTTTTTTTTTTTTTTTTTTTTTAGCAATAACACGCAAAATATGAAAAGACTGTGCAAAGTTATTTTCAGGAAACTGGACATACAATAATAAACACTGTATACTGCAATCAGAATGAAATAAATATTAAATATCTAATGAAATATGAGTATTTTTACTAAATTTCTAACTGCGCATGCGTAAATATTCAGTGAAATTTCATTTTCAAAATTTAACAGTAAAATTTTTTGAGCTACTAAAAACCCCAAACAAAGATCGTGTAAACTGAAAAAGTTCTATGTCATACAGAGCTGCCAACCAAATCCGGCAAATTGTTAGTACCCACCCACCCCCCTTCCCCTACACCACTTAATTTTTAGAGTAATTCTCTTCAAATATATTTACGATGAATGAAGAAAACAAATTCTCTAAAAATTAAGTGGTGTAGAAAAAGAGGCGGTAGTAACAATTTGCCGGATTAGGTTGGCAGCTCTGGTCATAGAATAAACTGAATTTCAGCTGTTCCCCAACAAAGAAATTGTTAAGAGGGTTTTCCCAATATTTATTTACAATCACAGAAAATTGCATTACCGTTCATCGAATTAAAATAAATATGTGAGCAAAACTCCTTATACTTGAGCGTTTCTTCGAGAGAAACTGAAGACCGGTTCATTCTTTGGCGAAGAACTTTTTCAGTTTACACAATACTTGTTTGGGTTTTTATATAAGTAGTTTAATGCATTTGGCTACTAAATTATACAAATGAAATTTAGCTAAAACTTAGTCATGCGCAGTTAAAAATTATTTAGTAAAAATGCTCACATTTCATTAGATATTTAATATTTTTTTTCATTCTGATTGCAGTATGTTGTATCTAGGGTTTCCCGAATATAGCTTTGTACTGGATTTAATACCTTGCATGTTATAGCAAAAAAAAAAAAAAAAAAAAAAAAAAAGAAAGAAAGAAAAAGAAAAAAAAAGAAAGAAAAAAAAAATGTTCGGCAATTTTTTAAAGAAATCTTTATATCTCCCTGATTACATGCGGTTGAGACTTAAAAAATTATACAGAAAATGAGAATGAGCCCCATAATCATATGCTACAGCCAGAATGTATTTCGAGCATTATTTTATACTGGGTGATGCCAAATGCTCTCATTTTTCTTTAATTTTTTACTGGTCCCATTTTCACTTTTGGCACAAACAAATAACTGAACTACATGAGGTATAACATGTTTTTTACACTCCTGAAGTTTCAAGATGATTTGTTAAGTACTTTTTGAGTTATTTTAAAACGCATCTGAAATCGAAAGTGTCCGGTCATTTATGGAAAGGTAGTGTATTAAATGAATTTGAATTTTTAAATATTCACATTGATTTTTATATTAGCTAAAGAAAAGAAATTACTACTTCATTTCCATATAAAGGTCTCTCTTAAAAACTAGGCATACAATTTTGGTAGTTTATTTAAAAAATAATTTTTGTGCAACGTATTAATGAAATGCGTAACTTGTCACTTAAACCAAGACTAACAAATTTGATGCAAATTTTATTTCAAACTGTAACAAATTTTGAACATTTTTCAATATTCTGTTTTTAATAAAATTGGTTTTTAAAAGTTATTTTATTTGAAAATAAAAATTCTCATTTCAGATCAGATTTCTAATACGTTATCGTAGAACTATAGGAACGTATTAAAAGTTTGATACCTAAATAGTTTTAATTTTTATAATTAATTCAGTACAATGTGTAGAATAATTTCCTTAGTTATTGTAGTTTCTGGGATATAAATATTTTTAAATAGACGGCAAGTGGAGAGAAAATGTTCGCATGTATTAAATAGTATGAAAAGAAATATAGAGCTTTTAATATTTTTAAATATTAATTTAGGGTTCAGTGCAGATGAAACTCGGGTACTCTTTTGGTTTTCGTCACTAGTTCCATAAATTCAAATCTTTAAAATATATAACTTTTCGTTAAAAGAAACCATTAAATTATTTTGAATTAAAAAAATTTGGACTTTTTTTTTTTTTTTTTTTTTTTTTTTTTACAAAAACAAATTTAAAAACATTTTTTTTCTACAAAATAGGATCTAAAGAAGAAACAAATTCTACGTTTTTATACATGAAATCAGCATCCCGGTAATTTACTAGAATCATTGCAAAAAGCTCACTAAGAAGAAAAACATCTTTGCTGCAAAGAAAACATACAATTAAAAATAATTAAAAAATAAAACATACTGAATTAGATTAAAATTAAACTTATTAAACTTATTAAAATTAAACTTAAAATTAAACTTATTTTACTAACATAACACTGACCGTATCTTTTTTTTTTTCTAAATGACATTAACAAAAGATAAATGGTGAAAAACTCTTTAACAGGATAAATATTTGGTATTTGTAAATGTCTCTAATGAGGGTATTTTACGGCATTTTCTATTTTCATATTTCTTAGACAACTTGTTTCATTTCTTATATCAGGATCAATTTCCATTATAACTAGAAAAAAGAAAAATTATGCAAAATTACTATTGTAGGAAAACACTTCAACTATAAATTTTTAAAACAAAATCTACATCCTATGACATTTTAAGCAAATAATGAAAAGAAAGGATTGTAATTACATGGCACTAAAAAGAAAATTAAGTATACATAAGCGAATTTTAAAGTGTATCTTAAATATTATTACTTACAAACTTTGAATAAACACCATAAAATGCAATAAGCTCGCAACAATTGTTTCGGGTCGAAAAAACACACGACCCTTCATCAGACGAACAAATTAAGCACGAGTGCTGTTGTTAAAGCGGCAAAGGTGCGTTACCGCTTTGACTGCAGCACTCGTGCTTACTTTGTTCGCCTGATGAAGGGTCCTGTGTTTTTTCGACCCGAAACAATTCTTGCGAGTTTATTGCATTTTATGGTGTTTATTCAAAGTTTGTATGTAATGTTTTTTACAACGCCAGTTTTGTGGTGCTTTTTTATTAAATGTATCTTAAATACTCCATCTAAATAGAATCTAATGAAAAATCATCTAAAGAAAATAAAAAGAGATAAACATGGTATTTTAAATCATTAATACAGGAAAAAAATCACTTATATAATGAAATCATAAGATATTTAAGCACCATTTTATGAACGCCATTGTAACAGGAATATTTTTGAAGTATTTTATATTAAAAACAAGTATGAGTTGGATTGTATTTGGGAATAAGGCCGATTGACTGCTGTAGGTTCTAGGCCTACTTTGAAATGTCTTTATCCCCAAGAAAAGATCCCCCCCCCTTCCTATATGAAATTTTAAAGTTTGCCCCTGAGTTCACCCCCCCCCCCCCTTTTTCTTTTTTCTTTTATCAAATGCCTTAAAGTTTTCAGAAATTCCGAGACATTCCCAAAGTACAAGGAGTAGAGTGGGACTTTGATAACTATATCTAACGACATTTTCAAAAAATATTGAAAATAATTTAGACATTTTTAAGTAAGCCTCAATTTATTACCGAAAATCCCAACGTGGGTTGACTTTTAAGGGGTATTAGCCCATATTTACAGGAATTTCAGAGAAAACCTTGGAAAACACCGAACGGCTAGGACAGCATGCGCGACTACGTATCGAATTCATCACTTCCCGTCTACCAGCTTCAAGAACAGATACTCCTGTCCCCAAGACCCACTTTTGTCTATTGGATCATTATAGTAATATGAAGTAAGCAGCAAATGCAGCAAATTCTTTTTTACACAATTCGATTAGGAAATATTTCCAGTTTATTAAATATATTTAAAAATTATTTTCTAAGTATTATTTGGTCTTTAATAATTACATAAACTAATATAAATGCAAATTACAGTAATTTTTTGTGGTCTTAAGCTACAGGTAAATTCTTTTAATTAATATCCTTCTTTATTTCCATTATTAATATTATGATAATTACTTAAATATTCTATCTCCAAAAATTTAAATATTTAATGAAAACACTTTCCGCTGGTGAAGCATTAACTCCACCCCTCTCCTCAAACCCCTCAAAAGAAAGAATAGAAAATTAAAAGTTATAAATTAAATAAATAAATAAATAAAAATTGAATCACTTGATAAATAAGAATTCTCTAAAGATAAAATCTTTATTTTGTTTTTTAATTTATAAAATTTTCAATATGTAAACTATTGTTTATACAAGATGTAGGCGATTTATTTCAATTCTAGTCAAATTCTTGCTTTTTGATTTCGAAAATTCAGATAATGTTTCAGTCTTCACGTAGAAGATATAACGGTAAACATTTTTAATGGCATAGAGAGTTGTATAAAGAACATGAAAAAACTTGAAGAATATTAAAATAAAAATTGAAAACAACCGGTAGCAGATTATAAAAGAATATCAGAGGTGAAAGTTTTCAGGGGCTATCTTTATTTCCAAATCCCCCCCCCACTTCTAAATTTTTCCTTACAATGCCTTCAGAATTCTACAAATATCATTTATTATGGGAATAAATAAACATTTTAAATAATAGCCACGTAATAATAACCTTAATCTATTCTTCCACGATTAATTCTGTACTGATAAGTATAAAGGATTTAAGTCCATATTCTTGATTTTTCAGGAGACGAAAAATAAAGTTAAACTAACTAAAAAAAAAATCAGAAGAATCGATTAGGAAAAAGGGATTTCGTTGACTTATACTTTTTATACCATTCAATGATTGTCAACCTTCATTTAATAACGGGAAAAAATTGAATTAAATATTTTATACCATACATGAATGGTAAATTTCTGACTTGAACCTTTTTTTACCAATGGATTTTCTCAAAGACTAAATGACATAGACTTAAATCCTTTATACCAATCGATTGAGAATTTTTTTCTGAGTCTGACTATGTACTTAACTCAAAATCGACATTTTTGGACTTAAATCCTTTATACTTATCAGTACAGAATTTTGAATACAAATAGCAGTTTTTAGGGTTTTGTTATGTTAGGTAGTTTTTCACCCTTTGAATATGGAAATCAATTTATTGTCTCCTGAGAGAGTGAACTGCTCCTGAATCATCTCTAAACTGTACGACTCCATGAGTGGCCGTGCCATTCTACGCTCAGAGCTGATAAACGGCGATAAAGTGCTGAGTTCAATCCCAGGTCTAGCTCGTCGACCTAGCTGTTCGAAGTTTTCAGTAGTTTTCTCCGAGACGCATAAAATCTGGGCTGGGTCCCCTTAAAAAACACCCCCCCCTCAGACGGCACACTACCCCAGACCTAGGACCCTCGAGTCCTAGGCCTGGGGACTCGGCCATAGTTCCAAGCACTCTCTTAACTTTATAATACTCCGAATTAAAAACTGTCCAGTTATTAAAATCTTCCCCTTACAAAGAAGGAAAAGCAAAAACATGTTTAACAAAAATTATTTCTGTCAATGCAAAAACTTGTCTGAAAGTTTTTTGACAATGCGTTATTAAGCAGAATCTATTAGCTATATTTCAGTGAAACTGTACTTTTAAATTGCAGTTGCTCCACAATCGTCTGCGTCCGCCTCCCTTCATAAACATGTAACCGCAGTCTTGGCATGCTTATGATTATGGTATATTCATCCAGGATAATTCAAAAATACAGTTGGATTTTGTACTTAAAAGTAACGTTTTATGTGGATCGGTTATTTTGAGATATAAATTAGTCCGCAACATATAACAGCCTGGATAAAATTTCGTATTAATTTAAACATTTCCTCACTCAATTTGATATACATTCTGTACTTTGAATCCTTAAATATCAAACTGTATTCTGAAAAATATTAACTTGTCAGAAAATTTAATTTGTCCCCCAACCCACCCCTCTATTACCATTGCTCGGCAACAGCAACAATAATTTTCTTTTTCTTACATTGTGGTTTTTTAACTTGTGCATATATATATATAGGCATACATATATACGCGCAAGCAGATTTTCAAAACTTTCAGAAAGCAAAATTAATAACATTGGACAAACCGTCCTCCCCTCCCTTAAAAAAAAAAAAAAAAAAAAAAAAAGAAACATTAATTAAAAAAATTGTTGAATAAACTCCCATCTACAAAATCTTTATTTTGTATTTCGATTTTTAAATTTACTTATTTTTTTATTATTTAAACAATTAATTATATAATGTGGAAATGACTTACTTTTTCCTCAATTCCTACTATTTTGATTTAAGGTAATCTAGATTATTTTTCAGTCTATGCCAGCAAATGCCAGCAAACACTTTTAATGGCAGGAAGAGGCTGTAAAACGAATATATAAGAAAACATATAAAAATTTCAGACGATATTAAACTGAAAACTAGTATGATGTGGCCACCACATGACTTTCTTCTATATAATTTTACACAAAACTTATTCAATAAAAATTACTTATTAAATTACCAAATTCTTTTCAATTATAAATGCAGAAGATTTTTATCTCATAGAAATTAGTATTTCATACTAAATGCCGAAAGATGTTTGTTTTTTTCCAAATCAAAAGAAATGACTTTTTTCCAAGTTTTTTTTCGTAAAAAGTAAAAAAAAAAAAAAAAAAGGGAAAAAATGGATAACTTTGTTTTAAATTAGCACAAATCTATAGTTCAACCATTAGTTTTAAAGGTATTGACGAGATCTTTCGAAAGATACCCATATTGAAAATATACTTCACCTGGGGGGTACTCTTAACCCCCATTGGAGAGCGATGCCCCCACATGCAAAATTTTTCCCCCTAGTTAACTACTACTATTATCAATAATTCATATTAATTTTAAAATAACTCTCATTATGTACATTTATACGAAAATTTTCGCGAATCAAATGCTTTCTCTATATTACATATAGAAGAAAGTAAAAATAACCGCTAATATAACTAACATAAACAGTCATTGTTTTTGTTGATTATTAAAATAGGATAAAAGATTATATAAAATTTAACTTACCTAATTATGAATTCCAAATGAAAACACAAATTGCTTTAAGTTCTTCAATACAGTCAACAACAACAAACTCTTAATGAGTAGATACGAAGATAAACATCCCGCAGAAACAATCTAATTTTCCCTAACGTTCCCTTTTTTCTCCCTTTTTACGTAATAGTACACTGCAATGAAACAAACTATTCAGTATATTTCTGCCTTCAAAACTTCTAGTTAAATAAATCTATATGTATAAATAGGTATTTATTTTAATATAAAAATAATTTTAAGGTTATGTATATATATATAGTTTTTTTATTTAATGTACCTATCAAAATCCCTACAGGGAAAACGTTGTTTAGAAAAGGGAAATATCTGTAAATTAAGAACTGAGTTTCTTGATTCAATGCTTTTAACAGAGAACTCATGTAAATTTACGGAGAGTCTCAATACTTTTTCTGTACTTTTACAGAAATTTTTAACAGCAAACTGAGTTTCTTGATTCATTGCTCTTAACAGTGAACTCATGTACATTTACGGAGAGTCTCAATACTTTTTCTGTACTTTTACAGAAATTTTTAACAGTGTGAGCGCGTACAGAGTTGAATACGTTAATACCTTTTAATTGATAACTTTCTTCCTGGATAAAAATTTGAAAATCAGGCTTTGAGGTGAACACGGAGACGTTATACACTATCTGTGTGCCATATTTCATGTTCTGTAAGTGCGGTAGATTTTTCTGCAGATAGCTGACAGACAGAAGTAAAGACATAGGCCATTTCGTTTTTACTAATAAGAAATAAGGGCAGTTTATTTATTTATTTATTTTTTTTTTTTTTGATAATTACTCTTCTGATCTGTGAAAAATAATTTTACTTAACAAAATTTATTTCTGTGATTTAATAGGCTCTTCTGAATTTCAAGGTATTAAAGAATTTAAGAATAATTTAAAAAGCATGGGCATTCAGAATTGGCCACACCTTCCAGAAAATTTCAGTTTTAACGATATAAGTCTGCCAGTGGTATTTGGAAATTTCATGGTTTTTGGAAATGAACACTTTATCAATTTAAGACGTGATCGTAATCATACCCGAGGAGATCGTTTAAGCGTAAGTAAAAAATTTCTTTAATGAACAGTGAAATTGGTCAATTTATTAACGCCCAGGGTCCTATTTGTAGGAGAGTTTCATTTTATGAAAGTCACATTGTTAAAACACACTTTTCCCAAAATTCTGCAAACGGCTGTGGTGCTGTTATGTATAGGGCACTAATTATCTTGAGCTATAACGATGAGAATGGTATTATTTCGGGTTTTTCGGGTATCGAACCCAGGCTCTCCCAGAGTGTCCTACCACTGAACCGTTCAGCACATACGCGAGCTGCTTAATTTATATTAGTGAACCATTTTCCTACGAAATTAAACATATTTGTAAATTTCAACTTTATTTATCAACAATATAAATTTAAAGAATTCAAAGAACAATTTAAAATTACAATTATTTTAAATTACTAAAGTTAAAATTAATTTAAAAGTATAATGTATACTTGAAAATTACTTGTCTTAGGAAATTTAATTACTAAAATTAAAATTATTTTAAAAGTATAATGTATACTGAAAATAAATTTCCGAAGATAAACCGTTATTTAATGTGGCTTATTGGGAAAAATGTTACACGAGTGTACTAGTTTTAAAAAAAAAAAAAAAAAAAAAAAAAAAAAAAACTAGTTGGCATAGGTGGACTCTGCTCAGTTCCCCATCATATTTATGTTCAGAGAAATTTCTAGTGCGAGACATATTATAATCATGTTAAAAAAATGAATTTTACCAAAAATTGATACAGTGACAGAATGAAATCCCCGTCTAATAGGCTATCCACCGTTCACTTGGATATAATTATCTTATTCTAATTTATTAATTAATTTTATCAGGGTCAATTCCGTTGTTTAGTTTTCATGTTACTATTTCCAATGCATATAAACCTCAAAATTTCTATTTATATGAAAAATTTACAATTTCGCTATGTTGGTAAAATCGTAAATTACGAATAATTTACGAAATTTTCCTATTAGAATATTTGTATTCAATCATGTTCAAACAAATATCATAAATGTAATTTTGAAGTTCTCTAATGTATTTATGATCCTCAAAATGAAATTTTATGCTCAATTTTCCTTATTCTGACATGTTAAGTAAATCGTAAATTCCAAATAACTTACGAATTTTTTTAATTGGAAAAATCATAGTCTATGATATTCATGCCAGTGTCCTAAATAATATTTCGAAAGTGGTTTGACATGTTTATGACGAAAATATCCCTCAAGATTGACGTTTATGTGAAATTATGCTCCATTCTGACATGTTAAGAAATTCGTAAATTTCCAATAACTTACGAAATCTTTATATTGGAAAATTCATAGTCATTAATATTCATGCCAGTGTCCTAAATAATATTTTAAAACTAGTCTGACATCTTCACGATGAAAATATCTCTCAAAATTGACGTTTATGTGAAATTTTGCCCTATACTGCCATGCTAAGAAATTCGTAAATTTCCAGTAACTTCCGAAATTTTCAAAGTAGTCTATTTATAGTTACTGATGTTCATTTCGGCATCAAAACTGATATTTTAAAACTGGTCTGACATTTTTACAGTAAAAGTTTTCATTAAATGCACGTTTAGGTGAAATTTTGTCCTATTCTCCCATGTTAAGAAAATCGTAAATTTCTAATAACTTACGAAGTTTTTAAATTCGAATGTTGCAAATGAATAGGGTTCTTGCCAGTGTCGAAAGTAATATTTTAAAACTGATCTGACCTCTCTGCGACAATTTGTTCTTGAGATATCGTATACACAGACTAACAATCTAACGGACTAACCCACTAACCCACTAACAGACTAACACACTAACAGACTAACAGACACCCTACAGACAGACACCATAGAAATTTTGTCATTTTCGGATTCCTCACACCTGAAAACGTGTAGAAAAGTCAAAAAACCGAGGTCGAAAATTTTCACGATTACCTAAGTTCCCCATACCTATAGTATGATGGGAAACTAAAAACAAAAGTTAAATATTCTTATACAAATCTACAGAGATTTTTGAAAAAATCCTCTGCTCAGGATTTTAAATCTTGCTGTTGATTTTACTTACTAGTAAACTATTATAGCCAAATTTTTTATATTTCACATATATTAACTATTAAAGAACATAATAAAAATATTAATTGCTATAGATTTTAAAGCGTTGTGCATTAAATATTTGCATTGATAGTATTTTCTCTTATACTTTATATATTTCGGAAAAAAACTATTTACCATTTAGTACGAATTTAGATACGTTTTTTATGATTTTATGTTCTTTACTAATAATAATATTCTATTTTGCCAATCCTGTAATACACACACACACACACACACACACACACACATATATATATATATATTTATTTATTTACCAAATGAAATTATATTTTAACATAAATATTTTCCTTTCTTATTCATCAAAAATCCTCAATGATTTCTGTTAATAGATTTATGAGACCGTCTAGGAGGTTTTTATTATATTTCATCCAAAATATGGTTAATAGTTGGGGACAGCAATTTTTCACTCTAAAAAAGATTGATCTTGAAATATGTGATGACTTCATTCTTTGTGATAGAGTGACTATACGATAGAATAACTATTTCTTTCAACGAAAATGCCTACTAACCCTGGACGATAGGTCTAATATATCGTATCATATTATATATCGTATTTATCGTAATATAACTCAATACTTATTTCGTTTCCTTCTTCGACTCGTTTTAATACGCATTTTTTATATGCATGAGCAGCCCCCGAAAAATAAAAACATAAAATCATTAAATTCATTTTTTTACTTATTTTTATTTCATATTATTTCACGCGCACTTTTTCTTTCTTAATTCAAAATTATTAAAAAAAAACTTTTTCGATATCGCTTGTAATGATAGTGATTATTATTAATTTTTTTTCTTTTTCTTTCAATATCAATAATAATAATAATAAAAAAAAAAGATTTTGATGAAATTCTGGCAAAAGTAGAATTTAGTTTAGGACGGAGGACTATTAGTTTTTTTTTTTTTTTTTCAAATTATAACATCGCTTTCAAATTATTCAATTATATTTTCGATAAATTTTAGATTTCGACAAATGTCCAACTATCGAAATAGCCAACGCAAAAATCCCAGATTGAGACTAATAGGCCCTCAGTCCTTTACAAAAAAAAAAGAAAAAAAAAACTATTATATTTGTCTTTGTGGTATGTATAATCCTATTATATTTGTCTTTGTGGTATGTATAATCCTATTATATTTGTCTTTGTGGTATATACACTCTGAAAAGTGTTCCTCTTATTTCAGAGGTACATTTTTCACTTTTGTGCCTTGGAAAGGTAAGAGGCACAAATGGTGCCTTTGAAATTAAGAGGCATATTTTTTATTTTTGTGCCTCTGAAAATTAACAGGGATATATGATTTTTGTGCCCTTGAATATTAAAAGGCACATGTGGTGCCTTTGGAATTAAGAGATACATTTTTACTTTTTTGTGCCTCTGAAAAGTACATATGAGAGGATGGTGCATATTGAGAACCGATCTTTGAAATTATTGTCTTAGATGTATGAAAATTTAGATACACGTGCATTGAAATGGCTCAATGTTAAATATATTAAAAATTCTCAAAAATTATTAAAATTTTAAACCATTTTTTTTAAGTATTAAAATGCTCCATTAGACTCAGTATCTACATTTTCCTCTCGATTTCACAATATTATAATTTATCAATATAATCTAAACATATCTGTGTATTAATTTATATATTAATCAGTTAATTTCTTTTAAATATTTTTGTGTTTGTTAAAAATTTACCTAAAATTTCAGCATTCAAACACACACACACACACACACACACACATATATATATATATATATTAATTTAATTTAACAATCAGTGGTTAAATTCATGCAGAAATATGGTTAAAATATATTGATAAATTATAATAATGTAAAATAGAAGGGGAAATTTAAAAAGACATTCTCATGAAACATTTTCAAAATTTTCAAAATAAAATAAAATGTTAATACTTTTTTAATATATTTAAAAAGAAATTTTAATATATTTAAATAGTGATACATTTCAATGCGCATGTATGCAAAATTTTCATAACTCTAAGACAGAAATTTTAAAGAATGATTTTCAAAGTCTACTATCCTCTCTAGGCGCAATGGGCTTTTGAATAGAAGTTTCTTATTTAAAATTCCTTTTTGCGCCTTTTATTAAAGGCATGTTTCAGTGATTTCATGAAAATTGCACTTGTGCCCTTTTTTTTTTTTTCTCCATCTACTAAAAGTTTTATGCTTATTTGGACATAAAAAAATTGTATATTTCCCCAATTTATGGGGTTAAGCTTATATAAATGTCAGTTTGCATAGATCAGATGCAAAAAAAATATATATATATATATATTCTTAAGAAGTGATCAAAAAATATATTTATAGGAATGCACATGAATATACCCCATTAACTACGCGTCTGAATTAAGCGCAATCATTCATCTGGAGGAAAAGAAAAAACAAGATGCAGCATGAAAGCCACAACATTTGTTTCAGCTGTCATGCTGTTTTCGATGCAAAATTTCTGTATTTTGAAAACAATTAGCCAACATTTCTTTTTCCTGATGGTCCATCAAACTTAATAAATTTCACCCAAAGTAACTGTTATTTGATTTTTCCCATATATGGCATTTGTTATTATTATTACTATTATTATTATTTTTTTTTCAATCTTTAAAATGTTGTTGTTGTGTGTGCGTGTGCATGCACTTTACAATTATCTTGTATTCAGTTCAAATAATAGTAATATATTAAATTTAAATTATATACAAATAAATAAAATTTAAGTATAAAATCTCATAATTTCTAATTTGTTTCTTAACTTCGCATATTAACAGTACCTTTATGAAATTGATAATCATAAAATTAAACATTTTTGTCAATTACAGTTAATTAAGCAATACACTTTAAAAATTCTTTACATTCTATCCCCCCCCCCCACACACACACACACCTGCAAACCCTTTTCTTCCTTACTTTCTTTTTGAGAAAGTAGCTTAACCTAAATTGCAGAATAATTTGTTAAATACAAAAGTACTTAAATTTTGGAAAAAATAAATAAATAAATAATAAAGATTTTTTGATTGAAAAATGTTGATGAAAAGAAAACTCTTTTAAACTAATTATTTTGCTGTTTGTCAATCCATCGTTTCTGCTTTTTAGAACATTTACAGGGATCACAGTGTTGCTCTATTTTTATGTGTTATTATACTCTTTTGTCACTATTATTTCAGAACAATAATTTAAAAAAAAATATTATAACATTGAAACCTCAAGAATTATTTTTCTTTTTAATAGTGGTAACAAGATATTAAACTGCATATAAAAATATAGAAACACTGCGACTCCTGCATTCAATATCTTAAATTTCAGAACTGCTAATCCCTCAAAGGAGATAGACATGAAATGTTAACATTTACTTTAGATTATCACATTAATTTTAATTATGTTTAATTATCACTGATTACCTAATAAATGAATAAAATTAAAATTTGTAAATTTTTGCTGCTGAATAGTTAGAATATGTAGTAAATATAAAATACAAGCGAGTTAAATAATTATATTTTATTAACATTCACATCAACATTTTTAATATTTTAATAAAATGATTTGATAGAAATGGTTTTGAAAACGTCTTAAACAGTTACATTTTGAACCAATCTAAAAAACTTACTATAGTTGCAGGGAAAGTTCAGAATGAAACTGCTACTTGTTTTCTGTAGAGCTTTCTTTCTTTTTCTTTCGCTATAAAAAAATACTGGGCACTGGCCTCTTCTTCTGAGAACATTCATCTATAAAGATTTAAAAAAAATAATAAAAAATAAATAAATAAATAAATAAAAATATGTTCATGATTTTATATTTATTTATGATAAATTTAAATATTTGATTAAAATATTTTAGATAATTTTTTAAATAATATGCACATATGAAACAACTTAAAATACAAAAAACTGTTATTATGCACCCAGAAGCAGAATTTCTTGAATCTACCTGCAGCAAAACAAAATTTATCAGGAATTCCGGATTAAGTTTAGAGAAAAAAGAAAAAATATATATATATATATATATATATACTTGTGGCATACAATGCACGAGCTACATTTAAATTTTAACATAAAATTCAAACAAATGAAACTATTATTTAGCAAAAGGTACTTACTTACTTTATCCTTAAGTAATTTTCTATCCATTCTTCATAATGGCTACTCTACTTCCATTCCAAGAAATTGTTTCATACCTATTATCGTTCAAACTTCAGTTCACATTTATTTGACATTTGTTTCAAACCTTATAGTTACAATGACTTTTCACTCGACTGATCCATATTTTTACAGAAATTCACAGAAACAGGTGCACACACAATATCTTGTAGCAATCTTCTTCGAACACAAACGTAAATACATCCTCCATTATAAACACTGATGCATGCTGGGTTCGGTTGTTACGCATGCTCAGTTCCGTTATATGCAGCGCTAGAAATGTGAACAGCTGTTTTAAAGGCGCAAATGTGAGTTTGTGACTCTCACTGAGATCGAAGTTCCGTTGGTGCTTTTCATTTTGTTGTGCCTTCTATATTTCTTCCAGTATCAGAGGCACTTTGACAGTGAGCCTCTTGATAGAAGGCATAATTTACTTGTGCCTTATATTTAAGAGCTACAGTTTTAAGAGAGTATAATCCTATTATAATGACTTTTGTGGTTCAAGTAGCAGTTGATTTTATTCACGAGTTAGTTACCTCATACAAAAATGTCAAAGTTTTCATAACAATATGTATATTCTAATGCGTGTTTAAGGAAATCATCTAATGACCACATCAGACTTTTTATTTTTATTTTTTTTTTAATTGAGAAGAAATGAATTGTAGTTTATTCTATCACGTACAACTTTTTCAATTTACACGATGCGTTTGAGTTTTTACATAAGTAGTTCAATACATTTCACTATAAAATCATTCAAAAGAAATTTCACCAAAGTTTGCGGATGCGCAGTTAAAAATTATTTAATGAGAATACGATATTTTTAAAGCTATTTAATAATTTTGCATTCTGATTGCTGTATGATGTACCTAATGTTGTACATCAAGTTTTTTGAAAATGGCTTTGCAATAAGTCTAATATTTTGCTCGTAATAACTAAACAACAACAAAAAATCATTCTGCACACATTGATTATTAACACTTTCTAACTGTACGCGCCAGTTGTATCTTATATCTTTCGATGTTCCTTGCGTAAATTATCTCACAACGGGAAGATAGAAAATCTCAAAGGAATACAGATAGCCTAATTGAATTCATAATCAATTTTAAACATTGTTCAAAAATGCTAAAAATATTTACAACAATAAAAATTGCAGCCCTAAATGTATCGAAATATTTTAGTGTAGCCCTGTAATTCTGTAGGTTAACCGTATCATATTCCACAAAAACATCATTTTAACATATTAACATTAAATTTCTTTATGATTTTTACAGTAGAAAGTTATTTAAATGTGATTTATACAAATGTCTGACTTAAATTACAATGTATTGGCATTTTATGGGTGTCCCAGTACACAAACGAATTTTACAGGACCTATTAATGTCATTTTTAAAAGGGAATATTCCATACTGAACTTTAATAACATATATTCTTAAAAATTCTGAAAATACTTACGGACCTTGAAGGCAAGCAGACGGACATATAGAAAGATGGACAGTCGGACAGACATGTGCAAAAATTGAATTCATATTCACGCTTAAAAATTCTTATGAAGAGTTAAAAACGCTCAATGTAAACGAAAATGCAATTCCATTCAATATGCAATAATAACCTTTAATGTAACTGAACATTTTCCTCTAGTTTTGTAAATAGAATTCTAATGATACTATATTCTACTGAAAGCATTCTTTTCTGACTATGAATACGATATTTCAATTTCACTAAGATTTATGCAAAGTAAAGATAAAGTTTGGTTTATAGAAATACCTCCCATAAAACGTAATGCTATGGAATACATTCAGATGTCCCTGTACATAAACCTGGGGTAGTATTTACTCCCTTCTCTATAGAAAACATCCCAAAGTGAACTTAAATAACATAGTTCAATTTCATTAAGATCTGTGCAAAATGAAGAAATTAAATATGGTTTATAGAAATACCCTACATAGAACACAACTCTTTTCAATGCTTTCGGTTGTTTTTGTACACAAACCATTGGTATTCACTAAATTTTCAATAGAGAACATCCGGTAGTGTATTTGAATAACATACGAGGGCTGTCCGTAAAGTATTCGGATTTAATTTATAACTAAAAAAATATAATGGATATACATACTTCAGTTTAATCCCCTTCAAAGTATCGTCCTTGAGAAGCAACACATTTAGCCCAACGTTGTTGCCACTCTTGGAAGCCGGATTGGAAGTCGTTCTTTTGAATGGCCAACAGCTGTTCGATCATTTTTTGTTTGGTGGTCGACACATTCTCAAACCTTCGTCCTTTAAACGTTTTCTTTAGCTTTGGAAATGCGAAATTTTTTAACCAAGCATGGCACCGTTCAAATCGCTTAAAGGAGGACGGTTTGAGGATGTGACGACCATCAAACAAAAAGCGATCGAACAGTTGTTGGCCATTCCAAAGAACGACTTCCAATTCTGCTTCCAAGAGTGGCAACAATGTTGGGCTAAGTGTGTTGCTTCTCAAGGACGATACATTGGAGGGGATTAAACTGAAGTATGTATATCCATTATATTTTTTTAGTTATAAATTATACAGGATACTTTACGAACAGCCCTCGTATATCAATTTCAAGAAATTTCATTAATATTTACGGGAATTAAAACTCGAACAGGCAGATGGGCAGACAGACAAACCGTGGTCATTTGCACTTTTTCTCCTTGTGGGAAAGTACAAAAAAGTGATTTTGCTTTTTCAAAATTTTAAAGAAACCTTCTTATCTCTATGAATATATGTGGTATCCTCATAAAAATTTATAAAGATAATAAGAAGGAGCCTGATAATCTGAAGTTACAGACAGATTCCATTTCAAACATTACTTTTTACAGGGTTATCCCGAACATTTTCATTAATATATATATACTAGTCTCCATTCACTTTCGGGACAAAACTTTTCCTGAAGTATATAAGGTATAACAGGGTTTTCATGGTTCTGAAATTTCAGAGGCCCACCAGCGGCTGAGCTGTTCTTATCCCAAAGCTGGTAGACGTGAGGTGCCGGGTTCGATCCCAGGTTAAGATCTTCCCCCTAGCCGTTCGGACGTTTATGTTTTTTTCTCCGAAACTTGCGTAAATGGGGGATACTACCCCGTAAACAAACCACCTAGGAAAGCACACCACTTCAGGTCTATGATTCTAGTGCAATAAATCGGACTTAATCCCCCAAAACAAACCTGGAAATTCAGAATAATTTATCTAGTGCTTTTTGAGAGATTTGAAAAAAACGTTTGAAATTGAAAGTGTCCAGTCACTTATATATGCATGCTATTGTTGCGTACTTGGAGGTTCGTGAGTTGTCCGAGAATGAAAGGCGAAACTTACAAAAATTCAGTAATTTATTCACAGAAAGTTCAGAAAATTACAGGTCTATAAACCAAGTATCAACTTCAATTCAGCCAGTAAACACAGCTTCAACAACAGCTGTCAATAGCAAATCCACAGTATAAACTGTATAGCAATAGCACATAAGTATGTCTCTTTCAAAGAGGCTCAAAGCAATGCAAGCATTAGCGGAAGCTGGCTGAGAACTGAACTGAACTGATCTTATACCGAACTGAACTTGCCTTGACGAGAAAGCGCTCCTTATATATTGTTCCACTGAACCCAGACTTTTCGAGAAAACTCTAGAAAGTGGTCAACCAATCAACTTACAGCTTCCATATTTGATAGATCCCTAATAAGGATTTTCTCGCCATGGGGAAAATCGCCATAAGGGAAAAAGTCGCCAAATTTGGCGCCAAATCCATTACTTGCCTTATTGGAATTTTTTAATGCCTTTTTAAGGGAAAATTAGGCTATTTTAATGCTGAAACGACTAGAAATGCACAAAATTAGCATTTTATCAACTAACTAAGCCTCTTTCAAAGAATCCACATGAAAATAAACACAATTATTTATAATTTTGTAACTCTATAGAAGTTTATACTCATTTGTGCGGTTTTAAACATACACATTTTTAGTTGTGAATAATCTATAATTTGTTATAGTATTTTCATTTTTCTTTAATGTATATTTTATTTTCGTAGGCTACGATCGTGCATTCCTCTTTTGACCTTACAAATGATGTTCCTCGAAAATCAGCTGTTAGCATATTGAAATACTTTGATCTCGAAGAAGCAGACATCAATACAATTATAGAAGACCACCAACTAGTAAAAAATTCTATTGTGAATTCATCTGAGGTAAATATATTTTTAATGTACTTCTTACTGTAAAAATTTAATTTATATATATTTTTCTATATTAAAATATTATTAACTTGAAAAAAATTTATAAATACAGTTTGTTTTAATGTTCCACATTCCCTTTTTACATAAAATTATTTATTTATTTATTTTTTTTTTCTGTAAATTTTCATCGGTAATTTATTGTTTTTGTCGGGAATCTCCCGTTCATTCTTCTGCTTTCAGAACAAATGCCTTTCCAGACAGACGGGCGCCTCTTTTTCGCGAAAGGTGCTTTTTTAGAATCAGAAGCAGAACAGAAAAGACCTCGAACGGAGATGGGGCTACGTTAAGATCGTTGTGTTTACACAAGCCCCGGTCCTAAAACAGAACTATTAAATTTAACAGAACAATTAAGACTTTTAAAGAATTAGAATTAATATTTAAGAACTAATGACAATCTAAGAACGTTAATATTAAGATTTAATTTAATATTTAATTTTAAATACTGTAGATATTTTTTGTTCTGTTTTCGTTTTCATTTTAAGTGTATGCTAACAAAGCATTAAAATTCTGTTTTCATCTAAGAAGTGCTACATTCATCAAGTTTTGTTTCTTTAATGGATGATAGTTGCCCCATCCACACCCGGACTTTTGGATTAGAAGATTTCAGGTGAGACCCATCCATATCTTATTATTTTGAAGAATAAATATTTTATTAGAAAATTTAAGTAGTAACTGTAAGAAAAGAGTTAAGATTTGAAATATGCTGTATCGGGTCAGTAACAAGAATAAGTTTTAGATCAGAAATCTGGTACAGCCACATCTTTTGGCATCCCATACACGGGATGTGGGCAGCTATATCCATTATTTACAATTGAAAAGATAGATAATATTATAAAATTTTAAGTTTTGTATTTATTATGGCTAATTTAGTAATAGCTAAAAAAGAAAGAGCTGTCATAAGAGACAGTATAAATAAATTTATAGAGAAATTAAAAACTTTATGTGATGATATAGATCCAGATACTGTAGATTTAGAAGAAACTATTGAATTATTAAATGAAACTACTATAGAGTTAAAGATTAAAGATGCAGAGATTAAAACTTTAACTCAAGAGCTCCAATTAGAAGCCGAATTAGAAGCGGCTAATGAATATCGTGAAAAAATAATTACTTGGAGATTTCGAGCCAATAGAAAATTAAAAGAACTAAAGAAAAGTGAAACAAGCGTTTCATCAATAGAAAACGAAAGAAGACCTATTTCTAAAGAAGTAATGCACATTAAACTCCCACAGCTAGATCCAGTTAAATTTAACGGGAATGCAGCTGAATGGCTGACTTTTTGGTCGTCATTCGAAACGGCTATTCATAACAATGAAAATTTAGATCCTGTAGATAAATTTAATTATTTGAAATCATTTTTAGCACCTGACCCCTTAAAATGTATAGAAGGATTCTCTGTTACCGCGAGTAATTACATAAAAGTAGTAGATATTTTAAAAGAAAGATATGGCAAACAAGACCTATTAGTGAATGTACATTTGAATAAATTATTAAATATTGCCCCACTAAAACATTCAAGTGACATTAAATCGCTCAGGAAAATTTACGATGAAATCCAAACTAACATTAGAAGTTTAGAATCATTAGATGTTTCTTTGGATAGCTACGGCAGTTTATTGTCACCGATATTACTAAAAATATTACCTAAAGATTTAGCATTACAATTTAATATGGAATTTCACGGTGTTAATTATGGCGTGAAAGATATATTATCTTTCTTAAATAAACAACTTGTATCGCGCGAATGCTTAATAACTACCAGACAAAAGGATAGCGGCGCCAGTCATTTCTTCCCCCGAGCTCAAAGATTAGATAATCAAAATCGTAGAGATGTCCCCCCCCCCCGCGTTAATAAATTTGATACTCAGAACCGGAAATTGCCTACTGCTTGTGATTTATTAAATGAGAATAAAAGTGATAGGTGTAATTTTTGCTCAGAATCGCATTTAAGTAACAAATGTGTCAAAACTCGTAATTTACCATTTGATGAAAGAGTTAATCTATTGCGTAAGAAAGGATTGTGTTATTTATGCCTTCAACCTTCACATTTAGCTAGACACTGTGTATCAAAAACTTTATGCAAGTTATGTAATCGTAGACATTCAGACATAATGTGTAATGGAAATAAAGATTTGAAACAGGAAATAAGTAATTACGAAAGAAATGATCAATCTAAATTGGCGTTATCGAATCATAATTTACAAGCGAATGTTTATTTGCAGACATTAATAGTAGCAATTTCTAACAGAGATGATAGTAAATCATCATATATTCGGTTAATTATTGACTCCGGATCTCATAATAGTTACATCAGTAAGTTTGCAGCTGATAAATTAAAATTAAAAAGAATGAATAAAGAAACAATCAGACATGGTCTTTTTGGGGGCATGGAAATGTCAGCTAAACATAATCGATATGAATTTACGATCGAGAGTTTAGATAATAAGTTTAAGTGTAAAATACAAGCACTAGATCAAGAAAAAATATGCACAGGCGTGAATTTATATCGCGATGATAAATTAGTAAAACTCTTAGAAAAGGAAGGTGTATATTTATCAGATGTCCCTAGAAGTAATAAATCCTGTTTATACCAGAAAAATCCAGACGAAGTACATATACTTTTGGGAGCTGATATGTCCGCTAAACTGTTCACAAATGACATAAAATATTTTCCAAAATTGGGATTAACTACATTTAGAACTAAATTGGGTTGGACCATTTTGGGCAAGACAGAGGGTCACAAAAGTGAGCAGGGCAATTCTTTGGCGGGTCTATCGTTGTCATTACACGTGTCAAACGCCAGTTTATCAGATTTATGGCGCCTTGATACTCTAGGAATTACTAATGAAGATAATAAATCGAAACAGGATTTAGAACAAGAAACTAAGAATCATTTTCTAGAAACTGTTAAACGAGATAAAAGCGGTCGATATGAAGTCAATTTACCATGGACAGTTGACCATTCGATTTTATCAGATAATTACTCGTTGGCAGAAAAGTGCCTGTACAAGACGGAAAATAAATTAATCAAATCTGATAGGAAAAAGGAATATGGGGAAATTTTTGATTTCTGGGAAAACAATCAGATTATAGAAGAGGTATTGGACCAGAAAAGGGAAAAGGTACATTATTTAGCACACAGACCTGTGGTTAAGGAATCTAGTGAAACCACTAAAATTCGCCCAGTATTCAATGCCTCAGCACACACTAGAAACAGTCCCTCCCTTAATGATTGTTTAACAAAAGGACCAAATCTTGTAGAAATTATACCTAGCATTTTGAATAGATTTCGCAGATACAAGATAGGAATTTCGTCCGATATAGAGAAAGCATTCCTGCAAATTAAAATAACAGAGAAAGATCGCGACTTTTTGAGATTTTTTTGGTTTAATAGCGAAAATAAATTAAAAATTTATAGACATTGTCGCGTGGTTTTCGGCCTAACTTCAAGCCCTTTTTTGCTTATGGCAACATTAAATCACCTTTTAGAAAATGTTCCCGAACAATGGCGAGAGACAGCTAGGCTCTTAAGAGATTCCTTCTATTTAGATAATTCCCTCCTCAGCTTGAATTCAATTCCAGAAACAGAAAAATTCATATCAGAATCTCAAGGAATTTTGGCTTCGGCACATTTCAATTTGAGATGCTGGCGATCGAATTGGCCCCAGGCTATGATCGACAAAACTGAAGATGAACCTAGGTTTGCTCCCGTGTTAGGATTACTCTGGGATTTGAAAAATGACAGTTTAGTTTGTAAAATCGAAGAACCCCTAAAGATAAGTGAACCCCTTACAAAAAGAAAACTTTTATCAGTTACCCAAAGAATTTTTGATCCTGTGGGATTCACAGCACCTGTCAGTTTAGTTTCCAGACTAATCCTTCAAGAAACGTGGATTCAGAAGGTGAAGTGGGACGAAGAGCTCCCTGAAACTTTAAAACAACAATCTTCTAATTGGCTGAAAGGAATAAATTTTTTATCCCAAATTAAAATACCTCGGTGGCTTAACATTTGCCCAGAGAAAGAAAAGAAAACATCATTACATGTTTTTTCTGACGCAAGCAAGCGAGCATATGCCACTTGCGTATTCATAAGAGTAGAGACCTCAGAAGGAATCAAAATCCAGTTAATCAATGCTAAGAGTCGAGTTGCACCTATTAAGGAATTGACCATACCCCGCCTTGAACTGTTATCTTGTCTTATTGGCGCTAGGTTGGCCAAAAATGTACAGAACGATTTAAATTTAAATGTAAATACCATATTTTGGTCAGATTCAACCACTGCTTTAAGTTGGATTAGAAGAAAACAAGAATGGGGTACATTTGTACATAACCGAGTGTTAGAAATACGAAATCTGACTGAAGTTTGCAATTGGAGACACGTACCCGGAAATTTGAATCCTGCGGACCTCCCGTCTAGAGGATGTTCCTTTGAACAACTACAGAAATCGAGATGGTGGGAGGGTCCGAGTTGGCTTTATTTACATGAAAATGAATGGCCTCAAATAGAAGAAGACCCAAACGAAGAACTCATAAACAGCGAAAAAAGGAAGACAATCCTAAATCTTTTAGATAAAAAAGAAGACAATTTCAATCGATTTTATCAGTATTTTTCCTCTTACAAGAAAACAGTTAGAACCATTGCCTGGATATATAGATTTTGTCATAATTCGAAGACTACAGAGAAAATATCCGAATTGGATATTTCAGTTGAAGAATTTTCAAAAGCAGAAAATGTACTTCTACGATTAGTAACAAGAATCTTTTTCAGGGAGAACAGATCCAAAATTAAGAAATTTAAGGCCTGTCGAAGATAAAGCTGGTCTCTTAAGAGTAAAGACCAATATAATTCAAAGAAACGACAGTGAAAACTTCAGATATCCTATAATATTACCTTACAAGCATCCCGTAGTCCAAAGATTGGTATTCGAGAAGCATTTAGAAAATCAGCACGCTGGAGTCAGCACTCTAATGATACTACTTAGAGAAAATTTTTGGATAATGAAGTCTAGAAAATCCATTAGAAATTCAATAAGAAAATGCGTGATTTGCAGAAAACTTCAGACTTCCAAAATAGATGTTGAACCTGGAGTACCACCCGAAGACAGAGTACGAGAAGCAGCCATCTTTGAAGTGGTGGGCGTAGATCTAGCCGGTCCTCTTCATCTTTCTGATGGATCAAAAGCGTGGATAGCCTTATTTACTTGCGCTGTCTACCGAGCCATACATCTTGAAGCCATTACGTCTCTGTCTACAGAAAGTTTTATCCAGTCTCTGAGAAGGTTCATAGCAAGGCGAGGCAGACCCTACATCATCTATTCAGACAACGGGAAGAACTTCCTAGAAACCAGCAATGCTCTCTCGAGTGTAGATTGGGAAACCATCTGCAAGGTAGCTTCCACCCAGAAGATCAGATGGAAATTCAATCCTCCTGCAGCGCCGTGGTGGGGAGGTTGGTGGGAGAGGCTTGTTGGAATGGTTAAAGGAATCCTGAAAAGAAACTTAGGTCGTGCATCTTTGAATTACGAAGAACTTTGCACCATGCTATGTGACTGTGAACAAGTGATTAATTCACGGCCCCTAACCTATGTTTCCGAAGATAACACAGATCCCTTACCTTTAACTCCAATGATGTTCCTAAGAGAACTGCCAACATCAGGAGTACCTGACCTAGATGCTTTGGATTCTAAAGATCTTAACCGCAGAGCCAGATATAGGCAAATAATCAGAGAAAACCTAAGAAACAGATTCAGAGCTGAATATTTAGGACAATTACGTCAACATGCATCTAAGACCAAAAAATTCAAACAATTGAAAGTCGGCGATGTTGTCCTATTAGAAGATTTCAATAGGAAACGTGTTCACTGGCCTTTGGCAAGAGTGATAGAAATTTACCCAGGCAAAGATAATGTCATACGCCTAGCTAAGGTGAAGACCGAAAATGGATTTTTTCTGCGTCCATTGCAAAGATTGTTTCCTTTAGAAATTGACAGTACCGAACTTAAGAATCACCCCACTTTACATAAATCTGTTCAAGAAAATTTAAGTCCTTCGACTTCCGAAAACAAGAACCTCTCACAGAAACCGATACTCAACCCCAGAGAAAAGGAACCTGTGAAAGACCCTCCAGAACCTACCAGTTCCAGAACCCATGATCCCACTTCCAATCCCCCGGTGGTCTCCCGAACTGGCCGTGTGGTGAAACCCCCTCAACGACTTCAACTTGGATTGTTGAGTTCCTCCGATTAGTCGCAACTCAAGGTGGGAGGATGTCGGGAATCTCCCGTTCATTCTTCTGCTTTCAGAACAAATGCCTTTCCAGACAGACGGGCGCCTCTTTTTCGCGAAAGGTGCTTTTTTAGAATCAGAAGCAGAACAGAAAAGACCTCGAACGGAGATGGGGCTACGTTAAGATCGTTGTGTTTACACAAGCCCCGGTCCTAAAACAGAACTATTAAATTTAACAGAACAATTAAGACTTTTAAAGAATTAGAATTAATATTTAAGAACTAATGACAATCTAAGAACATTAATATTAAGATTTAATTTAATATTTAATTGTAAATACTGTAGATATTTTTTGTTCTGTTTTCGTTTTCATTTTAAGTGTATGCTAACAAAGCATTAAAATTCTGTTTTCATCTAAGAAGTGCTACATTCATCAAGTTTTGTTTCTTTAATCGATGATAGTTGCCCCATCCACACCCGGACTTTTGGATTAGAAGATTTCAGGTGAGACCCATCCATATATTATTTTGAAGAATAAATATTTTATTAGAAAATTTAAGTAGTAACTGTAAGAAAAGAGTTAAGATTTGAAATATGCTGTATCGGGTCAGTAACAAGAATAAGTTTTAGATCAGAAATCTGGTACAACCACAGTTTTATAAGTTTTAAATTCAAATGGTTACTGGGAAAATTAGATGTGTTACATTAATTTCCTCCAGCATCAATGCACTTTTAAAGGTCAATTTTTGAATGATTAAACGCATCAAGCCATCCATTTATTAAAATCGATTAAAAATATGTTTGTAATGGTCATCAATCTCATCTTTGGAATGAATAAGTAATGGGTTACTGCTGGTGCTAGCTGTAGTTTGAAAATAGTTTGTGGACTACTTTTTGCAATCAATTTTTAGATAATAATAATAATCTTCAGATAGGTGTCTATTGAGCATGAAAGACTCTGAATGCAACAATAGAAACTCTTGGATATAATATTGATAATTTTCTAAAAGGAAATGAATGCCATATTTTTTAAATCCAAACATACTGCATCCTGATTAAAGCAGTGAACTTTAGAGCTGAAAGAGCTGTAATGTTGATGCAAATTTTCCGTGGTTTCATTACAATAGTAGAAGAATGAGAAAATAATATTTATTACGTGCCCCAGAAGAACCATGAGAAAAAATATCCAGATTGAAGAAACAGTAAAAGAACCTTTAAAAAGAATATATTCTATGTAAGCATTTTATTTAATATAAAATATTTATGAATTCATTATTTATATATACGTCTCAGTTTGTTTTTTCTTAAATTATACGAAAGTGAAAAGTTTACCTAAATAGATTCATTACTCTCTAAAATATGAAGAGTGAGATCTGACTCTAAAAGAGTGGTATATATCACTCTTTGAACATGACAAAATGGAGCCAACCTCTAAAGAGTGAAAAGTCTCTTCGAAAGAGTGAGATTTCTCACTCTCTATTAAGAGTGAGATTATTGCGAGTAATTCAAAGAATATGACTGTTTGTTTTTCCTAAACAAAATTCGGATCCGCTGGACCAGGGGTTGCCATCTTGCGGCCAGCAAAGAGACTGACGATATTTAAATTTTAAAAACTTTGATTAACGAATAAAAAATTAATAAATACGTTTTGACTTTTCGAAGTGAAAATACCTTTCAATGTTTATGGTAGCTAAAGAACCGCTGTAACGAAATATTGTTAAATCCATTATTTCATTCATTTTATTACAGTTTTAATATGCAGTCGTAAAATTTTCACGATTCTGTAGTTAATTTATGAATGAAAATAATTTAAATTCAAATATTCTGCTCCGAATTTTCACCCTGCCCGTCCCGGAAAAAGGTATATACATACATGAATCATATACTCACAAATTTATATGCACATTTGCGTATGTACAATCATAAAATAATAATAATTTTCTTCCCCGACTAATTTCACCGTACATTATCGTAGAAACCAGCAGCTGATGCCTAACGATTGGTAATAACATGTAATTTTTAATTCAATTACTAAATTTTGTTTAGGGTGTCATCTACATATTAAAACTCAAAAAACTTTACTTTTTTTTTCCCCTCGAACAGTAACACCCATTTTTGACTACATATTCGAATTTTAAAAGTCAAGGCGGTTCGGAAAAATGTACAGTTTATATTTCTTATATTAAGTTTTCATAAAGTTACAAGCAAAAATTGATCAGGGCTAAATCTCTATATTAAAAATAATAATAATAATAATAATTAAGATATCACAGAGAAAAGTATTACATATATTCAGATAATAATCAGAAAAGAAGTATAACAATTTTAAAATATAAACTAAACTAAAGTAATGCTAATTAAGAAGTGATGTGCACGAATAATCTTACTTGAATAACTATTTTAAATCATGCACAAGCAAAGCAATATATGACACAAATGATAACAAGTGACAGCCCCCTAAGAGCAATAACAATTGAAATATCCCTATAATTCGAAAAATAATGATAGGAATGAACTGTTAAATTAGACACCTATATTTTTGATGATGCGCATTCTATTCGTGCAAAAATTAATGTAGGTCATTACACATTATTTTTGTAATATGAAATTAGTAGGGGAATGTCTCCGGTTGTCGGCACAGTTTGGATTTTGGTTTATAATTTTTGATAGAATAGATATTATGCAAACATATGAATACCAATTGAAAGCTAGAACCACTTTGCAAACCAAGCCATAATTGCAACTTATTACTGCTCTTTGAAGAATACATTTCTTAAAATTGTTACGGAGATAATTTATGGGGCGTGTTTAATTTGTAACTATTCTGTAAGTGTAAAACTTTCAACAAGTGATAACGGAGGGATTGTTGTGCTTTAATGTCTTTAAAAAAAAAATCACAATGAAAATAAAAATATTTTTTAGTGTGCATAAATAATATTTTTCTGCTGACGAATTTTTTTTTTTTTTTTTTTTTTTTTTTTTTGTTTATTAACCGGCGATGCTGATTTTATTAAGCGGCGGTTTTAAATAAAGTTTGTATTGATTTGATTCCAGTCCTGGCAATTTGATCAGACTAAGCTGTTGATTTTATTAACCAGTGAATTTATTAAGCGGCGGTTACTGTATACATATATATATATATGTGTGTGTGTGTGTATGTGCATTGCAAATAAAAGGGTCTTAAAGTAAGACATAAAAACAACTTAAACGGCATTTAAGACACGTAAATGTCTTAAAATGTATCTTAGACGTTATAGATATTTTAATAAAACAGAAATATGTCTGAAATATCAGTTTAGACACAAAAATGTCTGAAACACATAAATATGTGAATTTTCAGACAGCAAAACGCGTTTGAATTTTCAGACACTTTAGAAATTCAGACACTTGCATTAATTAGAAATTTTTTCATATGGAATCTACTTTAAGAAAACATGCTTATCCTACTTCTTTCCACATTCAATAAATATATTATTATTTTATATAATAAGCAGTTAAACTACTTAAATTATGGTAGCTTTATGAAATTATATTTTTAGGAATAATACTCTAGAGATGTAATGATATTTGCATCTTTAACACAATTTATAAAAAATATTTTTAGACACAAAGCTTATTTTGTTGAAAGAAAAAAAAAAGTCTTTAAAGCTTTCGTATATTAAAAGAAAAAGTGTGAAGACGGATGTAGCAAGTAATTTGTAGAGAAGAAAGCGAATTTATAAGTGAACAATCATGAATAATTTGTGCATTTTTTTTTTTCTTTCTTCTTATTATTATTCATTTGAAAACTTTTTCTTTCACAAATTCACCTACATCTAACAAGGAGAGGTCACAACATGGAAAATTCAGATCGGGACGAAATTGTGCAGGATTGTAGTATACTATGAGGGTAACAACATATTAAAGCAGTAGGACCCACTATCCACAAAATTTCGAGAAAAAAGCATTTAAAGTTTCAGTAATCTTTAAATACAAGTTATTTTGCAAGCGAGTAAGTGCCTCAGTGGTGTGATCCTAAAGCGCGAGTCTCTTAACCAGATGGCTTAGGTTCGAGGCTACCTAATTACATTTTTTTTTTTTTTTTTTGTTCTTTAACATTTTATGTAATCTTAACTTTTTATTTATTTTACTTTATTTTACAATTCAATTCAAAATTTGAAAATTTTAATAAAAATTTATTTAATTTTCTTGAGTATAAAATAACTTTTTCTATTTTTAATATGTATAACTTAAAAATACAATAAATTTATATAACTTAAAAAATAAATTTTATTTTATTTTAACTGTAAAATAAGGTAAAACTAAAGAAACTGTTTCTAATTAATTATCTAAATATTTTATTTTATTTAATTTTAGGTATATTTATTTTTTAAATTACAAAAAAAAAAAAAAAAAAAAAAAAAAGAGAAATGATGATTTTAATTGCATATATAATTACTATCCAAATTAAATAATTACTTCTCCAATCAATACAGTTTCTTGAAAAATTATAGTATAGGATTACAATGCTATTAAATTATTACAGGTAAAGAAATGCTACCTTTAAAATGTAGATTTTAAATGTTAATGAACACCGTTTCCTTTTCGATAACAACTTCCTTTTTTTTTTTATCCTTCTGTGCACAAAATAAAATTCCGCCTGCCCTTTATTAGTAACAAGCTAGAAGTGTTTACGTAATTTATACACATTCAAACCAAATCAGGAAGCTCAAACCAAGATTTAAGTACACCTGCAAACTACTTTACACTTTGTTTACAGCTTGCTTATTTTTTAATTATTTAAATATTTGTCTGTTTTTCTTTATATTACTTATTTAGGGTTTTGTAAAACTAATTCTATTTTTAATATTTATAACTTGTATTTTTAAGTTATAAATATTAAAAATAGAAAAAGTTATTTTATACTCAAGAAAATTAAATAATTTTTTATTAAAATTTTCAAATTTTGAATTGAATTGTAAAATGAAGTAAAATAAATAAAACGTTAAAATTACATAAAAAGTAAAAAATAAAAAAATAATAATAGTCCCGTAGGTCGCCTCGAACCCAAGTCATCTGGTTGGGAGACTCGCGCCTTAGGATCACACCACTGAGGCGCTTACTCGCTTGCGAAATAACTTGTATTTAAAGATTACTGAAACTTTAAATGATTTTTTTCTCGAAATTTTGTGGATAGTGGGTCCTACTGCTTTAATATGTTGTTACCCTCATAGTATACTACAATCCTGCGCAATTTCGTCCGATCTGAATTTTCCATGTCGTGACCTCTCCTTGTAAATGTAAAACTACAAATTTTCCTGTATTCATGATTACAGCACGTTTTTATTTAAATATCACTTTAAGGAAAGAAATCGTTATAATCGAGAGATGAAACCTTCACTTGTTATGCATCATTAAAAAATTCTGGTCCTCTAAATATGAAATTTAAGATAATATTTATTAAGTTTAAAATACCATACTATCAATAGTTTTATGGCAAAAAATTAGAAATAAAACATAACACTGCGATTAGTTTCACGAATACTGCAGTATATTATATCATAAAAACACATGTTACTGTATTCGACGGTAGCGTGATTGGTAAATGCTTCACTCTGACGATACTTGGCTCGAGGTTTCGGTTTCTTTGGACAGTGTGAGTTCGAATTTCAACGCCGGAAAATGGGACCTTTTTTTTTACTTTCTTTTTTATATAAATATTTCATTAATGCTCTAAACAATTCTAAAATATATTTTTAACATAAAAATATAATCGCACGCCATATTTATTTATATATATATATATTTTTTTTTAAAAAAAGCCTTAAAAACGGTAGTATTTTTAAGCCTAACGTGGCGGTGTTTTTAAGCCTAAAACATGGCGGCGTTTTAAGACACTTGTAATATTTTAATTTCTGATGCAAAAAGGTGTCTTAAAAAGTAAGACATTTTTTTCGCTTAAAAAATGACCATCCATTTAAGACACTTTTTAAACTGAATTTAACACATTTACGTTTACAGTATGTGTGTGTGTTCATTATAAAAACGAAGATTTTCTTTGAAGATTTTCACTGTTAAAAAAATGCAACTTTCTGCCAGAAATTCTCTGTAATAACAGAAAAATACGTTTTGTCAACGTAATTTTTCTCCGTAATTTACGAAAGTTTTCTCAAATTACAGATAATTCCTGGGCAGCAAAGTTACATCATTTTAACAGTGCCTTAATGGATTTACATTAGGCTGGATTTTATACACATTTGAGACATAAGTACCAGAGTTTTTATCTAAATAAAAAAAAAAAAAAAAAAAAAAAAAAAAAATTCATGCAATACTAAACTTAATAATTCTGTTTATATATGGTGTGCCCAAATGAAAAGGAGACTAAAGTTATATGTGAAGAAATTTTAATAACAGTATTATAATTACAGTTCATGTGGAATACTACAACTATAAATAATTGCCACTGACATTGATACACTGATCCCAGCGCGTAGGAAGGGAATGGATGGCTCAACAGATGGGTCAGGTAAACACCCATTCTCTTCATCTTCTGATTCTCTGACAGATGATTTGGGACCCATTGTGCACAATCTTTGCCATAACCAAGCTTTTTGTGGTTTATGTGATGCACAGTTCCTTTCCTTATCAACAGTTCAACAGCAATTTCACGTTCGGAGATCCGACGATTCTGCCGTATGAGCTTTTCCACAGCCGTTCTTTTTATGCTATCTGGAGAAATCCAACATGCAACGAACTGCGGAAATGGCTCTCCAGCAATGATGATATTGATGCTAAGCTGCTAACTACGGATGTGCATCTAGCTGTACGCTCATACCATCTATTGGCTAACACATTAACTCACTGGGATTTGACATAACACCGCTACAGTCTCCTTTTCATTTGGACACACTTTATATTATGTATATTTTCCTTTTCTTATGTGATCGCAGATATTTCCCTTTTTTTACAGGAATATGCATGCAAACAGGGTTTCTGTTCTGAAATGGAAGTTGACTGTTCTAGTCACAACGAGGATGACTTGGTAATATATAACAGAGTAAATTTAAAATAAACAATGCTATATTTTCAATGGGCTTTCCCCAGTGTAGTCTGTTAAATCATATGATATAGAAATGACAAAGAATCAAATTCAGTTAAATATTGTTCTTAAGAACAAAAGTATTAATATAATATAAAATAAAATTGAGGTAATATTGTGCATTTGTAAACAGTAGAAAAATTGTGTTTGTAAGTTTAAAAACACTTTATATGTTTATTTATTTTCACATGCCAGAATCGATTTTTGTATGTTGTAGTGTAACTATCACATTAACTAATCTAGTAATAAATAACTTGTTATTGTGGAATGTTTAGGAATTATAACTCGAAATTAATTTAAAATGTTTTCAGTTGAATTTAATTGCGTAAGTGTTATAAGAAGTTAATTAACTTAGCTACTGGCCTAAATGGCTGTACAACATACAATGTTGCACCGTGCATGATTTAAGTACCAAAAATCAGAGTACTTCACATAATGTCCGTCAACATTAATAACAAATATAAACTAAATGATGACTGTAGATATATATAGCAAAAATAGATGATGGATTATGATACAAAATGGAATAAAATATGATGTTGTATAAAACATAACACATATTAAATCGGATTGAACAAAAATAAGAATTAAAAATGCACTATTTCAGCAATCTTTATAAAAATATTGGAGATTTCGTCTGCTCTTGGTTTTAAACAACTATATCATGTGACCTCTGACGTCAGATAGGAAGAGCCTATTTGCATTATTGTAGTTATCAGAGACAAAAGTCCTTTTTAAAGGTACTCAGTTCAGAAACTGGTTAGGGTGATTATTGGTTAATCAGTAAAAATATTAACATCAGAAGTTTATGTTCAGAATATTCAGTCTTGGGAAGATTATTAATTACATATTTTTTTATATATATAGGACGAATTAATTCATACAAGGGAAAAATGGGATTAAGAAAATTTTGAACTCAGTTTTAAATGTCAAAGTTCTACTCTAAAATACCGATCGTAAAACATTTTCTGCGGCGCATTTTCCTTCAAACTGCTAATTAATCGGCTTTTAAAAAAAATGAAGTTCTCAATTCAAATATATATATATATATATATATATATATATATATATATATAAATGTTTTTAGTTTATAGCTTCTTAAAGGGTGCTCCGATTTTGATTTTTTTTTTTCTTGCAAAGGTTGTGGTGTCAAATACGTCCTATTTTAATATTTTTATTATCTAAACAAAATACAGGATGTCTACATTAAGTCTGTCTCTACTCTTTTAAGTACTGAACGGCTGCAGCTGTAATAAAAAAAATTGGTATGTATTGCTAGTTAAGTGGCCATGTGCTACGAGATTCAACCGCTTACACCGTCACCTGGTAAAAAAGAGGTGTAATAGCGTTTATTTTTCTCGAAAACAGTTCATGATAGGGGAAAAAAGTGAATTAGAGTGCCGCCACACATCCTAAAACTAGAAGTGAGGACGCGTTTAAAATGTTGGAGGGATGCCAGCTTGAAATTTAGAAAACATCCAGCAATTCAGTGCTGTGTTATTGTTCATTTTCTCCGTGTCAGTTGACTGTCACCCCTATTTCAGCATTGGACTCGTTGAGTTAGTGCTTGAGCAGATGCTTGCATGGTTTCATCGAATGTGGTCGAAGAATACATGGTTATAGAGGACTGTGGATTTAGTACGCGAAGATAATTCGTATACATTAATGCTTTGCCACACTATGCACACTTGAACTACGTTGCACACGTTGCAGCGAAGAGGTTGACACGTTTTTACGTAAAGTTTAAAGTACGGTCGTTCACTGTAAGCTGTGAAATCGATTAGTGCATTTTCGTTATGAACCGACTTCATAAAGAAAGAGGTTCTCAATTCAAACCGTACGTTTTGTTTTTGTTAGCTTATAACTTTGTAACAAATTTTTCGATTTTTAAAGTTTTTTTTTTTTTTTGATAAATATATTTGCCTTTAATAGGTCTCATTATGATTTTATTAAGATATAAATAAATTACAGCTTATAGTTCATACATTTACTGATATTGATACTTTTTTAATACGTGTCTAACAGGATTTTTGGTTACGAATGCAGCACATCTTTACATTTCTAAAGCCTTTCAAATTTAATATATGTGGATTTAAAAAATATTTTTTTTTCTCATGCCGCATAAAGGCAAGAAAATTAAAACAACTCAAAAATGCAGCATTTCAGAAAAATCAACTTAAAGATAAGGCTTTGACTAGAATAAAACTGATACAACTGCCTCTGGAGTGGATATTTTTCGAGGTAGAGATATAACGTTTTTTGAGCACATTCGGGTACTGTAAAGGCACTTTATGCTTATTTAAAACACGAATACACTCTAATTACTCATAATTTATTTATTTTTCGACGCCACGTTCTGCGGTCGCCGAACACACACCTTTCTTCACAACACACACTCTGTTCGCTTCATTTCAAAGTTTTTTACGAAGAATACAAATTATAGGTGGCGCGGTGTTAACGCATGCAAGCGTAACATACCGGCCCCCATTGCAATGTTTATTAAACATTCAATAAATCTAACAGTCATTTTTTCTTTTTTTTTTTTTTTTCAACATAAAAATTCTGATACACTTAATATTACACAATATTATACAGTAAATATTACATATGTTAAATAAAAAGTAATGCAAAATATATATATATATATATCAAAATATTACATAATTTACAACATTCATAATTAATAGCAATGTTAATCATTTATTGGAAGCGGGCAAACTTTAGAAATGGACCTTTTAAATTTTCCAGAGGCAGTACTAATCTCCACTACCCTTACTTTTTTGTCCGCTCCGGGAAAAATTTTGCTTATTCTGGCCAGTGGCCACTCACATGGAGGTAAGTTATCCTCTTTTAGAATAACCATGTCTCCAACACATATGTTTTGTTTCTCAAATTTCCATCGCGATCTCTGTTGTAAGTGGCATAGATAATATAAGTGCCACTTACGCCAAATGCTTTGAAATAACTTTGTTATTTTTTGCCATTGGCTAAGCCTGTTTTCTGTAATTTCTGATAAATCTGGCTCAGTTATAGACGTAATTGCCCTTCCCAAGAGGAAGTGGGCAGGAGTCAACACATTTAAATCCTCTACGTTGGCAGTTAAAGGGACTAAAGGCCTAGAATTTAGCATCCCTTCAATTTGTATAATTAAAGTCAAAAATTCCTCATAGGTTAATTTTAAATTTTCCGCAGCTCTTTTCAAATAATATTTAAAGGATTTGACTCCTGCTTCCCACAATCCTCCAAAGTTTGGCGCTCTAGGAGGTGAGTACTGCCAATCAATGTTTTCTGAACTCATATACCCCGAAATTTGATCATCTGGTCCATTTACCATTTTATACAATTTTTTGAGCTCTGCATTTGCTCCTACAAAGTTTCCCGCATTATCTGTATACAGCTTACTGCATTTTCCTCTCCTCGATATGAATCTCTTAATAGCAGCTATAAAGGCTGCTGACGTTAAATCCGTGACTAACTCTAAATGTATAGCCTTGGTCACAAAGCAAATAAAAATTGCAACATATATTTTATTATAAATACCTTTTCGTTGATTTTTATACTTAATATAGAAAGGACCAGTGAAATCTACCCCAGTGATATTAAATGAATAGTTTTGAACGATTCTATCTTTTGGCAAATTGCCTAATATTTGTTGTGCTGAATTTGGATTAACCCTAAAACATTTAACACATTTATGCACAACTTTTCTACATAAATTTCTACCATTTGTAACCCAAAAATTTTCCCTCAAATAATACAATAGAGAATTAGGCCCAGCATGCAAAAATTTTTTATGATAAAAGACAACAATTAATTCAGTTAATTTATGTTTAGATGGAAGAAGAATTGGAAATTTCTTATCATAATTTAAATCACTATTTCCAAGTCTTCCTCCTACTCTTAGCAGGCCTTCTTTGTCAATAAATGGATTCAACATCTTCAACTTACTGTTAGGCTTTATAGCCTTTTTTACCTGTAAGTCTTTAATGTCTTCGGAAAATTCCTCACTTTGTATGCACTTTAATAAAAATTTCTCTGCTTCAACAATTTCTGAAGATATAAGTGGTCCACTTGTTTTGTAAAGCGGATTTCTGCTGTTATTTATGAACCTGAAAATAAAACTTATAATACGCAGAACAGTTAAATAATTATTACTTAAATTCAGCAGATTACATACAAAGTCACTATCAGTTACCATATTAAAAACATTAAAATTATCATCACAGTTTTTGTTAGACTTTTTTAGCTCTACTCTAAAATCGTCCAAATTTTTTGGGTTAACAGTTATTTGACTCGGATAGTCCCTTTCTAGTAAAAAGCTGGGTCCGCTTAGCCATAGTTCGTGATCGAACAGTTTATCTGGATGAATGCTTCTTGATAACACATCAGAAGGATTTTGATCTGAAGCGATATGATGCCACTGTTGGATTGGTGAAAGGTCTTGGATAGTTGCTACTCTATGTTGCACAAACGGTTTCAAATCCATGGGTTCCTTCTGTAACCACGCCAGAACAATTGTAGAGTCTGTCCAAAAATAGACTTCATTGATCATCACCTTTAAAGCAGCCAACACCTTATTCATTAGCTTTGCCAGCAGAACAGCTGCGCACATCTCTAATCGAGGGATTGTTAAGCTTTTAACCGGAGCAACCCTTGATTTGCTTGAGATTAATCTTATTAATGTCCGGCCACGTGAATCATTGGACTTACAATAGATGGCCGCTCCATAGCACAGTTCTGAAGCGTCTGCAAATCCATGTATCTCTATATTTGAAGCCTGTGGAATCACAATGCACCTTTCAATTTTTATGTCATTTATTCATTCTAATGCAATGAGAAAATGATGCCACTCTCTGTATTCTGGTGCTGGGAGTGCATCACTCCAATCAATTTTTAGACGCCAAAGCTTTTGCATAAATATTTTGGCCTTAGCAATTATTGGGCCTATTAAGCCTAGTGGATCAAAGATCCTAGCTATCGTCGACAACACCTCTCTTTTTGTATAGGAATTTTTCAGATCTACTTTAACTCGGAAAACAAAACAATCATCCTTTGGCTTCCAAGACACGCCTAAAGTTTTAATTTAATCTTTGTTATAAAAATTGTAACTCTCTGTCATACTTGGAGAAAGTTCATCATTATTAGCACACCACTTATGTAGCTCCATCCCTGCGGACTGTATAACCTCCTTTAACTCCTGTTGTAACTCTTTCGCCTCCTCTAATGTACTTGCTCCAAATAACACGTCATCCATATAAAAATTATCACGAAGGATTGGGGATGCTTTCGGGAATTTTTTTTCCTCATCAAGTGAAAGCTGATATAAGGTTCTCATAGCTAAGTAAGGCGCTAAGACTGTTCCATATGTCACTGTTGTTAATTCAAATGTTTTGGGGGGTTCCTCAATGCTATTGCTCCAGAGAATTCGCTGCAGTGGGTACTGACTCCGGTCAATGAGAATCATTCTATACATCATTTTGATGTCAGCAGTTAAGGCGTAAATATGCAGGCGGAAACCCACCATTATGGTAAATAAATCACTTACATGTTACTCCGCCATTGAATTGCAAGGAATTAAGAGAAGTACCATTTGTTGTTGGTGAAGAACAATTGAAAACTACACGTAATTTGGTCGTATTTTTATCTGGCCTGTACACTCCGTGATGAGGTGCGTAATAAGCAACATCAGGAGTTTTATCCTCTGTTACTTCTCTCATGTGACCAAGGTTTTTATATTCCTCTAAAAAGTCTTTATATAACGACAAGTATTTCTCGTCACTAGATAGACGTTTCCACAGCGATCTGAGTTTTCTAAGAGCAATTTCTCTAGACTGACCTAAACATGACGGATCATCTCTTAAAGGCATTGTTACAATATATTTACCTTTCTCATTTTTCTTATGTGTACGCGTAAAATGTTCCTCACATATAGCCTGTTCTTTACTTTTGGTTAATTCTATATTTACATCCTCAATCTCCCAAAATTTTCTTAATGTTACATTTAAATCCTCTCCACGTATTAATCCACAATGAAATTTAACCTCATCCCTTTGATCTAAATTCCCCGTTGCAATGTAACCAAAACAATAATTTTGAAGGAGTAGCCGAGGGTTCTGAGAATATATTTGCCCCGTTCTCAATAATTCATAAAAAATTTCAGCACCAAGGAGCATGTCTATTTTTCCAGGAATGTTAAAACTATAATCTGCTAACGTTATTGAATTCGGGACATCGATATGTACATTAATTACTTTATTAGGAACAAAATCCGTAATTTTCCTCACAACAAACATATTTAGGGATTTCTCAAAGTTTTTCTCTTTATTGGCAATAGTTGCTGTTACGCAACCGTTAATGGTCATCGATGCATCATTCAAACAAGAGAGTAAAGTATTTACTTTTTCTATTTTGAGTTGTAATCGATTTGCACAATCTTTTGTTATCAAACACGCTTGAGAGCCGCTGTCTAGAAGGCACCTTACTTCCTGCCATTGAGAATATTTATCTTTAACTAAAACACGCACTCTACTCAATAAGATATTTTTTGTTTTGTTTTTTGCAAAACTAGTGGCTACAATTTGCTGTCTGTCACTAGGAAAATTAGGAGGAAAAGAGGAATTGAATTCACCGTGCTGTTCTCTATTCAGTGTTTCGGAATAAGCGGCAGCTGCAACTTCCGAATTATCCTTTATTTCCTTGCAAGAATCGCCAAATTTTCCTTCTCTAGGAAAGTGAATCAATTTATTATGTGGTTTTCCACAAAAACAGTTTCTCGTATTGCATTTTCTTACATTACAATTCGGTAAAAAACACTTAAAACATAACTTATTTGCCTTAATAACATTAACTCTTTCTTGTACAGGAAGTTTTTTGAACTGCGGACACATATATAAAGCATGATATTCATTATTTTTACAAAGAACACATTTTACATTTTTTATTTCTGATAAGAACACATTTGAAGCAACTTTTTGAAATCGTGAATTTTGCGATTTGTTCCCGACAAACCGCTTCGCTTCATTTAAACTAGTCTTTGCCAACACATTCAACTTATTTTACCTCTGCCCCTTGCAGATAAATAAATATCACATTCACGACTCAATTCTTGTGGTTTAAAAAATGATTCACCCTGCTTAACCCCAATGTGTGTCATTAATTTACGATCTAATGAATTAAAAATTTTGTCAGATACAATTAATTCACATAATGATTTAAAATCATTCACTTTACGCAATTCACAATAATACTCAAATGATGCCGCTAATCGCGACGCATACTGCACATAACTCTCTGACGGTAATTTTTGTGCTTTCCGGAAGTTATTTAAACACTCATTAGCCGTCGGCTGAATGATTCTGCTTTAGATGGTAATGGAATTGTAAGCGTTTTAATACTTTTAATAAAACTTTCCAGATTATTATTATTTAGAAGTTCTGGTTCCGAATGTACAGTTGAAAGCGAATTATTTTGGGATGAATCCCTTTTAATATTCGCTAATTCTAACTCTTTCTCTAACTGCGCTAATTTAATTTTCTCGAAATCAGAATTTTGTAAAGATTCCTTACTAATATTTGCTATCTCTAACTCTTTCTCTAATTGTGCTAGTTTAATTTTTTCCAACTCCATTTTTGATTTTTCTTCTTCTTTTTTCGATTTAATTTCCTCAACCGCGCAATCAGCTACATTTTTCATTAACTCACTATTTGAAAAATGTTCACATTTCTCAATAATATCTTTTAACTCAACAAGTTTAGCACCCTCTCCTACACTTAAACCCAATTCCTCTGCGACAAGCTTAAGCTCATCTTTTCTTAATTTATTGATAATTGACATTATTAAATTTAACAAGTAATAAATTCAGAACAATTTTAAATTTTATGAAGATGCTCTTACCTCAGATCGCTGTATTCCACTTGAGAACAAAAAACATTATTATCTTGTTCCTTTTAAATAAATTATCACTACACTTGTTTTTTTTTCTTTTGTTCACTTTTATATTTTATGTTTCACTTTAAAAAAAAAATCCATCCGTCGATATAAACATTTTTTTTTTCTCTATGATTAAAACAAAACTTTTTGTTTCATCGATCGATTACGAAACCGTAACTTCTTTTTCTCACAATGAAATTAAATAAACAAACTCGTTATTACTCTTTCTTTTTAACAGGTCCTCCGGCTCGACGGACCATGTAAAGGCACTTTATGCTTATTTAAAACACGGATACACTCTAATTACTCATAATTTATTTATTTTTCGACGCCACGTTCTGCGGTCGCCGAACACACACCTTTCTTCACAACACACACTCTGTTCGCTTCATTTCAAAGTTTTTTACGAAGAATACAAATTATAGGTGGCGCGGTGTTAACGCATACAAGCGTAACAGGTACTTCATATATTTTTCAGGGACATAAACTCGAAAATTACAACTCTTTGAATTGTGTCATCTTTCTTGTAGTTCCCGATATATGAAACCGTCATCGAACGTCGTTTTATGTATGTTTTGCTGTATGAATGCATTTTCCCTGAAATGCAGAAAATAAAGTATTTTTGTAAAAAAGTAGAACCGACACCAAGAAGAAAGTATTATTCAAACAACTAAAAACGAAATGAAAATTGACATAAAATTAAATTAATGGCTCCTAAAAGTATAAAAGTAAATTTCATCGCCAAACGAAATCAGCACTACAATTAATTACAACTTTTGAAGTTTTACAATTTTAAAGCACAAAATAAAAAATATACATTTATATAGTTTTATTAAATACAAAAACCAAATTCTATTCAAAATATGTATTTCCTTTTGTAATCTGTAGTTGGTTGGTTGGTGCGGTTTTACGTAGCACTAGTGCAACGCAGTGGGCAATAGGCGATGGTCTGGGACTCATCCTAGAGGTGGTCCGGAGACTTGCCATCACAATTTTGATCCTACACGAAGAGGATAGCTCCCCCGCTTCTGTAAACTCCAGAGATATATTTTTTTATGAGAACAAGGACAAGGGAGTTCTCACAGGGACACAATGAAAAATTCTTTATCCTTATGATCTATATGCTCAAAGTTCAGTAGCATTAAATAAAACATCACGTAATATATGGCGAAAAATACTCAAACACTCTATTATGGTTTTCTCTCATTTGTTTCTTTAACAACTTCTCTTTCTTTACTTTATCTACAAAACTGTTAATTACTCAATGTTCAGAAAGCCGAGTGGCGTCACACCAGATTTTTGTATATTGGGACTATATTTGGATATTGCTGAAAATTCATTTCGTTTTGTGTTAGGCGTTTTTCCTATAAAACTAAATTTAAGAACACAATGCGATGAGCATTTAGTTTATAGACAATATATAGGGCTATCTAAAATTAAGCTGAACGTTCTTTTCTATTGAACGTAATTTATGAAAATTCTTTGCTATATTTTACTATATTCACGGACACTGCCTAAAAATTTTCCTGAAGAAATGAACTAACACAAACACAGATATCTGAAAGGGGCTTTATATAGAGACATAAAAAAAAAAAAAAAATCTATATATATATATATATATATATATATATGTATTACAGCTTTGTTTGAGGTGCAAATTTGTCTTTTTTCGTTTTTTTTTTTTTGTCCCATCTCTCGTTTTTTTTTTTTTTTTTTTTTTTTTCCTTTCTTTCTTTCACCAAAAATTAAAATATGAAGTTTCAAATAAAGTTCCGTCATTCTCTCTTTAGATTTAGAAAATTCATCAGTCGTTGTCAGAAGATACACGCCCACCAGCTACACACACATATAAATACATAAACAATGAATAATTTCCAAAAACCACTTTCTTGTACCTTAAAACATGTAAATCAGGTGAAAAATCAATATCGAAACCGAATACGTTATTTCCATTACGTGCGATAAACGGGTAACGTAAGTAAAAATTGTTACATATATTTATAGATATTTCAAAGATCCGTATCCGTATCCGTATCTGCGAATCTTGAAGTAAAAAGATCCGTATCTGTATCCGTATCCGCGGATATAGAAAAACTTTAATCCGTATTCGTATCCGTATTTGTGGATATAGAAAAACTGATATCCATATTCATATCCGTATCCGCGGTTCAAAGTTTTTGACGATCCGGCACATCCCTAGATAATACATGGCACAATCTGAAATACAAGTCCATCAATTTTCAATGATTGTTGCACTATAATCTAGTTCTTTTGGTAGCCCTGTAAATGAATAGGGAATGATTTCTCTACTATATTCCACATGAGACATGTTTTTACTCATATAAAGAATGCATATTCGTTTCATTTGGTTTAGTGCAGTCTATAGATGTTAAACTTTACTTACCTGCAATTTTTCCCATAGACTAACGTATTTGAATTATCTTCGGTGTCCCTGTATACAAACCATTTGCTTCACCTCAACGAAAAACTTAGTTTAGCATTCCTGTATGATACACCATTGGAATACCAAGTTTGGACTTTATGCTACTATAACAGACAGACACAGAGAGAGAGAGCGAGAGACACACACTGACATACAGACTCGCACACCAACTATGATTTTTGGAATCAGGGTACCTCAAAACGTGTAAATATAACAAAAACTGACTTTAAAAAACTTGACCCGAAAACAATACTTTCTCTACCTTATGGATATAAGAAAGTAAGAAATGATGAAAAAATGTGAATGCGTTCTTCAATAATTTTGTTGCCGTCTCTAGATTATTGCTTTCATTATTCCTAATTAAGCTAAATTAAGCCAGCTGAAAAATCTAAATTTATGTATAATTTAATTTAAATGTAACTGAAATAACCATTTATCTTATTTCAGCGTGATTTCTGTGACACACTTGGTGCATTCTTCACTTCATTGGGAATAAGTGATCCAATTATAACAGATCCAATACTAATTGAGAAGAACAAAGAAATTTTCTTTAAAAAATTATTTCCTCTTTTGCGTTCTTTTTCAGACAGGTAAGTACAATGTTATATATAATATGTTTAAAAGCTAATTTATTAAAAAATTATAGATATTATAACAAATTAATTTCTTGTTATAATGTGCGATATGTTAATTTGTTAAATTATCTAGTAATAATGGACATATTCTAAAATTGCTTTTAAAGGAATTTATGAGAAATATTGTTCTGTCTGAAATAATATGGAAAGAGTACATTGAAAAATATTCTGAAAATTTACCATAATATTTCTTTAGAGTCTCTGAAAATTTACAATAGTTTTTAGCAAAAAAATAAATGATCAAGATTTTAATTTTTTTATTGTCCATTTTTATATATTTTTAATGTGTTGTCTCTCAATAAAATTTTTAAATGGATGTTTGCCCTTCAGAAAAAGTATTGTAGATGACTAGTAGATACCATCCAAAAATAAATTAATTAACATTTATCATTAAAATTTATACACACAGGTCTTCAAATTTCTCCAAATCAGTTTTTTTTTTTTTTTTTTTTTTTTTTAAATATCCCCAACTTGATTTCTACTAAAAAGGGAAAATAAAAAATTTTGCCAAAAAAAAAAAAAAAAAAAGTCAACCAGATTTAAACCATAGAAAGCTCAGATTTTTCCCCATATGAAGGCAATTTTTGAAAAAAAAAAAAAATCCCCAAAAAACAATAAAGCTATTGAAAGTCCCTAGCCGTCGGCATAAATCATTACGGTGCCAACATTGACAGAAAGTTGAAGAACTCCCCAGATTTGTCCCCAAACATTTAAGAATTCCCCAAAAAAGTCCCCACAAACATTTGGTCCCCAAAATTGTCCCCAGAATCGTCAAAAATCCCCAAAATGGGGACAAAATCCCCAATCTGGCATCACTGCCTGTTATGTGCACAAAAGGCAGCACACGAAAGCTCTATTCTTCGACCACATTTGATGAAACCATTGAAGCATCTGTGCAAGCGCTAACTCAACGAGTCTAATGCTGAAATAGGGATGACAGTCAACTGACTCGGAGAAAATGAGCAATAACAGAGCACGGAGTTGCTGGATGTTTTCCAAATTTCAAGCTGGAATTCCTCCAACATTTCTTCGCGTCTTCACTACTAGTTATAGGATATGGGGCTGCATTGTATATTCATATGAAATTTCGTTTCGTTAAGTGTTTTAAGAAAAATAGTGACGTAGGTTGGTGAACTTGTTTTTCCGAAATTCTGTGTAGGGTGTCAATAATAAAGTGCAAAATATCTTTAAGATTTTATTGCAATTTTTGCAATCATAGACAAGTATTGGATGGCTTTAAGCAAAGAGATGCGTTACTTCTGTGGCCACAGTAAAAAGAGTGTCTAAAAGTGTCTTCTAGTGATAAAATAGTAGATTAATTAATTAAGTAAATAAAATAACAAAATTAAAAGCAGACGATCAGCATATCCTACTACTGGCTTTGGAGTAAAATATTAATAAAATATAAACACTTCGACCTTCTCATCCTTCCCTCCCCCTCTCCTCAAAAAAAAAAAAACGTTCCATACTGTCCGTTTTGATACTGATTATTATTAATTTTCTTTTCTTTTTTTTTCTTAAAAAAAATAATAATGGATAAATAAATAAAAATAAATAATAAATAAATAAATAAAATATATTTTGATGAAATTTTGGCAGAAGCAGAATTTAGTTTAGTATGAAGGACTGTCAGTTTTTTTTTTTTTTTTTTTTTTTTTTTTTTCAAACTATAACATCGTTTTCAAATTATTCAATTATGTTTTCGATAAATGTCCAACTATCGTAAAACTCGTATTTTAAAAATCTGTAGATCCGTAGATTGAAACTAATAGTCCTCCGTACTAAAAAAATCAGCTAAAGGAAAAACTGTGAATACATGCCGGTGGTTTTGAAAGAGACACTAAATCTCAAGTGGCAAAATATGAAACAGAAATTTTATTCCTAGTCAGATAGCTGAAGACATAACTGCTATCGATACACGTGTACAGTCGGTAACAAAAGTGTCCGAACACTAGCAAAAATTCCTATGTAAAAAAAGTACACTTCATACGGTTTTGTTAAATTAATCCTTGTCGTCTCCTATTCTTAGTCAGTCTAAGAACATGATTCGATAAGGATTTATTTAACAAAACCGTATGAAGTGTACTTTTTTTACATAGGAATTTTTTCTAGTGTTCGGACACTTTTGTTACCGACTATATCTGACAGAACAATTACTAGGCGATTAAATCAGGCTAATTTTATATGAATGAAAACTTGTTCAATCCCAAATGAAGCACGCCATTGTCAAAAATTTTCTGTTAAAGTACGAAACACATCGGATAGGGTCATCAACAGAGATCCAGTGAGATGTTCTCCCACGAATCCACGAATGTTAATGAACGTAATCGTCCATATGGATAATATGTGATGATATGAGTAGATATTATGCATCATATAGGAACACCGCTTCACATCTTTCGTTACATCACAGCGGTATCGTATAGAGATTACTCTGTTTCTCATTCGCCTTTTATAGGGTGCGATAGGTCTAAAATCCCCGTTCATGTATAATATTGTCAACCCGTACAAGACTTTTGAAGTATTGAACCCACTAAAAGTTGAAAATATTGAACATTTGGAACTGTCCTCTTACTTCACGGACCTTAATTCTGTAGAGTACGCCTGCAGTAATCTTGGCATACGGGTTTTTCAAATAATATACATCACCCGAACCGAGTAAGAGATGAAAAACGCTTCAAGAGACAAGTGTGTCACTATCTCCCCAAAGAATCCTCAGTGCTCTAGTAGGCAGTTTGAATAACGTATGTTAAATACTTTTTAACCACATTTCTTGAGACCATGAGAAATTCTACGCAAGGGCATACTCAATAAGTCCAGTGTTAAAGTAGGGGTGATTTTCCTCTGGTTCAAAGAAAACAGTAATAAAGTACGCCGAATGACTAGATATTTACACAATCACAACCTGTCGGTCAATTTGGCACCCCTCCACCCATTTGGACTCTTCCTCAAAGCTAGTTTCTGGAAATGTGCTTACACTATATGCACTTGAGTCCAAGGAAAACCTATTTCTTACTGATGGACTTATATATTCCATTCTTCCATCTGTATATATATATTGGTGATTGAAATTTTTCAACATCAAATTTTATTTATTTTTTGTTTTTATTATTGCGCTTTCACATATGGCGAAATATGTATCCTTTTACATGATAAATGTAAGTTCTTGGAAGAAAAGGTAAATGCAATGAACTCAGAGAATAATTTTTATCCAGCTTTCACAAACATTACTCGCATACAAGGCATGGAAAGCTAACCTACCGTCATTGTAAACAGAATCTCCCATTCAGCAAGAAAACGTAAATGTGGCGAACTCTGCTGATAAAACAGGAACCCGTTATGTTTACTTTCGCTATCAATTCTCCTCGAACAGAGTATAATTAGAGTTATAATTTATAGCTACAACTAAACTGTTAACTATGACACAGGTATGTGAAATCGTACTGTTCAATTTTTTCTGCTCTTTCTCTCTCTTTCTCTCCCTCACTCGTTAATGTTTTTCGATGTGCTGAATTTATAAATGATTGTATTTCTTTCTATCACGTAAGAATTTTCTCAAAGTAAGGATAAAGATCCGAAGAATTCGCACAAAGAATATAACGAATTCGATAAAGTTTATGTATAAAATACATTAAAATAGATTATTATTCACGCATTATCTTTTAAACGCGTTTTTTTACATCGAAGCTCCTTTAGAGCATTTTGCCTTCTGCACGGCTTGAGGATCTTTGGAAGAAGGGGGGAGGATGAAATCCTCTATTTAGCATCCATCAATATTCTGCTAACATGTTAGAACTCCAACGTCCCTGATACCTCCTCTACATTTTCCCCAAATTCTTATGTACTTACTGTCATTCACTACGGTATGTTTGTGAATCTTAACCAAATAAAAAATGCTCCTCTGTTTTAAGGGAAATACAAGCTTTTACATTTGTCTGTCCGTGGCTCAGTTGGTAAGAGCGCCACGTTAGTAATCCGATGGTCCCGCGTTCGACAACCTGAAGGTCGGGAGAGTTAATTTTTGCAGATAATTAGTAGAAAAGATGTCAATTGGTAAAAGAAAATTTATCGTTGACTACACAGTTTTCTAAGAATTTTTGAAGAGTTTTTTAAGAAGCCTTTTCCTTACATCTCTTTTTAGAAGCAAAAAAGAGTTTTTTGTAAACTAAAATCGCCCTCTATTGGGCGGAATGATCTCTAAAATGTCAATGAAACATCTAACAATACAAAATAAAAATGATTAGGAAAAACACATAAACATTAACCAAAACAGTAAAATGTTAAGTTATAATATAAAAAAAAAATAATAAACTAAAATAATAATAAAAAGGTGCCACAAACGAATAATTAAATTGTAGATATTGGCCATTAATCAGAAAATTATATCACAAAACTTATAGGCAATCGTGTGGTGCTGCCATCTGTTGTCAGTTTTAAGAAATAATTTCTCTTTTCTTAACACAGTTCAAATTTTCCCAGTTTTGGTTAATAAACAAAAAAGTCACTTTTTTTTTTCCCCAATTTTTTTTTTTTATGTCTTGATGAAATAGCTCTTCTTGTTCTTCACTCATATTATTCAGAGTTTCTGAGAAATAACGTCCATGGGATTCGAAAAAGTGAAGCTTTGAGCTTAAACAATTTAATTTCTTGTCAAAACTGTAAGTGATGGAAAATTTTCAATAGTTTTTCCTTAACGAGCATATTAAAATACACCAGAAAAACACATGACCTTGAAGAAAAACATTTCACGCTCGACCTCTGTAATATTTGCACTTAAAGTAAACTGTTAAGAGATTTTCGTAAACAAATATTTTTGCATTAGGAATGGCTATTTCACTTTAATTATTAAAAAAAAAAAAAAAAAAAAAAAAGGAAAGAAAAGGGAAGAAAAGGGAAGGAAGTTAAAAAGAATTTAAAAATTTTTCTTCAAGAGAAATATTTTAGAGAATCAGAACAAAAATCAGTGCTAGATAATGAAAAATAACATTTAGTTACTATATAACACGTTCAACTTAAAGTTAGTACAGTTCCTTTTCAGTTTGAATGGTTTCATGTTTGCTGATCTAATCTGTCTTCCACAATTGTTTTACTTATTGTTATAAAGGGTGCAGCCTTAGTGTAACCACTCTTTCCAAGAAACATACATAAACTCGTCCATGAAAACTCGTTTAAAAAAAAAAAAAATTGTAATACTGCCATTCTATAGAAATTCCAAGAAAGAGTTATGAAAATTTAAGAAATGATTTCTGAAAACGAGACCAAATAATCCATTTCATCTTAGACGCTTTAAATAATCAACATGCACATTCAAGTCGGCGCTTCATTGTTGATGCTGTACGACTACCTTGAGTTTCAGCGTGAACACTCTATACATACTACTCTATACATATTACTCTATACATACACTCTATATATACTACTCATTCCCACTGATCATCCATGTGCGCAATCTCTCCTACCGCACAGACTTTCTTAGAATTATATATATAAAACATTCTTAATTATCTCATTCAACGAAGGAAACATCTAATTTTCGATAAATTTATGAAACTTAATTGTGCATATATCAAACATTTAGCTTTATTAAAGGATTTCTCTGTCAAATTGATTAATTTGATTATTTTTTTTTTTAACATTCTCTACAACATAAAAAATTTCCTTAGTTTTCATTAAAAAGACAAAAGTTCTTCATATTGCATCATTTGCAGATGAAAATTAACGTTTATACATAATAACTAAAATATAAACAAATATTTTAACGTTATACATTTTTAGCACTTACAATGTGCTTTGTTTTACTGTATTTTAAATTTTGAATATTTTCTAATATGATTTGTTTCATGGTTTTTTCGCATTGCCGTAATTAAATACTATATGCATAATACGTCCATATATATATATATATTATATGAGAGTGCAATAAAACATCTGGTCATAAATATAAGGAGTAAGAATTTGCCAAATATTAAGTGAGTGCAAAAGTTCTACCCGTTTTTATTACCCATAAAAAAGGTAAATAAACGCAAAATAAGCAGTACTTATTATTGTGCATAATCCGCATTGCTATCTATGACCTGTCACCATCTATCTGGTAGGAGAAGAATCCCGTGGCGGTAAAATTTCAGCGGTTTCGAGTTAAGAAAATATTGGATGGCAGTTTTCACATCAAAGATTTCATCAAAGATCATCAAAGATTTTCTGACTGAAGAAATTGTTCAACACATGAAATAGGTGATAGTCAGTTGGTGCCGGGTCAGGAGAATAGAGAGGATAGGTAAAACTTCCCAACCCAAGCCAAGTAAATTTTGTCGAGTGATGACAGCAGCATGATTGATGAGACCGCGCCGCTTTTTTTACCAAATTTGAATGCGGCCTGTCTAACTGTAGATAATAGAAGTCAGCAATGGTGGTTTGGATGAGTGGAAGAACCTCCCAGTGAATTATTCCCTGCACCCCCCCCCCCTCACACACACACACTCAATAATACCTTTTTGAGATGAAATTCAGATTTCGAAATCGATGCAGGCGGATCAGAAGGGCGACACACGCTTTACGTTAAGGTACATAACCCACTTCTCATCTCCTGACACAATTCTGGTCAAGAATGGGTATTTTTTGTACGAGAAAAGCAAGGAAACACAGGTGGTGATTCGGTCATTCTGTTGATTAGCTGTCAGGTTATGTGGAACTTAACGATTCAACTTTCTCGTACAACCCAACTTAACCAGCCGTCTCTTGACCGTTGACCGGTGTACGTTGAAGGACTCCGCTAACTCTTGCACGGATGGGTTCGGGTTGTTTCTTATGGTTTGAACAATATCGTCGTTTCCAACGTGTGATGGCAGTTCACTACTAGCTCGATCTTGGCAACTTCTATCTGTTTCCCTAAATTTACGAAACCATCGCTTTCGTCTATTGCACCCTCTCCAGAAACTTGAAAACAATTGCGACATGCGCCTCTGCCGTATTTTTTTTTTATAGAATTCGTATAACGAATTAGGGGCCGTCCATAAATGATGTCACGCTTGGAGGGGGGGGAGGGGGTTCGCGAAATTGTGACAGTTTGTGACAAGGGAGGGGAGGGGGGTAACAAAAAGTGTGACATCACATATTTCAGTTAAAATACAAACATTTATATTCAGCAGATGAAATTTTGAAGTTATTTTAAAATTATCAAAATTAAAGATATTTTTTTAATTCGGGTAAATGTAACTTTATCCTGTGATTCCTGCCCCCCCCCCCCCATACATTATTTTCTTTCGGAAAAAAGCATTCAGAGTAGGTTTTTAGTATATGATAGCAATAGAAAATCTTGGAAGAAAACCTTCCCTTCTCACACTCTTGAAATGTCCAACAAAATATATAAGTCCTTATGGTTATATTTACAGATGTCATTAAGATCCATAGTCAACATTTAAAAATAAAATTTGAAATATGATCTCTAGTCTAATATTTTGTTTCTGAACTTCAAGTAATTATTGATGTATGTCATGTTCCGTGACATGTGACAAGGGGGGGGGGGGTATATTGAAACGTGACACTTTGTGACAAAGGGGGGGGAGGGGGTCCAAAATTCTGAAAAAAAGCGTGACATCATTTATGGACAGCCCCTTATGTATTATATGCTTCTTCTTGCTTTCCACGTTACACCCTCTGATTTTTTTTTTTTTTTTTTTTTTTGAGATGATTACCTTTGTGAGACACAATGCATTTTTATGTGAGGCATTCACGCGTTTTATTAGCAGACGATTTGCGTCATTACAGTGTCATGTGTAACGCCAATTACATTGCAAATTTGCATATCCAAAAACGGATAGAACTTCCGCACTCACCTAATAGTTAGTAAAGACTATTTAAATATTTGTCAAAAAATTTAAAATTTTAAGAGAAATTTAATAAAAATGATATATATGATATTAAAGTTCATTATGGAATGTTTCTTTTTTAAAATGACATTGATATACCTGCGCAACAATCTTTTTATACAGCGACACCCAAATATTGGCTAATTCCTTTTTTTCTTTATAAGAGACCTTTTTATGAATCACATTTAAGTGACTTTCTAGTGAAAAAATCATAAGAAAATTTATATTTGTTATTAATATGTCAGAAAAAATACTTTTTCTATAGAAAATTACGTGTTTAGCAATCAGATTTTCAGGAGTATTATACTAAAATATTCAGATATATTATGAGCTACAGTTGGAAATTGCTGAATTTGATTTTCAGTTTGTACTAAATATTTTTAACATTTACAAACATTGTTTAAGAGTGACTATCCCTTCAATTAGTCTATCTGCCTGACTTTTCAATGACTACGTAGCTAAAAGGAAAGGTTGAAGGTCAAATGATGTAACAAGTTCTCGTAATTGGAAATTGTCAATAATCAATGCGTACAGCATGATTTTTTTCGTTCTTCTTAATAAATAAATTTAAATTTTCTTTCCGTGTCATTTACTGCATAAGTAAATGTCAGGAGAAAATATGAAAAAAAGAAATTGTTTACTTTAATTTTATAGGTCTTTAGCCAATTTCCTTGCTCTGAGTATTATAAGTGAGCAGCAAGCAGAACTGAATTTTTACTTTAGATTTTCGAAACTGAAGCACAAAGACTTTAAAGATGAAAATGAGATACAATATCATGAAATGGATAGTTGGGCATACTGTGTTCACTGGATAGCCGATTATATGAAATTAGCATTACAAAATGAGTTTTTCCGTCAGTATCTAACGAAATCAGTTTCTGAAGAGGTATGTATGAAATCCATTTTTACCACAAAACAAAATTTAGTTTGATTAGCTTTAAAGGGCCTGCTTCACTCACCGTCGCCGGAAGTTGAAGCTAATGTCATTCTATAGGAAATTTTTCTTTACAAATAACTTATTAACTACTGCATATTTTTAAATTCTGTTTTCATATTCTGAAAATTCCCAGCTGTTAAATGGACGGACTTTTTAAAAAAAATATTTTCTTTATTTTTTATATTTTATTTTGAAGCTGCAAAATACGAATTTTCAATAAGTGATTTTTTTTCATTTTGCGATTTCAAAACAAAATATTAAAAATTAAAAATATACATTTTTAAAAAAGGTTCGTCAATTTAACAGTTGGGAATTTTCTGAATATGAAAACAGAATTTAAAAAAATATATTAGTTAATAAGTTATTTGTAAAGAAAATTTCCCCATATAATAACATTGGCTTAATAACATAATTTCATAATAATAACCTAACTTCCGGCAACGGTAAATGAAGAGGGCCGTTAAAAATAAATTATTTAGTTATAGGCGAATATGTTATCTTTTAAATATGTCACATCAAATGTTAAATTTAACAAACAAATTAATACATTTATCTAAATGGCGCAGTCACACAGTTTTTCTTTTTTTTTACGCTCAGACCTACTATACTGTATACCCTCTTACATAGGCACATTCGGTTATAAAAGAATAATTCTATTGATTACTATTATATGCATTTTCATACGTTACTATTATATGCATTTTTGTTTTACATCCACCGGTTTCACGTGAAGACAGCTGGAAAATTTTAATTAGTTCACAAATATGAGCAAAAGAAAAAGCGCCTCTGTAACCAACTAAAAATTATATCTATTTATTTAGATACGTTAAATGATTATATTTCGGGGGGGGGGGGGAGTAAAGATTCTGTCAAAGACAGAATTTATTTTAGTGTGGAGGAATATTAATTTCAATCTATAAAACTTCTATTTTATTATTATTATTATTATTACTATTATTATTATTATTATTTTAATTTTTAATTTGTTTTTTATCTCATTTTTTGACCATAAAATTAGGCAACGTACTCTTTAGAATGACTGAAATGAATTAAAATGAAGTGTTGCCACTTAAATTTCATACTTTAGTTTTCTTAATTAGTCATACTTAATTTTTAAAAATCTAATTTTCATATTGAAACACTGTTTACACTCTTGGATTCAGAAAAATCGTCTCTTTCATGTGGTACTCACTGAATTTGTAACGACAGGATTGATCTTTCTAATTTATTTTGGTGTTACAGAAAACTGGCCACGACGTTTTAAACCAGATTGAAATTAATAGTTCTCCTAGTCCTAAAAATAACGCTTCAACAATCAATGAAAATTTACATCTATTTATTTATATCTATTAATCTCGTTTTCCGGAAATTAAATGGCAGTAGAAATAATGCTTTGTGGGTGTTGCGAAAATCAGTGTTTAAATCAATGCACAAACAATTATGCAAAATAAAATTTATATATATACGGGAAAATTCTCAAATTTAGCTTATAAACTATAGCAATCTATTCTCTATTTTCATCAGCAACTAAGATAAATATTTACTGTGAATAATAATTAATCTCCCGCACGAACAATCGGTGCAGCAGCTAGCTGTTTACATAAATTTTCAATGCGCCTGTATGCACCAAACAAGATTATCTTATGTTTGAGCAGTTTCAAAGTTAACTAATAATGTTATTTAATGGTAGTGCTTTTGTATTTCATTAACTTTTTAAACATAAATGAAAATAAATAAATAAGTACATAAATAAATAAATAAATAAAATCACAATAAAAAACTTGAATGTGTAAATTGCATTATTAACCCTAGATAACTGAACTTAAATCGGTGTTACTCTGTAACTAATCATTAGACTCGTACAAATTAAAAACAAGTATATTTTTTATATTTCCTTCTGTTGCAAAGCTAGAGCAGTTGGAATAGTTCCTTCCACAAGGCCAGCAATAGCAGCAGAACAACTGAACTCCTCTCCAGTTGAAGCGAGTGAAACCGGAATGGCACTCTGTTTACCGCTACCGGTGAAGGTAGAAGAAAGTTCTGTTCTGATCGTTATGCCGCTACTGTGCGAGTATTATTCGAATTGACTTTAATTCCGTCAGGTCCGGGAATCAACTTGATGATTCTTGCTAGATCCCACTCGAGGGGAGGTGATGCTTTATTTTTCAGGATGACGAGTTGCCCTGGAGAAAAGTTGTGATTTTGGTTGGTTCCTTTGGTTCGCTGAATCAGAGTTGGCAGGTATTGAGCTGTCCACCTCTTCCAGAAAGTTTCTTTCATCTACAGTAAGAGCTTATATCTAGAAGAAAGACTAAGAAAATTGTTTGTTAAAGAAGGTTCTGGTGATTCTAATAATGCAGATCTAATCAATAAATGTCCTGGCGTTAAAGCTGCGGAATCATTAGGAGCATTGGACAATGGTGTTGGAGGCCGCGAATTTATAACAGCCTCTATTTGACATAGAAGCGTGGAAAGTTCCTCAAACGTTAAAATTGCTCCTTGTGTAATTTTTACCAAATGATGTTTGGCTAATTTTATCGACGCTTCCCAGAGTCCCCCAAAATTTGGAGCATACGGGGGAATAAAGTGCCAGGTTATTTGGTGTTGGGAAGCAAAATTTTGTAATTTTTCTTCTTTGAATAAAGCAAATAGCTGTTTGATATAAGAATGAGCTCCGACAAAATTTCTGCCATTGTCCGAAAATATGTCAGAGGGGTATCCCCGTCTACCTATGAAGCGTCGCATTGCTGCGAGAAATGCTTCTGTAAAAAGACTTGACACACATTCCAGATGAACGGCCTTGGTAGCCATGCAAATGAACAGGGCAATATATGATTTAAAGGTTGTCGCTTTTCTTTCATGTTGACATTTCGTCATTACTGGTCCCGCGAAATCGACCCCAACTTTCGAAAAAGGACGAATAGGGGTAATTCTTTCTGCGGATAGATCCCCCATCTTTTGAATTATTGGCTTAGCTGACAGACGAGAAGAGAGTAGACATTTTCTTAACACTGCCTTAACCGTGGAGCGGCCGTGGGGAATCCAGAATTTGTTTCTGATGAGTGACAGTACTAAGTTGGGAGCAGCATGTGAACTTAAGTTGTGATAATATGTTATTATCAAGGAAGTGACGTGATTTAGTTTAGGCAGTAAAATGGGGTGTTTTTCTTGAAATCGTAAAGATGGGTGGTTCCGCAGGCGTCCTCCAACACGAAGAATGCCTGCTTCATCCAGAAAAGGATCAAGACATAATAGATGGTGTGAAGTTTTTAAAAGTTTTCCTTTCTTCAGTAAGGCAATTTCATCACTAAATCCGGCATTTTGAATAATTTTTACAGGACAAATTTCCGCTTGATTTAGCTCTAGGGCCTTAAAAGGACCACTTTCCTTGGATTTGGGTTTAAGGTTATTTATAAATCTTAGTACATACGCTAGAATTCTTAAAAGTTTTAGATAGTTAGAATATTTTGTAATATGTGATATGAAAATGTTATTAGCAAGTGGAGGTTTAGATCTTGAGTCTATCGGATGGTCATTTAATTGTTCCTGAACTGTAACTGAATATAAAGAGCACATGGGTGGTAGCTTTTACGAATATGTTCAGAGAGAAAAACATAATAATAAAAAAAATGAAAAAAATGAAAGTTTGGTTTCTCTCTATGGTCACGTGACTGTCTACCTCTGATCGACTGTCGCCGTCCCCGCTCCCAATGAATCAACAAAAGTATTGGATTCGTAAAAATTTTCGACCTCGGGTTTTGATGGATTTACATGTTTTGAGAGCTGTAGAACACGATTTGACCGTTTTCAGAAAATGTCTGTCTGTCTGTCTGTCTGTTTGTGTGTGTGTGACAAAATTTTGTGACAACTGTATCTCAGGAACTACTGCACAGAATTTCATACAAGTTGATATGCAGTTGCACCTTGACATAAATTGGTGCCTATCAACTTTTGGTAAAAATTGTCTTACAGGTTGCGTTGCCATCCCGCTTTTTCTAAATTTTTAATATAGTGATATAGGACAAAATTTTGTATAAATGTGCATAAAGGGAATTATTTTTTAGTAATCATTATGAAAAATACAAGAATTATTTATGATAGAGATAGTCAACTGATAAAAAAATTTTGTATGTGTAGGAGCCTCGCCACCCCTCCCCTGGGGGGGAGTCCCCCCTCGAGGGGAGTAAATTTTCAAGATGGGTATCTTTCGAAAGGTCTCGTCAGTACCTTTAAAACGAATGGTTGAACTATAAATCTGTGATAATTTAAAACAAAGTTATCGATTTTTTTTACTTTTAACGAAAAAAAAACAGAAAAAATAATCTTTTTTTTTTTTTTTTTCAAACGAAACTTAACCAAACTTGGTATTTAGTTGGCCCCTGACATAAACTGGTGCTGATTAGATCTGGGGATCAATCGCTCAACAGGTGGCGCTGTGATCGTATCTTTTCTAAATTTTTAACATGGCAGTGTAGGACAAAATTTCGTATAAATGTACATAATGAGAGTTATTCTTAACCTGTGATTGTAATATTAATATGAATTATTGATAATAGTAGTAGTTAATTAGTAAAAAAAAATATGTGCAGGCGGGGGCATCGCTTCACATCCCTGGGGGGGGGAAGGTAAATTTTCAAGATGGGTATCTTTCAAAAGGTCTCGTCAATACCTATAAAACGAATGGTTGAACTATAAATATGTGATAATTTAAAACAAAGTTACCGATTTTTTTTTTTTTTACTTTTAACGAAAAAAAACTTGGATTTTTTTTTTTTTTTTTTTTTTAATATTGTTATTGAGTGAATTTGTGTAGGAAAATATAGAAGAAAGTCTTGTGGTGGCCACAACATACTAGTTTTTTCAATCCTTCGTTCAAGCATTAGTCAATGAGGAATTTGCACACATGGGGGATTTGAACAAAATCTTATTTTTTTGTTGGTAGTTTTAGGTCTATAAATTTCAAAAAGTGTATTAAAAATGCAAAAAAAATCACATTAATTTCAAAAATAACTTTAAAATTAACAAAAAACCGCGTGACTTCAAAACGCTGCCTGACGTCACACTTTATGATGCTTCAATGTTTACATTTTGTTAGCCTGGTTAGTAAGCAGCAATTTGTTTTAACTTTCGTAATTATGAATCGTTTATGTGATTTCTGAGCATTTTTTTTTATTATTATAATCATTTAATATCATCGTCACCATTTTCCGTTATCATTATTTACAATTGTTTTCTTTTCATGGCGGTTTTCCAATATTTTCGTTAATAGGATCCTGTGAAACGCTAAAGAATAACTTATGAGAAGCATTAGCCGTTGTATTAGTGCAAAATGATACAATACAATATTTATACTACGATTTTTTAATACCCGTCATTATTATATAACATACAAAACTCATTTCACTGATTCAAGAATCAAAGCAAAGTACGAAATCGAATGTAAACAACGATTACTTCCGTTTGTTGTCATAAAGAGTGACGTCACGATATATTATACTGCGTTATCTGGATAGAGTAAATAGTGCGATGTTAAAATTGTTATAAATCAGTCATTAGATTTTAAATAAAGAAAATGTATGTATTTATTTTCTTACCTTTTCATTTTCTATTATATAAGAATAAAATCAGAAAACATGCAAATTGTCTTTTTTTTTGAAGAAGTGTGCAAAATTTCAATAATATTGGTGCGTTCCTCTTTCAGAAATCTTGTCCATAGCTTTTCTTAAAGGTCACAGCTATTCTTAAGGTCAAACATTAGAAGCCACCAGCTGAATTTTTCAATATTTTTAATGAAAATTTTATAAATTATTGTTAAAGTGTTGCTCTTTTATATGTTTAAAATTTTGAATAAAATATATTGCTTATTATATTAACAAGAAAGTAGAGAAAATATACTTTTTCAGTCTTCGAAACACAAGTAACTCCTTAATATGGAGTTTGCGGTCATGTATTGCTATGTATTTCTCATTCCTTCAGATGTTATCAACATGGATTAAAAGTTTTTATCCATGTAAACTAAATAGAAATAGAAATTTTAAGGGAAGACAGCACGCATCAAATGAACTGAGAAATCCAAAAACGCTCATTACCAGTAAATAATCAGAAAGTACTAAGAGATGTACAGGAAATGAAAGACACAAGGCACGGATCAGCTGAATGTGCCTACAAATGTTCATTGTTTTAGTAAAACACACCTTCTCTCGTGAAATACACCTCACCAGAGAATAAAACAAGTGATGGGAAATCGATACCTTGGCACACTTTTGAAGATACACTTTGCAAAGCGCTCGCGTGCAAGACCCCTTTAGAGGTAATATGGGTAGAAGGTTTTATCTCCCAGAAGATGGTGACCCCCCTTCCCCCCTAAAGGCAGCAGCGACAGTACGTACACTGGTGCTTGTATTTTTATGTACGGCATCTAATAATATGTCTTTCATAGTGGTCGTGAGAATCCTCCGTGGCCTGCGTTCACCACGACTCTCACCCCTTAGAGACCAATATTCGCACAAATTATGATACACACGCAAAAACAAAGATGAACTGGTACCTTTCTCTGGAGGAACCGTTCGTGATACATTCCTGCATCATTTCGTGCATTGCCATCTGTTATTCCATACACGAAATACACGTATGCAAGTTATGTACTTGTATAATGTTCTATCCATTTCTCACCGTGACTATCACTCGGATGACGAATACTCTGGTGACGCAGACACCACTCCATCTCTTTTGGCAACCACGCAAACTTACAGTATGCTTACTTTATTTTCAAATTCGTTTATAATGGTGTGAAATGGATTTTCTGTTTGTAGGTTTCCCGTATCCGATGTAGTTATCTGTTAACTGCTTCAACCTGCCTAAAAGCCCATAATTGCCACTGCCTTGTTAACTCTAAAGCACCGGATGTAGTATGTGTTCCTTTAATACTAAACCCCATGTGTACACATAACTGACGGCTAACAAGTACAATAGTAGTAAATTTTAAATCTCATACTGTCCATCGTTTCACAAAATCATACAAAATATTAATATTAACATAACCAGTATTTTAAACATCAATTAGAAACAGTATTATTACTATGTATATTTTTAAATAATTATTTAAATGAAAAACAAACGTTTCTTAAAAATTCATCATTTAAAAGCAATGCCCTCGTGTGTTAGAAAATAATCAAAAACAATCGGTTCTAAGCTTAAGATGACATTTGCGGTCATGGATACTTATGCAGTTCTGAATCCGTGTGATGTGCCCGCTCTGCCCTTAAAGCTTGTTACTCTACTTATGGAACATTCTGTATATAAGTTAAATGAAAGGCGCAACTGTATACTGGAAAGTTCCAAATTTTAAACTTCAGATACCATTCTATTAAGATATAATAAATTCGGAAACAATTTTATGAAAATCTTCCACAATATTCTGTAGAAGGTCATAAATGTGAATTTTTTTTTTTTTTTTTTTTTAATTAGATTTAAAACCAATATTTTTTAGAAAAGAATCTGTTACTTATATTTTCGACGAATATATAAACCGAAAACATATGTTAAAATTTTGGAGTATGGACACCTATGTGATGTGAACTTTGCTACAGAATATCATAATTTTTTGTTTGATATAACCTAAATAACCCATTTATTCTATATAAAAATCTATAACTATTCTCCCTTACAAAAAAACCCTTCAAATACATTTTTCTCTTTTTAGTTTAATAGTAATTTTGAGCACCAATTCTCTGTATTAAGTGATTTGATTACTTCCCAAGAATGGCTACCCCATGAAATTAAGTCACAACTACTAGAACGGGTAAGTTGATTCAAATATATACTTACAAAAGACATAATAATGTAAGTCTGTATATATATATATATATATATATATACAGGGTGTGGTAGATAAGTAGTGAGACTCAGTCTAGAAAAACAAATTTATTGATCCGATTTGTACAAAACGTTAATATTCTTCAAAGTACTCGCCTTGGGCGTCGACACAACGTTGCCAGCGCGTTTTCCAAGCTTCATAGGCCCCACTGTAGTCCGTTGGAGTTATCCCAGTTAGTGCCTTCGTGACAGCACGTTGGATGTTCGGAATATCGTCGAAACGATGACCCTTCAGGCATCTTTTGACCTTCGGAAATAGGAAGAAATCAGGAGGACTCAAGTCAGGGCTGTATGGTGGCTGTGGCAGAACTTCAACTCCAATTCGGGTCAAGTAGGAGGTCACGAGGAACGCTGTCGTGGTGGAGACGCCAGCGTTGAGCAAGGTCCTGTCGCTTCCGTTTGACGGCTCTGTGCAATCGCTGAAGGACTTCTTTGTAGAATTCGGCATTCACAGTTTTCCCCTGAGGGACAAACTCTTTGTGAATTGTCGAAAAACACAATCAGCATTGTCTTGACGCGGGACTTTGACATTCTTGCTTTCTTCGGCCGCGGGGATGCCGGTGTGTGCCACTCCAAGCTCTGGGCTTTCGTCTCCGGGTCGTATTGGAATGTCCAAAAGTTTCCGAAGCAGGTTTTCCCAAGCGAAAGCAAAATTTGATTGCATACCGCTGTTCTATCGAGCGATCCATTTTCACAAGTGTCACGTACACACAAACAACTAATACGCGAAGCTCGACCCTCACTGCGCCACAGCTCCGACGCGACTGCGAACCGGTTCTATTGTTAGCTCAGATCCCCCACCACGTGACCTGCAGGTGCAGACCGCACTGCGAGCGACTGGGTCGCCGCGCGGCGGCCAGTCTCATTACTTATCTACCACACCCTGTATATGTGTGTGTGTATAATAAAAAAATCATTTAATAAATATTTGTTTTGGAGAATGCGCAGTATATAAGAACGGATTGTCAGAAATTTATTAAGATTATTTTACAGTGAACTTCAAAATAATAAAATGCATAAAAGGGAAGATTTGTAAACATTACTTAAATATAGGGGAAGCCGGGGTAATAAGAGACAAAAAATATTAATAAAATCTATACTATTAATCTAAATAACTTGAAATAAATGTCTCGTATTAATTTCATTAAATGAACTCCTCTAGATGTTTTAGGTGATTTTTGAACTTTATTTTATTTTATTTTTATTTTATTTTATTTTATTTTTTTTAATTTTCATTAAATCCTTGTCTCTAATAACCCCACGCGGGGTAATAAGAGACCAGGCTTGCAACCGTCCAGATATAGCAATGTAAAATCATGTGGGGTAATAAAAGACTTCTGGAAACAATTCTGAATCAGCCAATAGTTTTTAATTTTTATTATTTGCATCCATTCAAAAAATATGTTTTCTCGAAAATTTACTGTCATAAATGTGTTTGTGAAATTCATTTCTTTTAATATTAAGTCCTAAATAATCCAATATTGCACTTAATGATAGTTCTACATAATCAACATAACCTAGGGATTAACCCAAAACATCAATATAATTTTTAAAATGGGCAGAAAATATTTTACGCATTTTCTAAAGTGTAGTCGAAAATAGGCTAAAAAAAAACCGTATCTTTGAAGTGTATACAAGCGAAGAAAATGTTATAAAAGATTTTTCTAGTGATTATAAATGAACTTATTTTTTATGTAATGAAGTATTAATGACTAAATACTAACTTATACACATTCTAAACATAAATTTACATAATCGTAACAACTAAATATTGTCTAGCCTAATGAGTAAAACTGCTTTTTGATTTAAAGTGAAAAAAAAAATGTTCTCTTGGTAAACTTAGACTAGGCCTAACACTAGGTAAACTCTTCGCAAACTAGTTAGGCAGATTTAACAGGAACTACAATGGGGGAGACACAGACATTAACAGTTTTTTGTAATAAGAGACTCATGTCTCTTATTACCCCAACAAAGAATAAAAATGGGGTAATAAAAAACATGCCTAGAACATGTAAATAAAGATTCTTTTCAAGATTTTAAAAAATTGTACATCAAAAGTCATAGTCTTGGTCAAAAGTTTGCACATTAATAAATCCCAAACATCTTACCTACAAAGAAAAATAAAGAAACATTTAGAAAAAGATACGAACTTTTAGGGTAAGTTCAAAGTGAAGGATATTTTTCGTCGTAGAAAACGAAATCAAAATGTGGTATAAACTTCTCAATAAGTGTATTGTAGTAAATAATGCACATGATACTTAATATTATATACTTTTAAAGTTGTCTAAGTATATTTTTTGGTGGTTTTTTTAACTGTGTCTCTTATAACCCCTGTCTCTTATTACCCCGGCTTCCCCTAAGCTAAAGGTTTTATTACGTAGATTCATCAATTTTCCAATTTACCGGGATATTATTGAACTTTTTGTAGTTCTTAGCAGTGTTGCCAGATTTGGCGGATTTTTTATTCAATAATAACCAATAAATTTAAGATGTGATATTCGATTTACATAATAGACTATCAATCTTTGAAGTGATTACGCAAACGTTACAATTAATACTTATTGGTGATTATTGAATAACAAATTCCACCAGATCTGGCAACACTGGTTTATAGGGGATGTGCAGTAGTAAATATAACTCAAACATAGGGTATGCTGGAATAAGATACCGCGTTGCATAAGATGCCATGCCACGTGGTTCTCTCATACAGAAACAATGGAGGGAAGCATCGAAAACTCATAGGAAAGCTACACCAATAACAAGCTGCATTTTGCGAATTTTTAGGATTTTTTTTTTATTATTATTAGTTTTGATGGATAATAAATGCCTTTTTACCCAGTTAAAGTGTTTACCCAGTTTAAGTGTTAAATTACCATATGATTTCATTTTTCTCTTCGTAGTCAGTTAAAAAGTAGTTTAACCTTTTATATACTGGATTATGAAACACACAAGTATGTATTTCAAACACATCTTTCAGTTGCCCATCATACTATAGGTATGGGGAACTTAAATAATGAATAGAACTTTTCAACCTAAAATTAAACACAGTAATTGTAATATTAAGCAGAATCAAAATGTGTGTCCACTATTACTGATTACACGTAAAGTATTAAAGATTATATAAACAATATTAGTAAAAGAAAAAGAATCTTTCAAAAATTTCACCATTTTGTGAGAAAATGCAGTCTGTGTCTTAATTTATGTCCATGACTGTTCAACGATTTAGAATGAAAATATGGGTAAAACACCTTTAGCATTTTCATCTTTTTAAAAGTATTTGAAAATTAATTTTTCCATCGACGAAATCTTTCTGAGTTTTAATGATGTTTCTTTGATGATTATTTTATAGTTAGTCTATACATTTGACTAATAAATTATGCAAAAGAAATTCTTTAGCACTTGTTCATGCGTAGTTAAAAATTATTTATTGAAAATACTTATATTTTATCAGGTATTTGACATTTTAATATTGTATTTGTGATACATTTTGCCTAACATAGTATGTCAAGTTTTATAAAAGTGACACTGCTTTGGTTTTAAAACCCTGCATGTTAAAAACAAAAACAATACGAAAAGTTGTCGACGCTATACTTATATTGAAAGTATGTTACAATTTAGTGCTATTTTTATATTAAAAGTGTATTACAATTTAATGCTGTATTTCATCTAATTAAATTGTAATTTAATACCTAATTTCCATCTAATTTAACTCTCTTTCACATTTTTCAGCTCTCGATGTACACATCTAATATAGAAATACTGAGTCGAATTCTTCCAAATGATACGTATGTAAAAGAAATCTATGAAAAGGTAATACATTTAATATTTTATAATAAAAAAAAAAAAAAAAAAAGTGTGCCATAACTTCCAATGAGTTTAAAATATGTATTATATTTGGTTGGATGTATTATATTTATTACATATTTATGGTTATGGAAGTATTGTATTTGGTTGAAAAATTCGATATCGAGTTTTCACTTTTTTACACGTTTTAAGGTCTCCTGAGTCCAAAAAAGTAGTTTTTGTAAATTGCTCTCTGTGTGTGTTTGTATGTATATGCTATGTGCGGAATCTTCTGGCTATCATATCTCAGAAACTAATGAAGATAGAACTACGAATCTTACAGATGAATTTTCCAAATTTTCGGGAAAATTGGAAAACCGGAAGTGGGACTGTAAGTCAGTATCACCAAAACTGTTCTAACGATTTTATTCAAATTTATTGTATACTCTATTAGATGTCTTTTAGAATGATATAGTTGGTTAGTTCAGGAAAATTGATAGGTGTTCTGTACAAGTAGCTCAATTTCACGTTTCACAAGTGCTTTTTTTTAAAAACGGCTGTACGAATTCTTTTTCCAACTTGTCATATTAACTCCATTTTAACTATCTTTTTATATGTTATTATTGTTTTCCGGTCAATAATTGAGTACACCAAGTTTTGGTAATAGTTGGTACCTCAAAAACTGCTCTAACGATTTTCTTGAAAATTGTTACATATATCAATTTTAGATATTCTTTCTCAAGTACTACGTGGTTATTACAGAAAAATTAACAGTCATCATGCTTAGGTAGGTTAATTTTAGGTCCCGAAAATTGGTGTTTCAAAAAAATAACTCTACCATTTTTTTTTTTTTTTTTTTTTTTTTTTTTTAATTTACTATGTAAAATTTGTTTTATATGTTATGACACGTGTATTAAGTTTCTCATACCAGAAAAATTTTAGGTTTCTACTTCGTTAGGTCAATTTTGTCTTCTGATCATATTATCTCCAAAACAAAAATGCATATAATACATGCAATAGTGGGTAATGGAAGTCGTGTATGGTTGTTTCACACCAGAATTTTTTTTTCTCTTTATTCTTCAAGAAATGGTTGAAAATTTTTTAAGTATTTATTTATTCAAATAAAACCCAACTATTCTTACTAATGTCAAAAGATCGTTTAATAACCTTTTCGTGCCGACTGTCACTCATACGTGCCAGGAAGAAACGCACTCATTTCCCGTTAAAAACACGTTAAAAAGCTTCATTAAGGTAGGTAATGGCTTTGGCGCCAAATTTGGCGATTTTTTGCTCCTTGGCGACTTTCTTGGTGACCTTAGTGAGAAAATCCTTATTATCGATATGCCAACGATAGAAGTTCTAATTTAATTATTTGACGAGTTTCTTGAACTTTCCACATTTTCTACGCGGGTGTTTAAGAAGTTGCTTTACGCCAAGTGATTCAGTCTCAATTTAGTTTTTGCCAATGCTTTCATTGCTACTGAACAGCTCTGAGCCTCTTTGGATTGCAGTCGATTGCTGTATGATAATGCTCTGTTACAGTTTTAACTGTGTTTAAGTCTGTTACAGTTTAACTCTGTTACAGTTTTAACTCTGTTACAGTTTTGCTGCTGACAGCTGCTATTTAAGCTGTGCTTACTGGCAAAAGTGAAGTTGATACTTGGTTTATAGACCTGTAATCTTCTCGAATTTTCTGTAAATATAGTTTCCAGCCTCTGCAATATTCGCCTTTCATTTTCGGAAAACTTACGAACCCCTGATAACGCAACAATTATGGTGTGTGAAGTCGGATTGTCTGTGAATGGTGATAACTAGAGGTATGGAACAAAAAAAATACTATGACACTTCTAGAAGGGTTAACTGTCCATATAAAGGAAATGAAAACAGGAAAAGAAAAGATAAAAACTGGATTGATTGAAAAAATGGAAACTGGGCAGAAAGAAACGAAAGCAGTATGGGAAAAGATGGAATCCGGATTGACCAAACAAATGAAACAAATGAAAGACAGTTTGGGTGAAGAAATGTAGGACAGTTTGGGTTAAGAAATTAAATTTAACCAACACGAGATGAAGAGAGAGCTTTCGACAGTGAAAGAAATAATAGAGAGTAAGTTATCAAATATGGAAAACAGAATAGATGTAATAGAAGAGAAAATTATGAAGATAGAAGAGAATTTTGAAGAGAAAGTTAAAGAATATTTTGGTCAAGAGCTGAAAGGAAGGTTTTCAGAGAGAGAAGCAAATTAAAGAGAACAGATGAATATCTTGAGAGACAACTGGAAAAGAAATCTAACATCCACGCCCCAGGAAGATGAAAGGAGAGATAAAAGAATACAGAATCAGGAATCAATTAAGCTATCCACCTACGATGGCAGAACCTCTTGGTAGTTATATAAGATACAGTTTTTCATCGTAGCTGAAGCTAACGGCTAGGACTCTACTGCCTAGACAGTCCATTTAGCACCAGCATTACTGAGCGATGCAGCTGACATACGGAGAACTATTTCGAAGGAAGAATGGCATGACTTCGAGGTCCTGACCCACAGAAGCTGCGTTTTTGAGAAAAATATTCTAAAGACTACAGCCGTCTCCAGTTAAAATCCCGTTACCAAAAAGCGGGTGAAAGTTTGCAAGAGCTGGCATCGGATATTCAGAGACTAGCACACCTAGCTTTCTTCGACTGCCACGCTGAAACTAGAGAGGATTTGGCCCTTCAATACTTTATCGATGCCATCGAGATCCAGAAACACAAAATGCTCTTAGACTCGACAATGTACAGGACGTCGGCTCAGCTTTGCATATGCATTAAATATTGAGACAGCCCAACACACCTTCCGTAGAGACCGCCACACCATCAGAGCGGTCTTTTAAGATGATTCACAAGCTGATCTGAAGGAAGTGAAGAAATCTCTGGCAGACATCACAAAGAGGTTGCGCAATCTTGAAGGTAATAAAGAATTAAAAAATCCGAAGATAAATTACTGGGGCTGTAGAAGAGACTGACATGTGAAGAAGGATTGTCCAACAAGACAAAATAAGAATAACCAGATTTCAGAGTCATCACAGGAAAACTAAGAAGAGGTTATCTCGCAGGGTGGAGGTTGCCCGAGTTTAAAGAGCCCCAATTTTCAGTGTTCTATGTTTCATCAATGAGTGGCGGCGATAAAGGACTATATGTTTATGGTCCAGTTAACAATACATCCTGCCGTAAGTTTCTGGATACTGGAGCCAGTAACCATCGTTAGAACGGATGTAGCTCAAGCACTTAAAGAGAATATCATCTGGACGCCGCCCTGTGTTAAACTCCAGACTGTGGCCGATGATGAAATCAAAATCTATGGAAAAATGAACTTGACCATCACGTTTGGAAATGCCAATTACCATCATACGGCATACGTGGTCGCTATGAGTGATCCTCTAATACTTGGACTTGATTTCCTGAGAAAGTATAACTTTAAATTGGATTTTAAGAATAATGAACTGCATTCCATTTCAGAAGACATAGCTGTGTTTAACATTGAAAATCCAGACGTTCAGTCAATTTGTCAGATAACAGCCAAATCCGAAATTTCTGTCCCTCCACACGCAGAGACAATACTTTCCGGGAAACCTCCTAAAGAACAATACTTCTGCTATGGTCTGATTGAATACCAGAATCAAAACAATAGCCTGAGTGGAGTTTTAGTGGCTTCATCTCTGGCTGACCTTTCAAAAAGCAGTATTTCCGTGAAATTCGCCGGTATAAGTGATAAAGTAAAGATTTTGAAGAAGGATGACGTGTTAGAAACCTGCAGACCTATTATATGCATTAACCGGCCCACGCAATCAACCGAGTCCAAGTATTCTGAGTTTTTAGCTATGGAATTATTCAAGAATGAAGAATTAGGAAATGAACAGAGACGTGCTACGGAGAAGCAACTGTTTGAATTTAGAGACCCCTTTTCTCGAACGCCTGAAGACGGCGGAAGAACGAACATCACCCAGCACAGAATTGACACAAGAGATCATCCTCCAGTCAAACAATATCCAAGACTTCCATTTACTAAAGAGGAAGAGGTGGATGAGCTTCTAAATGAGATGCAGCGTAATGACATCATCGAACCATCAACGAGTCCTTGGGCCTGTCCCTTAGTACTGGGGCGAAAGAAGGATGGTTCAATGCGATTCTGCATGAATTATCGTCATTTGCATGACATCATGAAGAAATATAGTTACCCTCTTCCTAGAATTGATGATACTTTATACTTTAGACATACTTTCTGTCAATCAGTCGTTCTCGACTTTGGATATAAAGAGCGGCTATTGGCAAGTCGAGTTACATCCTGACGATCGTCAGAAGACTGTATTCACCACCTGACAAGAACTGTGCAAGTTTAAAGTTATGCCATTTCGATTATGTAATGCACCTACAACTTTCAAACGCCTGATGGAGACAGTGCTAAAAGAACTTTCCTATAAAGCCTGTCTTGTGTACTTGGAAGATATAATCACTGTGGAGTGTACTTTTGAAGATCATTTAAGAAACATCCGTAAGATGCTGGAAAAACTGGCAAGTGCAACTTGTTCCATCGTAAAGTGAGTCATCTCGGTCATATTATCTCTGCTGAAGGTGTGAATACTAATCCCAAGAAGACCTCTGCAGTCGAGAGGTGGAGTCGCCCTGAAAACGTAGAACGACTGTGAAGTGTTCTGGGATTATTCACACACTACAGCAATTTCGTGATGGGCTAATCGAGTATTGCCAGACCACTCCACGAGCTGACGGAAGCTAAGCAGAAGTTCCTGTGGACAGAAGAATGAGAAAAAGCATTCCAGAGACTTAAAGAGGCTTTAACATCTTCGCTTATTTTAACGCATCCACAGTCCGACAACCAGTTCATACTTAATACTGATACAAGCCGTGAAATTGTTTGTGCTGTTCTGTTAAAGGAACTTGATCGCCAAGAGCGTGTAGTTGCGTACTGGAATAAATGCTTGACTAAACCGGAGCAAAACTACTGTACCATCATTTTTTTTTAATTAATAAAGATTTACAGAACATTTTTTTTTTCTTACAGAACCTTTCTATCATTATCCCTATGGCAGAAGATTCCTGCTCCGGACTGGCCATGCACCTTTAATGTGGTTGCATAATTTCAAGAATCCAGAAGGCCAGATTGCCTGGTGGATACAACGCCTCCAGAAATATAACTTCGAGATATGTCATCGTAAAGGGACTCTACATGGCAATGCAGATGGCTTGTCACGGAAGTCCTGCTCAGAGAGCTGCAAGTACTGCTCTAGAGCAGAACAGAAATACCAGCAGGTAAATCAGGTTGCTTGCCAAGTTGCAGTCTCAACACCATCGATACTGGACCAGTGGAGTGACAAGGGAGTTAGACAAGCCTAGTCAGAAGATTCTGGCATAAAGCCTGTTGAAGGAGACGACCAGCAACGGACCTACCTGGCATGACAATTCCACATTTAGCCCCATTACGAAAAGTTACTGGGCTCTCTGGTACTCTCTTCATATTAGAAATGGCGTACTTTAAAGCCAGTTAGGCCTCGTATTTAATAGTGGCTATTCAAAAGGACGGTGGTGGCGCTATCTCTTATGATTTTTAGATTTTTCATTCATTATAAATGGAATTAATGTTTTTTTTATTATTATTATTATTTATTTACTTTGTAGATTTATTAACTGCGAAATTTCTCTTATGTATAATGATATGGTAATTTAATTCCGTTAAATTTTACGAAATAATTTTCAATACAACAAAAATTTAATTTAATTTTTAGATTTTTTAACTTAGCAACGGAAAAAAATATTTTCTAAAATTGAAATTATATTGCAAATGCCAAAGTTTTAAATCTCTTTTACTAAAGAAATTTTCCAGTGATTTTATTTATGACATTTTTCTGAAAACCATATTAGGTTTGTAAATACTATCCCGTAGATGTTCTGCGCGGGAAAGACTGTGTAAAATAGTTTGCGTTGAAAAGGTGTGATCATGTCAACAGGAAATGCTTGGAAAAATATGCCGCGCTTCTTATTCAATATCGCAACAAGTTCTTCGATTGGGAATGAACGAATTACACAGGCCTGCGAAATCATACTTTTCTTTTTTTTTTTTTTTACGACAGAGGACTATTAGTCTCAATCTGGGATTTTTGCAGTGTCATTTTTCGATAGTTGGACATTTATCGAAATCTAAAATTTATCGAAATTATAATTGAATAATTTGAAAACAATGTTATAATAATAATAATAATATAAAAAAAAACTAATAGTCCTCCGTTCTAAACTAAATTCTGCTTTTGTAAGAATTTCATCAAAATCTTTTTTTTTTTTTTTTTTTTTTTTTTTTTTTAAAAAGAAAAGAAAATTAATAATAATCAGTATCGAAACAAACACTGTCGAAAAAAGTTTTTTTTAAATAATTTTGAATCAGGAAAAAAAAAGTGCGCGTGCAAAATGAAATAAAAATAAGTAAAAAAATGAATTTAATGATTTAATTTTTATATAAAACAGCGTCGCGTGCTATCTTAAAAAGTAGCTGTAAAATTTGAAATTTATGTGATGCGTGTGGCATCTATAAAAATTGTTTTAAGAAATAAAATAGAATAAAGAAGGCAACGATGTTGGTTGCATTTTGTTATATAGTTTGAATTCTTGAATTTTATAGAAGTAACATCTACCGTAGGAATAATTTGTTATGTTACAACTGTAGGGAATTGTTTTGCGATCAAAAACGAGCATTTTATTATTATTTATTATTATTTTTTTTTTCACTGCGCTGGATGTTTCTAATGTGTTTTGATACACTGTATTCAGAAATGATTGTGTTTTCTTCTGATCACGTGAGGATTTTTTACAAATTAAGGATCAAGACAGCCTTAAAAGCGGGGGGGGGGGGATTTTCTATGCCGCATCCAACAATAATCTGCTAACATGTTAACTCTCCATCGTTCCTGAAACCTTCGCTATATTTCTTTGATGTCTTGATGAAATAGCTATCTTTGTTCTCCAATCACATTAGCCAGATTTTCCGGGAAATAACATAGATTGAAGTTGTAAAAGTGGAGCTTTGAGCTCAAAAAATCCCATTTTTTGTCAAAATTGTACGTGATAAAAATTTTAAAATAGTTTTTCTTCAATCAGAGTCCAAAAATACACCAGAAAAACACATAATCTTGAAGAAAAAAAAAATTCATGGCAGTCCTGTGTAATTAGCCATGTAGCCCTAACCTGTTGACACGTGATTTTATGATCCATTCTTGCAATGTAAACTATTTTTGAGACTTCTGATAGAATGGTGTAGAAGGCTGATTTTTACCAACTATGTGAAAAATACCAGAGCCGGAAATCGAACACCGGGCCTTCTGCTTAACGCGCGGATGCTCTAACCACTGAGCTACCCTGGCTGATAACCAGCTCGGCACTTCTCACATAATTTACGTTGGCAAGGTCACCGAGTCTGCATTAAAGCAGCTATATCAAGTGACAAATTTGAACGTGGCATAACTCCAAACGGCCACGAAATTATACTTCAGAAATTTAATTCATCAATTCTGCATTAAAGCAGCTATATCAAGTGGCAAATTTGAACGTGGCATAACTCCAAACGGCCACGAAATTATACTTCAGAAATTTAATTCATCAATTCTGCATTAAAGCAGCTATATCAAGTGACAAATCTGAACGTGGCATAACTCCAAACGGCCACGAAATTATACTTCAGAAATTTAATTCATCAATTCTGCATTAAAGCAGCTATATCAAGTGACAAATTTGAACGTGGCATAACACCAAACGGCCACGAAATTATACTTCAGAAATTTAATTCATCAATTAATTCATTGTTGATGAATTAAATTTCTGAAGTATTCTTGAGATGTCATAGCGTTTTCAAGATGAAATGTAAATTATTTCGTAATATATATCTGTAAATGTTAGAGAGAGCGAACGTCTGAGATGTTCGCATAAACAAGTAATATAAAAGAAAAAATTTTAAAGTCAATTCCTACTTACAAACGCTATCGAAAAAGTATTTTTTTTTAATAGTTTTGAATTTGGAAATAAAAAACGCGTCCAAAATGAAATAAAAATAAATATAAGATAAATAAAACTTTTTTATATACCATGTTTTAAATTTTCTGATGAATCATAGAGCTCTTATATACAGTCGGCTGCAAAATTATTCGAGCACTAGCCAATAATTCCTATATTTTAAAAGTACACTTAAGACTGTTTTGCTAAGTAAATCCTTGTCGAATCATGTTCTTAGACTGATTAAGAACATGACTCGACAAGGATTTATTTAACAAAGCTGTATTAAGTGTACTTTTTTTTGGCAAGGATTATTGCTAGTGCTCGAATAATTTTGCAGCCGACTGTATGTGCATAAAATTTTTAAAGTGATAATGACGTCAATTTTTGTGAGATGCATAATTTAACCTTTTATAATTTTTTAAGGTTAACATTTAATTAAATGTATTTATTTTTATGTCGAAGGAAAATTAACTCGTAATTTTTATTTTTTGGCAACAATTAAATTATAGCTAATATTTTAATGGCTATTTTAACGCTATTAGGATGTTATTATTTTCATATTTTAATTAATTATAAGAAAACTAATAAAAATTCGAAAATCGGACTTCGAACTATTGTGTTGTCACCGTGTTCTGAGCAATCCTGAAAGTTTCACATTTCTAGCTAGTCGGGAAGTTGGTTAAAAACCGATTGCAAGATTCGTACAAGATACATATAGGAAGAGTGAGAACAAATAGCAGGAATTGAAAGAATATATCTATATGTTACGGTGAAACACCGAAATCTGGAGAATGTCGACTTTCACCGGTGAATGTCAACAAACACATAGTTGCTTGGTGTATGTCCGAAATATTTGCTAAATACCCTTATTTCTGACTTACACCAGTAAATGTCGACATTCACCATGCACTAATGGTGAATGTTGAACAGGTCCGAGATGTATATTTTCTTCTCCGTAATTCAGTCGCGATAAATTTTTCGCCTCTCTTTCTGAGAGGAATGACTAAGAACTGAAAACACACAGTACATTCAAAATGAGAAAGGAAAATAATAGAAGTTAAAAACTTACTTAATTATACAGTACATTCAAAATGAGAAAGGAAAATAATAGAAGTTAAAAACTTACTTAATTATACAGTACGTTCTAAATGAGAAAATAAAATAATAGTAATAAAAAACTTACTAAATTATGTGATTCAAATCTTATGTATTGCAACAACTGAAACTATTATGACACTTTGAATTGCACAAGAGGCCCTTGCTTTTACAACTGCATTTATTTGTGGAACACTTCTTTTTGCAATGACAGCGTTTATAGCCTTGCCCACCACTTCTCGAATTAGCTGCAGCTGCTTCTCTTAGCGAAATTTCTTGAAAATGAATCTCATCAATGGAAAGTAACTTTTCTTTACAAATTACGAACTGATTACGTGTGTAAAGCTGCTTGAGGGTACCATTTTCATTTGCAAGTTTATAGAAGTCGGAGTCTTCTATTCCAACAACAACCGCTAACACATTTCGGTTATCTGTACGACCACGGTCGACATCAGGGACTTGTATTCGTACAGTATCACCAATTTGAGCAGGAGGAAATTGTTTTTGTGAGGTTCGTAACATTTTTGTTGCTTGCAGTAGAAGATTATCTTTCGCGGCCGCTCTTTTTATAGAAATTAACTCATGTTTTTCAGTCAGAACTTGATGTGAAGACGTGGTAGATTGCAAGTCCTCTTCAATATTTTTCTTTGGAATATGGTTTTCGGTATGACCACCACTCAAATTTTTTTCAGAAGTATTACCAGTTTCTTCAAGCTGTTCTTCGGTTTCAAAAGTATTGGCATTTTTTCATGTTGTTCTTCGGTTTCGATATTTGCGATTTGTTCGCTAGGCAAAACAGACGATGCTATGCCTCTTTTCGCTTTAATGCCAAACATGGCTTCATAAGGACTTTGGCGTATTCCTTCGTGGTATGTAGTGTTCTTGGCAAATTGGACAAAGGGTAAACCTTCTGACCATTTATTTGTATGGTTATCGTTCATCCATGCAGTTAGCATATTCTCTATATCCTGATTGGCCCTTTCAACTGAGCCTTGTGTTTTACTATGCCGAGGCTTTCCATGAACTATCTTAACATCTTTCCACATAGCGCATATTTCGGATATGACTTGATTACTGAATTCTCTACCATTATCTGATTGCAATATTGCTGGAGCGCCAAATGTTAAAAATATTGGAAGAACGTGATACGCTACTTCTTCCGCCCTCTTAGTTTTCAAAGGTCGTAGCTGGGCAAACTTAGTTAAATGATCTTGATACACCATTATGAACTTTTATTCGCCATCTCTGTTTGACTGCAGATCTATCAGATCAACTTGACATCTTGAGTTTAACTCAGAACTGATCATTGGTTTCACAACAATACCTTTCCTAGGTGCACTGTGTTTCATTTGACACTGTTTGCATAAATTTAAATACAACATTACAACTTCATATGTAATATTTTTGTATTTATTTTGCAACTCTTTAAGCATACGTGTTCTTCCTCCGTGGCCTATTCTGGTGTGAGTTTCATATAGTATACTGAACAATTCCTCATTGGTAACATAATACTGTAAATTCTTTTCTCCTGGTTTTAATGGTACAATTAACTTCTCTTCATCATTAATTTTTAAAACGTCAAAACGTTTTAATCGTCTGTAATCCAAAGGTGTGTTGCACTAAGTTTTAGCAGAAACCACTTAAGAAAGTATTTTACAGTACTTTTCTTGAGAAAAATAAAAACAATTGTCTTCTCGTTTACCCGCAATTAATGCATTTAACTTTTCAAGAAAAAGATCACGATTCACTGCAGTATCCATTCTGTATAAATTAGGGTATCGGAAAAAAAATTAAGAAAACGTTGCTCTCACCATCAAACCTTGCATAAGACTGACAAAGCTGACTGACTCCAAGCAGAACAAAGGATTTGGCGGGAAACAGCCAGTCGCCTCTTTGTCTGCTCCTCTCTTTTCGACCTCCACCAGAGCATATCTGTGATTGTCGACATACACCGGTGAGGGTCCGATTGTACAAGAATGTAATGAAATATTCGATCTTTCACCGACGTATTTGGTGTTTGTTGACATTCACCGGTGAAAGTCGACATTCTCCAATTTCGGTCTTTCACGGTAACATATATACAATACACAGTTATGTCACAGGCGATTTTTTTTTTATATTCTTTTCGTATCACTGTATCCCAAAAGCGAAATTTATAATATATTTACGTACGTAAATATGCAGTTTGATTGTATAAATTTATTATAAATTTTATGTTATTGAGATAGTGGTACAAAAGTAACAGAATGTGTGGGAAAAAATGGTCATCTGTGGCAGCCCGAATATATTCCCCGTTACTGCAAGTGGTTTAATGGAAACGTAGTATGCTATTCATAAACCGTTATTAACCCTTTGGCCGGAATATGTTTTCATCACGCTTATCGGGAACATCGGTCTCACAGACCGCTTTTTGAAAAAAAGGTACTGAATGTATTTGGCGAAATTTTGTGGCGATAAATTATGAATTCTTGTAGCCATAAATTTACTTTCTCAATCATGACGTATCATAGGGGCGACAGGGTATATTATGTGGTTGATTGGATTTAATGTCGCATTAGTACTGCGCAGTGGGTAAAAATGGATAAAATTGATAGCTGCTGATAAAATATACCTTTCAAAGAGTACATAACTCTTCAGGGAAACTCCATTCAATGATTCGCGTGTAAATGAATTGGCTCTGGAAGACTTCCTACAAATAACTCATCTTTGCTTTCAATGTATTACTACTTAAATATATCTGACGACTGGAAAAAACTTTGAATAAATCATCGCAACAAAACTTTACCTAAAATACTTTTCAATCCAACTCGAACACCAAAAACTCCCTGAAAACCATAATTCCGTTAGAAACTCAAAACTTCCCTAAAACTCGTAACTCCATCCGCAACTTTCTTCCTAGCACTCTAATTCTACCTAATACCAATAAAACCAATCGAACTTAAACTTTCATTAAGAATTCGCAATTACTGACATTTCTACGTAATGTGTCTGTTAGCGCTCAAAAATTGAGATTCCTAATGTACAAATAACATTTTACAGGTTTCTTTTTAACACCAAGGGGCTTCGCCCCCTGCTCACTACCAACTCCCAAGGGTAGCTTCCCTTGTTTGAGCGGGTTTTTACGTTGCACTAGTGTCACGCTGTGGACACTTAGCGACGGTTCGGGACTTGCCCCTAAGTGTTGTTCTGAGAGATTCCACCCTCTACAGGTTGAGTGCATTTTACGTCGCACTAGTGCTTCAGTTGACACCCTTGGCGTCTTGGACATTTATCGCCAAACGTGCTGGTACTCTGTTCTAGGAATATGCATCTGCAAGTCCCTACACTAAGCGTAACCTTTAGCGGTCTCAAAGACCGATATTCCGATATAAGGGTTAATCACGTATCTTCGGCTATTCTTTAACTACTTTTATTGCGACCATGGAAGCTTCTACGCAAGAGGTGACTCAACGAGTCCAGTGTTAAAATATGGATAATTAAGAGAAGAAAAGAGCGATAAGCGAATGCCGAATAACTGAATGTTTATCATATCTCAATTTGTCGGTCAATTTGGCACTCCTCCATGAAACTGAACTCGTCTTTAAAGCTAGTTGCGCGAAACGTGGTTACACTATACATTTGTCTTCTTTTGTATATAAAAACAAAACTGTTGTAATTGTAACATAGTACAATAATACCGTGCTAATTATTATTTTATTTGCTATTTTAAATCAATGTTTTTTAAGGCAATTTGTACAAGGAAAAGGTAAAAAATTGTAAATATAAAAAAATGTTTATACATATCAGGGTTTAAACGATACCTTGTTAATATATTATATCTGTTAATGCATAATGTTAATATATATCACTAACAAATAGGAAATTACACTTTTCCTTCTTTTCAGTTCATTCCAACTAATGAAAGTTTCTTCAGAAATTCGCTTCAAATGAAAAGATTTTTACAGCCCATTAATCCGCCATTCATTAAAAGAGAGTCTGTTTTCGAACGGTAAGCATGAAAATTATTTTCTCTTTGATTTGATTTTCTTTCTTTCTTTTCTTTTTTCTTTCTTTCTTTCTTTTTTTTTTTTTTTGTTTGTTTGTTTCTTTTAAGGTTAGAAATGTACTTCCAGTAATAATATATACAGGTTACCCATTTAAGTCCCAACCTTAACTTTAGAACAGATGTGATTATTAATATAACCGTTGCGCCTAAGTATTGTAAAGTGACTATAAGATACAGTTAAAATTAGTTACACAGCCATCTGCAAACAGCGAAGTTTGCAATTTCTACTTCAAACACAAGAAATAGATAATTGTAAAATTGTAGAACGTCATTGATTTAATATCAAAAGTCACCTTGAACAAAGTAATTCTGAAATCCAAACGTGTAAAGCATTGTTTTGTTTGGTCTCGATTTCATTAACATTTCTCATAACATTAAAATGCTTGGTTGAAAAAAAAATATCTTCTTTCCGATCAAAAACTAGCTAGCATTGTAATTCTGATGTACGGCACATGATTAGTTACACAGCTATCTGACAGCAAACAGCAGGGTTTGCCATTCCATTTCTACCTCAAATACAAGAAATAGATATTATAAAATTGTATAATGCCATTTATTTAATATCAAAAGTCACCTTGAACAAAGAAATTCTAAAATCCGAACGCGTAAAGCATTTTTTAGGCTCGATTTCATTAACTTTTCCAATAACATTAAAATGCCTGTTTGAAAAAACAAAAAAAAAAAAAAAAATCTTCTTTTCGATCAAAAACTAGCTAGCGTTGTAATTTTGATTTACGATTCATAATTCGCTTTCTAAAGAGAATTTCACGGAACAACTTGCAAGTTGGTCCACAGTTTGGCGATTTTCTTTTGGTGATTACGGCGAAATGCAATTTTTTGGAAATAGTTGCCATGAATTCCAAACGTAAACAAAGAGAAAACGCGATTTTCAAAGTGGTGTATGTTTTTTAATATACACAAATAAATTAATCTTATTTTTAATATTAATAAAACAAATATTTAAAATTCACTTACCTCACTTTGTATGAAAAAATAACTTCGCAAATTTCTATATTCGGGAGGGATCTCTTTTGGTGAAAAAAGTTTGGGACCGGGGGGATAGGGGGGGCCGGTAGGGAGGGCAACTTTAAAATTTCAAGAAGGAAGGTATGTCTTGTGATACATCCCTGGAAACATCTCTTCAAGACAATGAATTTGATATAAATAGTTTCGCCCTACGATGATTATTAAAGGAGATACATGAGTTTTTAAACTTTTGAAATGTGGAATTTATACTTATGTATCCCCTTTAATAATCCCTACAGGACAAAACTATTTATACCATATGCATTGCCTTGAAGAGACGTTTCCAGGGATGTATAACAAGACATACCTTTCTATTAGAAATTTTAAAATTGCACTCCCTAGTGGCACTCCTACCACACCCTTGACCGGGCCCAAACAATTTTGAGCAAAGTATGTCTTGTGATACTTCCCTGGAAACGTCTCTTCAAAACAATGAATTTAGTATAAATTGTTTTATCCTTACGGTGATTATTAAAGGGGATACATAAGTATAAAATCCACATTTCAAAAGTCTAAAAACACATCAGGAGGATTTCCGTTATTGTCTTATAAATTTGAAATGCATGCATGAAAACAATGGATAAAATTTTACTTTCTTTATTCTAATACATTGTTTTAACTAGTTAGGTTTCTATTATTAAAAAGTTATATATTATTCTGTAAATTTGTTCATTAATTCTCATCTGTCATATTATACATAAATATGAAGCCTTATTATCTTTCCAGGACTAAATTTGATCTGCAAGCGGCCTTAAGATTTCCACGTGTTGGTAAAGATATATTTTTACATATTTTTCTGTACTAAGTAGCGAAATACAACTAAGCAATCATACAGGGTCTAACAAAGCTAATGGTTACAACTGTAAGTGATGATCAGTGTTGCCAATTTTAGAGACTATTTTATTCAATATCTACCATTAATCTTTATTTGTTATGTTTGGCAATTTATATCTATGAATCGAATCGAACACAGGAGCACTAGGAAGCACCTGGATCTCCTAGATTCGCCTATTTCCAAACATGATATCTGGAAACTGAAAGGAACAATATTACTGAAGGTTCAGAGAGAAATAAAAAGAGGGTTGATAGGCCTAACAAAACACGGAAAAGCTTTTCTTGAAAAATTATAGCAAATAAAAACACACATTAGAAGGAAGTTTAACTATATAACATTACAGGAAATCCTACCTGATGAAATATAAACTCCAAAAAATAAAACATTAAAAATAATCGATGAGTAATCGTCTATCATGATTTATATACAACATAACTCCTCAAAATTACTGGCGATTATTGAATAAAAATGCTCCTAAATTTGGCAACACTAAGAATGATAAAAAAAAAAAAAATAATAATAATAATAATAACTTTTACCATAAAATATGGCATCGGAAATAAGCCTCAAGTTGCGAGAGGGTACTTTCTCTGGACTCGATGACGAGTAGCTGTTCGTAGAACTCGTCATTCAGTTGGTATTCGCCACCGGAGATGCATAATGTTCGAATCCAGAGAAAAACGATTTGTATTTTACGTACGGAGCTGCAGACAGCAATGCCGCAGAAGCGGTAAGGTTTTGCAAGGAGCGACTTCCTAACAGTGCGTCAGCACTTCAACGTTTGTTGTCTTGGAGGAAAGCTCGTTACTCGGCCATAGACATAATTAGATCGAACACGAAGCATGAGAACGATAAATTTAATAGAAACAGTCCTTAAGGCAGTGGACATCATTTTTAACATCATGAAAATGTCGAGAATCTTCCAACGTCTGCAGGTTTCACTCTATCGCCGATGTGAATGAAGCCTGTTTTTTAGTTGGTAACTGCTAATTTAAAATAAAAATGCTTGTCCTTTATTATGCGTCTTTATTCTACTCTCCATTTTCAATAATCAGGCGCCGTCTCGAAGTTCGCACTTTTGCTTTGCGATCCTACATGTTTATTTATATACGGGTATTTTATCATACATAAATATTATAAAGTGGAAGATGTCTGTTTTGTCAATTTCTATCAAACTTTATATTTTTGACCATTAGTTTTGTTACACTTTGTATACTTACAAAAATGTTTATATAATATATACATACATATATATAATACATACTGTACACAGAATTCTAAAATGCGTTTGAATTATTATAATTATTTTTTTTTTCATAATTTTTCAAAATAATCACTATTTTCCAATATAGATACAGTTCCCGCTGCTTATTAAAATCACATTCGTTTTGAGCCAAAGTGATTCTATAAGGTGGCTGATTTTTATATCTGGCGAACGTTCCTGCACTTAAGGAAAAGGTATTCAATTTGGAAAGAAACTTCAAAAGGTATAAAAAATGGAATTAGTAAACAATATTAATTAATCTTTGATACATAGTTAATTAATCCTTTCTTCGATATAATTAAATTAAACGCATTCCAAGTTCCCAGGCACTTTCGTTTGAGGATTATTATCATTACTTTACCGAAAGTTGACGCTGTTATTATAAATTTAAAATCTTTCCGTTTAAACCCCATGAATTATAGTAATTTCAAAATAAGATCTAAAAATTGCCTTTTAATAATTAGAAATTAAAATATAGGGAAGAGTGCGGATGAATGGGACGCAGGATGAATGGGAAAGTAGCGAATTTTTTATGTTTTGCATGCACCAGAAACTTGGCAATTTTTCTGATATATGGCAGTACTGAGGTCATTCATCAAGTGTAGTTTCAGAGTTGTGCTATCTATAGAAGGGCAGAAAAAAATTAAAGTGTCTTTCTCTGCTGCCAAAGTAACTTTTTCTGATTCAATTAGGTAGTAGTTAAGAAATTAACTATTTTCTTAAAGTTAATATAACTCTAATATGATGAAAAGGCATAATCTTTTACTGTGTTTATGATATTCAATAAGAATATTGACAATTGTTCATTAAACATATTTCCTGTTTTATATGATCATATGGGGGTGGGGATGAATGGGACATTCCCCACTATGTGCTAATTTAAAATTGTACACAAGAATTATATGAAAAATAAGCGTAAATAGATTTTCAATACTTTTATAACCTGTAGTTCAGTAGTTATAACATGGAATTATAAAAACTGCATGGATTTAGAGAAAAAATAGATTAAAATTAATTGTTCCGATTTTGTTTATAATAATAATTATTAAAAAAATATATATAAGTTAGAATATTCAATGTAACTTAAATCAATAATATCAATAATTAAGTAAAATAAATAAATAAACTAATAATAATTTGATTAAAACCACAATTTCAATCAAGCTAATTAAATAAATCCTGGTGATTAATGTAATAGAGAATAGCATGCTTAATTTTCCCGATCATTCGGAAACAAAAATTTATCTGGCTAATTTGTACTCTATTATAATGACTTATATCTTTCTAGTGTCTTGTTTATTTATTTATTTTTAGATTGAATCTTATTAGATTAAATTACCAAAGCCTAGAGCACTAGGAACTGTGTGAATCAAAGGACTTTTGCCTTTCAATTTTAATTTGAGTCAATACATGAGTTTATGTTACTTTCAGTAAATTCATAGTGTGCAATAAAATCACATAAACCAATTTAACTTTAAAAATTTATTTACTTTCCATTTTGTTTTATTTTCTTTGTTAACTTCAGTCCTGGTCCATTCATCCCCATATGTGGGAATGAATGGGACAATGCGCATGCATGTAAAAAAAAATATATATATATATATATATTATCAATTAAAAATGATAACTTTTTATTAAAGTTTGTATGTTTATTTGCAATTGATTACTGAAGTGTGCTTATGAGCAATGTTACAAAATTCTGAATTACATATGGTGAACGTTATTAATAAAAACATGAAAAATGTCTCATTCATCCCCACTTCCCCCTATGTGTATCATTTTAAATCGAATTTGTTACGTATTACAGCGTTTTGAAGAATACGTTCCTTGAAATTGTTACGAAGATAAGTTATGGGGTGTGTTTAATTTGTAACTGTGCTACATGTGTGTTATCTTTGACAATGAGCGATAACGGTGGGTTTGTTGGATTTTAATTTCTTTTTCTACTTAAAAAATATCACAGTTTAAAAAATAGTGTGCATAAATGATATTTTTGGCTGCTGAGGAAACATTTTTGAGTTTATTAATAGGCGATGCTGATTTTATTAAGCAGCGGCTTTAAAAGTAACTTGTATTGATTTAATTCCGGTCCTGGCAATTTGTTTAGATTAAGGGGCTGATTTTATTAACCAGTGAATTTATTAAGCGGCGGTTACTGTATATATATATATATATATATATATATATATATATACCCTGGGTTAACTTATCCACAGTACATCTTAAGGACGTTTCTGGGATGTCTTTTCATTCAGAAGACATCTTGAAGATATCCTGGGGAGGCGATGTGCTGTCTGGGTATATATATTAAATAGTTGTTAAATTATTTTTAAATAATGTTAAAAAAAAAAAAGCATAATAAGAGTATGCCGTGTTTATACCACTACCTTTTTACTCTCGTAGTTTTAGAAGAAAGAATGTTATTTCGTATATTATATGAACGATATGATCTGCCCTCATCTGAGTGTTGTATCGGCATTACTGTGAAAAATTAAATCAATAACGACTTCTGTTGTTTAGTTCTTTTGCGCATAATTTTCAAATAAGCAAACATGTGAACATAAAATTTGGATGAGTTAATTGATATATATATATATATTTATTTATTTAAAAGGAAATGCGAAATAGTGTTAAAGATAAATTATATTACGGATAGAGCAAGATACGATTGCCTCCAAATGTTAAATTGATTTTTCTTCCTGTTTAAACTTCCTTTTTTTTATTTAATCGCATGTGAATAACTTTTAAAAAATGTACAAGAAAAAAAAAATTTCGTGAAATCTGTACTGATAAGTATAAAGGATTTAAATCCAAAAATATCAATTTTGAGTTAAGTACATAGTCAGACTCAGAAAAAATTTCTCTATCGATTGGTATAAAGAAATTAAATCCATGTCATTTAGTCTTTAGAAAACCCATTGGTAAAAAAAAAGATTCAAGTCAGAAATTTAACATTAATCTTTGGTATAAAATATTTAATTCAATTTTTCCCTTTATTAAATGAAGGTTGACAATCACTGAATGGTATAAAGGGTATAAATCAACATAATCCCTTTTTCCTAATCGATTCTTCTGATTAGTTTTTAGTTAGTTTAACTTTATTTTTCGTCTCCTGAAAAATCAAGAATATGGACTTAAATCATTTATACTTATCAGTACAGAAATATTCTTTAAAAAAGGATTTCCCCTCGCCTTTTATTTTTCTCACAATGTTCATCATATACAAATTAATAATTATATTTTCCAAAGAGTTCATTCTGCAAGAAAAAGAAAAGACAATACAGGAAGAAAAATCCAGTTTCATTTTAAAGGGACAGATTACTTTTAAAAATATAAAAATGAAGAAAATTTTGATCAACTTCCACAATAATAATAATAATAATATAAAAAAAGGAGAAGAAAATAAGATGGATGGATGGCTGGGTTTTACGTCACACTAGTGCTGCGCAGAAGGGCAATTGGTGACGGTCTGGGACACACCCCTAGAGGTGGTCCGGAGACATGCCATCACAATTTTGATCCTCCACGGAAGGGATGAAAATAAGAAGAAAAAGGAAAATGAATGCATGTACTAACTTTTTTTTTTTTTTTATGTGTTTGTCAATTAGTATGACATTAATATATTGATTAAAAATATTATCTTGGTATACTTTAAAATAGAAAATTATTTTATTGCCCATTATTATTATTATTATTTTTTTTTTTTTAATTAAAGGGTGCTTTCTCACTGCATGCGTGATATTTCAAAAAATATTTGAGATATAAACTTAAAATTTTTCTCAACCATACATCAGCATATACTATAGTTACGCTTATCATTGACTCACTGACTCTGTCACGCTTAAAAGGGCTAAGAGGTTTCCTTGGACTCCGTCTGTTTGTGAACGCAAGTTGCCACTTAGTTTTCATACTTTAGTTAATATTAAAAAATCTAATTGTCCAATCGATAAGCTGTTTAACCGACGGATTCAGAAAAATCGCCACTTGCATTTGATACCTTATTTGTAACGAATTTTTGATTAGATTTTTTAAAATTAATTAAAATATGAGAATAAACATAGCTTTAAAATAGACAGTTAAATTTTTAATAGTTGCGATTTTTTTTTAAGCATAAAATGAAATATACTTTCACGTGAATATACTATATATATTGGTGGTTTCATTAATTTTAATAAATTGACGACTTGACTTTCTGTCGTCATTCGACGTCATGATGAAATTTAACCTATAGGAGTCTTAATTTACCCCACAAATAAAGGACTATAGCCAATCATAGCGCAGCTTTTCCCCATAAACAAAAGGAAACTCCGCCTCGTTCTAGTCGTCCATTCTATAGATTAAATAAAAAATTATTAAAAATAAATAAATAAAATAAAATTAATAATAATAATAATAATAATAATAATAATAATAATAATAATTAATTCACCAATAATCATAATGTCTGAATTATGACATGTTGACCTTTGGATGAGATTGCTTAAGACTGAACATTAAACTAAACTACAGTAAACATTAGTCAAATCGTACATTTTCTGTATATACTTGATAGCAAATCTCTTTTTTCCCGTAAGATGGCGCTTGCTCACGTTACGTTGAAAGTTAAATATAAACTGAAATTTAAAAATAATTACGTTAAAATTAAATAAACCTTTTAAAAATCACCTTTTAATATACTTATTAGTTTTTAAAGATTAATAACTATTACTTAATGCATTTAATTATTGCATTTCAGTAGCACCTAAATAGATTAATCGTTTCTTTACCTTTAATCTTTTCTTTTTACTAATGTTCGTTTGGCAACCTGTTTATTTCTTCTATCTCCGTATGCATCGTTTAACATGTGGATTTCTTAAAAATACATATTCCTTGTATCAATTTTGGTTTGTGTTAATGTTTAATCTAATTTCTTTTCTTTTCTTTTTTTTTTTTTTTTTTTTTTTTTTTTTTTTTTTTGCAAGATAGAGATTTGAGCTGTATATTGGCTGAAATTGACTATACAATTTTCCGAAATCTTGCACTCTGCTGATAGAAATGCAAGTTTCCTGATGTGTGAGCATTTCTATTTTTCAGCATTTAAAATTCCAATTTTCAATTCATGAATTTTCTCTCTTTTTTTTTTTTTTCTTTTATCGAATCTCTTTGGTAATTTTATCCTTTTCTATAAAATGTCGACTGTTTCTATTACTTTAATGGTTTTTGCAAACTATTATCTCATCGTTAGGCTTATGTGTTATGCTTGTGTCATTTCTCTTCTGCGTAAGTACTTTAACTTGTTTTTACTAATCATTGGTACTCAAATTAAATTATCACCGTGACAATAATTTTATTCGAAATAAATCACATTTAAAATTTTATTAAATGTTGGTATTTTAATTTATCCTTTGTTTGCTGAGTGTTACAAAAGTATTAAATTATTCAAATTATATATGTATATATATATATATAATATTAAATATTAAATTTGCGTCTATATGATGTCGTGATGATCTAAAAAATGACGTCTATAAAATAATAATAATAGTTTTAAATTTTAAAGGTAACGAAGAGATAAATAAAGTGCGAAAATTATGCGCGAGCTTGCTAGCAAATGATTTATTTAAAGTGAGAAATAAATAAAATGAAATGATCATTTTTCAACGGGCGCCTTCGTCGCCCTACAACTAACTAGTTGACATAATGAATAAAATGAACTAAAAGTAAAAAGTTCTGTTCAATAGGGGGAAAAAAAGTATGATTGTGGAAATATGAAAATTTTAATGGTAATTTCATATTTCAAATTTAATTATTAATGGAACTCCATATTGTTAAAATAATTAAAACCTTGTACTTCAGCTTCTTAATTTGAACGTTTTGTTTCATTTAATGTAAAAATTATAAAAGTAAAGGAAATTGTATTTGAGGAATCCTGCGCAAAGTGAAAAAGTATCCTCCTTTTTTTTAAAAATAATCTGCAATAAAAATAGTTTTCTATTTTAAAGTAAATCAAAATAATACTTTTAATCAATAAAGAAATGTCATACTAGTTAAGACACTCACACACACACACACACACAAAAAAAAAAAAAAAAAAAAAAAAAAAAAAAAACTGTTCGTACATTTATTCTTTTTTTTTTTTTTTTTTTTTTTTTTAATTCTGAAAGTTGATCGAATATTTCTTTCTTTTTTTTAAAAAAAAAAATTACTTTTGTCTATATTCAATAGAAGGAAATATTGGATTCGTAAAAATTTTCGACTTCCGGTTTTCGACTGATTTACACGATTTGCTCATTTTTAGAAAAGGTCTGTGTGTGTGTGTGTAAGACAAAAATTTTGTGGCAACTGTATCTCCGGAACTACTGCTCAGAATTGTATATAAATTTATATGTAGATGTATCTTATCCTAAATTAATGTCAGTCAACTTTTGGTGTCAACCGCTCAACAAGTGGCGCTCCTATATAGCGGTTTCTGCAATTTAAGGGGAGACTATATTTCAGGTTCTATTGCGTATAATCAAACAAAAATTGATGTATGAGAAGGCTATTCTGAAACATTAAGCTGATTCAATTTGGATGCATATCGGATAACAGGTGGCGCTGTTGTATAGTGATTCCCGCAATTGAAGGAAAGGCTATATCTCAGGAACTACTGCACAGAATTGTATATAAACTTATATGTACATGCACCTTGACATAAATTAATGTCTATGAACTTTTTTTGTCAACCGCTCAACAGTTGGCGCTGTGACACAATGATTTCTGCAATTTAAGGGAAGGCTTTTTCTCAGGTTCTATTGCATATCATCAAACAAAGTTTGACTTGTGAGAAGGCCATTGTGAGACATTATGGTGATTAAATTTGAATGCTTTTGGGTCAATAGGTGGCACTGCTATACTGCAATTTCCTTCGATAATGGGAAGGGTATACCTCAACTTCTAAGGCATATAATTGTACGAAATCTGACATGTGAGATAACCAAGATAAAAACGCATTTTTTAAGATGCTATCTATAGACAATAAAAATGTTTTTCTTTGGATATTCAGTGTTAGTTTTCACTAAGATGAAAATCGTTTGCATTCATCCTGTTAGATAATTTTAATAAATTACACTTTAATAAATTATATGCACTTAGTGAATTAATATAGGAAAATATAAAAGAAATTTTTGAGGTGGCTCCAACATACTAGTGTTTAAAAGCAGTCGGTCCCCTTAACATTTAACGGCATTTATAGCTTCGCCTCCTTATGATGCGTACTTAAATCCATTTCTCATTCAATTTTCTATATAAATATAATTTAAATTTTTCATTTCTTCCAAAGCAAAGCATACTTTTGATAAAAAATAATTAATATGAGTATAAAAGTTGTTGCTTATGTTAAACTTACATAAATTCCAATTATTTATTCGGTAATGGACATACCATCGAAATTTTATGCTTAGATGTTCGTTTGTTTAAACGTTATGCACAAAAAAAAAAAAAAAAAAGGTGAAGATATATTGTTGCTTTAATTTTCAACGCTAGTATATATCCATAACGCAGGCTTTTTTCATCAGAGTAAAAAATTGGATGAGAATATCTCACCCTTCTCAAAAATAAAGTGAGACTTTTAAAAACTATGTGAGATTTCTGAAAATTCCTTGAGACTCCGAATAAACTTTGAATAATAATAGCAGGTCTTTTACATCAACAAACAGATTTCATAACTGGAATAAGCTATTTTGTCATTAATTTCAAATATTGGGATTTCTATAGTATTCGCAGAGCAGAGATAACTACAGCTTAATTCCCATTCCTCTGAGCAAGTTTTTCTTTTAGGACAGATTTCAAAATGTGTTTATGAAGTGTTAGGCGCATCGCATTTGCTTTTTTTACAATAGGAGATTAATTTTTAACTATATTCTGTTGAATGGATAGGAGGAGGGGGGAGGGGTTGGGAAGAGGAAACAAGAAGTCACACATACTTGAGCAGATTAGGGCCCGGTTAGTTTGTCACATGTCTTTTTTTATCTCAAGACAATATAAGCCTAAAAAAAACTTGTAAGATAACCCCACAGAGCTAGCATTGAAAGTAATACGTACAAAACTTTAAATAAACATCATAATATGCAAGAACTCGCAATAGTTATTTTGGGTCGAAAGAAAACGCGACCTTTCGTCAAGCGAACAAAGTAGGCTCGACTGCTTCAATGTAAACAAAGCAGCAATGCAGAAAAGCGAATAAAAAGGAAGAGGGAAAACAAGTAAAATGGAGTGTAAAAATAAATAGTAGTGTGAACAAAATTATGAAATAAAAGAAGAAAAATAAAAAATAAAATAAAATAAAATAAAAAAAGAACGAAAACCGAAATTATGTGAGTAATTTCCATGTATCAGACAAGAATGGAGTGGAAGAAATATCATTAACAAAATTTTCAAATTTTTAAATATGTAAAAAGCTGTATTGATATCCAAATGGGAAGAGAAGATAAGATAAGAAATTATGTTACAAGAATCAAAGGTATGGCCATTAACCAAGCAATGGGGAGCAATATAACATTTGGAATTCTCTTCATTTAGAATATTCCGACGGTATTCATTTATTTTATATTTGAAACGCCTCCTGGTTTAACCAGTATAACCTGAACGACACGAAGAACACGGAAATAAATAAACACCTGACCGGTTTTCAATGGGAATGGGATCTTTAATAGAAGATAATTTAATTTTGTTGATGGTGTTTGTAAATGATCTTAAAACAAAACGATGAAAAAATTTTAGAAATTTTGTTTCTCACATTTGTTCTGATCCGTCTAGTCTTTAGAAAGAAATTAATTATTTAAAATCTCTTGCTCTTTCTCGTGGCTACAATCCCTTTATCTTCGATAAAGCTCCATATAAATTCAAAAATCCTAAATGTTCAGTTTCCAAATTGAACGATCACGATCTAATCCCAGTATTTTTACCTATTTATTTATCACTTTCCTTTAAAATTCCAAAATTCTTTCACCATTTGGTTTTAAAGTCATTTACCCATCAACAAAATTAAATTATCGTCTTTTTAAGATCCATTTTCTATTCAAAACCAATCAGGTGTTTATTTAATTCTGTGTTTTTAGTGTAATTTAAGTTATAGTGGTCAAAATAGGAGGCGTTTAAAATATAGAATCAATGAGCACCGTCGAAATGTTCATAATGAAAAGATTTTCAAACTTTCTATTGCTTCCCATTGCTGGGCTCATGGTCATTGTTTTGATTTTTCTAAAACTAACATAATTTCTTCTCCTATCTCCTCTTCCCATTTGGATATCCATAAAGGTTTTTACATACTTAAAAATTCGAAAAATGTTGTTAATGATATTTCTTCCACTAAGTACTCATCTGATGCTTGGAAATTACTCACGTAGTTTAATTTTCCGTTTAATTTTGATTTTTAATTTAATTAATTTATTTTTTTCTTTTAATTTTATATTTCTGGTTACACCAGTAATTATGGTTATGTTCGACTTTATTTGTTTTTGCTCTCCATTAATCGGTCTTGCGCGTTGCGCTTTATTTTCATTGCACCATTGGTGCCTTCTTTGTTCGCCTGAGAAGAGTCGTGAGGGACGTGTTTTCTTTCGAGTTTCAACCCGATGCAATGGACAATTTGCACACGTGGGGGATTTGAACAAAATCCTATTTTTCTGGTAGTTTTAGGCCCATAAATTTCAAAAAGTGTATTAAAAATGCAAAAAAAGTTCTCATTAATTTCAGAAATAACTTTAATATTAACCAAAAATCACGGGACTTCAAAACGCTGCCTGACGTCATACTTTATGATGCTTCAATGTTTGCATTTTCTTAGCCTGGTTAGTAATTAGCAATTCTTTTTAACTTTCGTAATTATCAATTGTTTATGTGATTTCTGAGCATTTCTTTTTCATCTTATAATCATTTAATACCATTATCACCATTTTCCATTATCATTATTTTCAATTGTTTTCTTTTCATGGCGGTTGTCCAATGTTTTCGTTAATAGGATCCTGTGGAACGCTAAAGAATAACTTATGAGAAGCATTAGCCGTTGTATTAGTGCAAAATTGTACAATACAATATTTATACTACGATTTTTTAATTTCCGTCATTATTATAATATACAAAACCTATTTCACTCATTTAAGAAGCAAAGCAAAGCACGAAATCGAATGTAAACAACGATTACTTCCGTTTGTTGTCATAAAGAGTGACGTTACGATATATTATACTGCGTTTTCTCGACAGAGTAAAGAGTGCGATGTTAAAATTGTTATAAATCAGTCATTAGATTTCAAATAAAGAAAACGTATATGTATTTATCTTCTTACCTTTTCATTTTCTATTATTACATAAGAACTAGTTAGTTGTAAGGCAACTAAGACGCCTGTTAAAAAATAATCATTTTATTTTATTTACTTCTCATTTTGAATAATTCATTTGCTAGCAAGCCCGTGCAAAGTTTTCACATTTTATTTATCTCTTCGTTACCTTTAAAATTTAAAATTATTATTATTATTTTATAGACTTCATTTTTTAGATCATCACGACATCATATAGACGCAAATTTAAAATTTTATGTGTACACGTTTTTTTTTTTTTTTTTTTTCACGTGAAAGCGTATTTTATTTTATGCTAAAAAAATGGGCAACAATTAAAAATTTAAATGTCTATTTTAAATTGTTATTTTCATATTTTAACTAATTTAAAAAATTATAATAAAAAATTCATTACAAATAAGGTACCACAGGAAAGGGGCATTTTTTTTTTTTTTTTTTTTTTTCTGAATCCGTCTGTTTAAACAGCTTATCGATCGGACAATTAGATTTTTTAAAATTAACTAAAGTATGAAAATAATCTTATCTCTTAAGCTTAAAGTGTGACAGAATCAAGAAACTGATGAGTGTAACTATATATGCTGATAAAATCAGAAAACGGGCAAATTGTCTATTGTTGCAAATTTCTTGCATCTTATTCAAAATTGTGTACTTATTACTAAAAAGAAACGATTAAAAAATATTTTCAGAGGTTTTTTTTTTTTTCGTCGATTCCTGAAAAATGAAGAAATGCACGAATTTCTCGCAATATTAAAATTTTTAAGTGAGAAAATGGAAATATGCAAGATTCTCGCGTTTTTTTTTTTTTTTTTTTTTTTAATGGCGTAAATATTTTTTTTTTTTTTTTTTTTTGGTTGTTCAATCGGACCTAATTAAAAAAATTAGGCTTGGATTTTGCAGTATCATAAATATATTAAAAACCAGTGGATCTGTTAAATAAATCTTTCTCGAATCATGTTCTTAGACTGACTAAGACCATGATTCGACAAGGATTTATTTAATAAAACAGTACTAAGTGTATTTTTTTTATGTAGGAATTATTACTAGCGTTCGAATAATAAGAACAAGAAAAGTTAGAAACTAACCCTAACTCGAATAATAAGAATCTAAGAACATGATTCGACAAGTATTTATTTAACAATACAGTATTAAGTGTACTTTTTTTTACAGAGGAATTATTGCTAGCGCTCGAACAGTTTTGCTGCCGACTGTAAAACATTCTCTGCGGCATGGGTATTCTCCGTAGTATCTAAGATCGGTTTTCAATAGAGCCCCTTAAATAAAATAATAGGCCGGCGCATCACCGCCATTTTTTTTGCCTCCGAAGAGGACAGCATTTCCGCAAGGCGTCCTTATCGCTTCCCTAATGATTTTAAGAAATCTTGATCTGAAGCTAATCCGGTCAAGATAAGAGCAATAAGCAACAATAATATTCCTAAAAACACATTTTTTTCACAGTACATTCTCAGGATGTCATTTTATTCTAAGGATATCTTATGGATGTACTGGGGTAAGATGTGTCGTTAGGTCGGTTTCTGTTTCTTTTACAAAATGTCGCCAAAACTCAAATACACAGTATGTGAATACTCAAATACACAGTTCACAGGTCTGTGAACACTTTATATTCACTTTTTGAATGATTATAGCAGTTTATCGCTGAACAAACTTCCATATCATAGTTTACTTAGCTAAAATTATGAAATATAATAAAACATGTTACTTTAAGGTAACGTAAGACGATATGAAAAAAAATGTTTGTCGTTTGTTTATCAGAGAATCGCGCTGGGTACATGTGGCAACCCTAAGGCAACAAAATGCCTGATGAGCCAGCTCATATATATAGGAGCCTTAGTTTTCAATAAAGAACATTTCACCGAAAAAAGTTATCGAACCAATTACAACTCACATGGAAACTCGATGGAAATCATACCTTTCCATTGAATTTTCAATGGATTAGTTTCTAAAATTCATTGGGTTCCTATCATCGGATTCATATATTTCTGATGAGACATTTCGAAGGAGTTTCCGGTGAGATTCATCGCTTTTGATGAGATTACAAGTACTGGCGGGTCGCGGCATCCCAGTCGCTAGAGCGCCGGTCTCGTAATTGGAAGATTTCGGGTTCGGTATTCGAGCCAGCCAAAGACCGTCGTGTACACTAATGGTGGCTGGTGCACGTAAAATTTGTAGTGGCCGCAATGTCCTCCATTTTCCCATCAAAATTATTCCTCTGGGGGTCACAGAAGCCGGAGAACCATCCCTTCCGTTGTGTTTCAGAATTGTGATGGTATGTCTCCCGATCACCTGCAGGGGCAAGTCCCAAACCGTCACCAATTGCTCATTGCGCAGCATTAAGGCGACGTAAAAATCCAACCAACCAAGTATTGGCCGTTAATAAGTATATCGGTCGTCGATAACAGGCCATTCAAAGGCCTATTACATCTTGCTGCTTGGGTCAATAAACCATATGCATTTAAAGGCATGCTTTATTCATAGTCCTAGCCATTCATACTTAGTTCATTTACATCATTCCAAATCAATTAGCATACCTGCCAATATACAAAATAATATTCCGTTCTATTGTTAGAATACGCTTTTTTTTTCCACAAGTATTTTTGGACACTATTTTTCTTTTTCTTTAATAGCAATTACATTTGGAAAATATTACTCTAAAAGTAAAGCGGTGTAAAGAAAGGGGCTGGTACTAACAATGCGGTGGAATATTAATTAGTATCTGTCGGGTATGCAAATTAGCAACAATTTAAAAGATTCAATTTCATTAAAAATGGTAGAAAGTTTATTGTTTAAATATTTTTGCATATTACTAAATGCAATATATTTTTCTTAAATAACTTTCAAGAAAGCAATTAAATTTTACTGGAAAATATTTTTTTTAAATCATGCTTTGTAGGGTTAATCAATTTTGTAATTCATGCAAATCAATTTGTTTAAAAAGTCATGCTTTGATGTGTTTCCATACAACAAAGATGAAAACAAAATTAATTTCTTAAAAAATATGCAATGTATTTTCTTCTTTATACAAATATAAAATTTTATCATCTTCTTTTCTAGAATTCCAATTAGGATTGCTTTTACCACCATTTTATATGCCGGGTCATACCAAGTAAATGTTTTTTTTTTTTTTTGTATTTTATTTCTGTAAAATATTTAAAATTTAAAAAAATTATAATGTTATGTAATGGAATATATTTTCTTCTAAAAGTAGCATTTTTAGTAGATTTCTGGTAAATATGATTACGTTGATTTAAGGACAAATGTTGTTTTAAAAAATAGTTGAGTGATTTTATATCATTTCGGGTAGGGCATGTTCCTTCATCATTATACAAGATCTGTCTAGAAAGTAATGAGATTGAATTTTTTTGCGCCAAACAGAAGGCCAAAAGGGAAAAAATTGAGGGTGGTATAGGTAGTGAGAATTATCAGCAGCAGACTCCGGTAGAAGTCTGTTGGTCTTGGGTCTTTGTATCGCTCAGATCACTCATGAAGCCGATACATGTTTGAACGTGGCGTTAGGTTTTTAGAACACAACAGAGTATCAAACAGTGATACGCTTTAAAGACTATGTGAAACTGCACAAATTGGTTATTGAGACGCTTGTCATGTTACAAGAAGGTAGTCTTTGTCTGACAAGGAAACATTCAAAAGGTGTCGTCTTCAAAAAATATTGAAAAAAAAAAGAAAAGAGAAAATATGTGATTCTACTCTTCATAAAACACCAGAAAGGGAAAAATTATCGGTTGAAATGAATTACACCAACCACAAAAAATTATCGAAATTATGTATATTTGGCGATTTCACCCTGTTAGGCCGTTCAAAGATTCAAAGACGGAAGGAAGCCGCTCACCACTATGCAGCGGTTTCGAGCGTTTTCAACCTCCAAAGAGGGGCTCTGACGACAAATGTTACATAACCATGTGAAATTCTGAAAGACCCCGTTTCTAGAGGTTAAGTCTCCCCCATTATTTATTGCATAAACATAAAAAAAAAAAAAAAAAAAAAAAAAAAAATGCTGCCAGATATAAAATCCCACGCGACAGCGGGCAGCGGTTAATTAAAAAGACAAAATTTAGGCTTCTAATGAGGAGGGCAACATAGATTAAAAACAGAGATGATAGTTGATGAGGAATGTCTAATTTGAGAGTCTTATATAAAGAGGAGTCCATGGCTATAGTCCAAACTTGCGCCGGGGATTAGCCCTTCGCGACAAGGGGCGCTGTAGTGACTAGAAATGATTGAACTTGGAGAGGGACACCGCACAAATTTAGAGTCACGCCGGAATTAAGCCATACCGACAATGCGCGTTAATTGATAAATAACAGAGGTTGAAAATATGAAGGATAGTTGATGAGAACTGTCCTATTTGAAAGTTTTGTATTACTTATTAGTCCATATGTTTTGTCTGAACTTGCGCCGGGAATTAACCCTTCGCGACAAGGAGCGCTTTTATGTAATGAATTTTAGAACAGAAACGCATTCGTACTTTTATTGTTGCAGTGAAGTGATGACTGTAACACTCTGTTGTATCACAAAACACTATTGAAGTAATGCTCTCATTCGTTGGTTGGAAAATATGCTTTACAGATTGTAAACTCGAAGAAAGAAGAATATTATTCTTGTAGTCAAATCCTTCATCTAGTAAGTTGAAACCAACACAGAGGGGAAAAGTACCAGAATGCATTTCGCATACGTAGATTAAAACACACTCAAACACACACTCCCTTTTTTCCTTTTTTTTTTTATTGGGTTGGCAACTAAGTTCCCGCCGTTCCACACTTCTGAACTTTGCCCATCGAGTGAAGATGTTTCTCTACAGTAGTATTATAACCTGAACGACACGAAGAACACGGAAATAAATAAACACCTGACCGGTTTTCAATGGGAATGGGATCTTTAATAGAAGATAATTTAATTTTGTTGATGGTGTTTGTAAATGATCTTAAAACAAAACGATGAAAAAATTTTAGAAATTTTGTTTCTCACATTTGTTCTGATCCGTCTAGTCTTTAGAAAGAAATTAATTATTTAAAATCTCTTGCTCTTTCTCGTGGCTACAATCCCTTTATCTTCGATAAAGCTCCATATAAATTCAAAAATCCTAAATGTTCAGTTTCCAAATTGAACGATCACGATCTAATCCCAGTATTTTTACCTATTTATTTATCACTTTCCTTTAAAATTCCAAAATTCTTTCACCATTTGGTTTTAAAGTCATTTACCCATCAACAAAATTAAATTATCGTCTTTTTAAGATCCATTTTCTATTCAAAACCAATCAGGTGTTTATTTAATTCTGTGTTTTTAGTGTAATTTAAGTTATAGTGGTCAAAATAGGAGGCGTTTAAAATATAGAATCAATGAGCACCGTCGAAATGTTCATAATGAAAAGATTTTCAAACTTTCTATTGCTTCCCATTGCTGGGCTCATGGTCATTGTTTTGATTTTTCTAAAACTAACATAATTTCTTCTCCTATCTCCTCTTCCCATTTGGATATCCATAAAGGTTTTTACATACTTAAAAATTCGAAAAATGTTGTTAATGATATTTCTTCCACTAAGTACTCATCTGATGCTTGGAAATTACTCACGTAGTTTAATTTTCCGTTTAATTTTGATTTTTAATTTAATTAATTTATTTTTTTCTTTTAATTTTATATTTCTGGTTACACCAGTAATTATGGTTATGTTCGACTTTATTTGTTTTTGCTCTCCATTAATCGGTCTTGCGCGTTGCGCTTTATTTTCATTGCACCATTGGTGCCTTCTTTGTTCGCCTGAGAAGAGTCGTGAGGGACGTGTTTTCTTTCGAGTTTCAACCCGATGCAATGGACAATTTGCACACGTGGGGGATTTGAACAAAATCCTATTTTTCTGGTAGTTTTAGGCCCATAAATTTCAAAAAGTGTATTAAAAATGCAAAAAAAGTTCTCATTAATTTCAGAAATAACTTTAATATTAACCAAAAATCACGGGACTTCAAAACGCTGCCTGACGTCATACTTTATGATGCTTCAATGTTTGCATTTTCTTAGCCTGGTTAGTAATTAGCAATTCTTTTTAACTTTCGTAATTATCAATTGTTTATGTGATTTCTGAGCATTTCTTTTTCATCTTATAATCATTTAATACCATTATCACCATTTTCCATTATCATTATTTTCAATTGTTTTCTTTTCATGGCGGTTGTCCAATGTTTTCGTTAATAGGATCCTGTGGAACGCTAAAGAATAACTTATGAGAAGCATTAGCCGTTGTATTAGTGCAAAATTGTACAATACAATATTTATACTACGATTTTTTAATTTCCGTCATTATTATAATATACAAAACCTATTTCACTCATTTAAGAAGCAAAGCAAAGCACGAAATCGAATGTAAACAACGATTACTTCCGTTTGTTGTCATAAAGAGTGACGTTACGATATATTATACTGCGTTTTCTCGACAGAGTAAAGAGTGCGATGTTAAAATTGTTATAAATCAGTCATTAGATTTCAAATAAAGAAAACGTATATGTATTTATCTTCTTACCTTTTCATTTTCTATTATTACATAAGAACTAGTTAGTTGTAAGGCAACTAAGACGCCTGTTAAAAAATAATCATTTTATTTTATTTACTTCTCATTTTGAATAATTCATTTGCTAGCAAGCCCGTGCAAAGTTTTCACATTTTATTTATCTCTTCGTTACCTTTAAAATTTAAAATTATTATTATTATTTTATAGACTTCATTTTTTAGATCATCACGACATCATATAGACGCAAATTTAAAATTTTATGTGTACACGTTTTTTTTTTTTTTTTTTTTCACGTGAAAGCGTATTTTATTTTATGCTAAAAAAATGGGCAACAATTAAAAATTTAAATGTCTATTTTAAATTGTTATTTTCATATTTTAACTAATTTAAAAAATTATAATAAAAAATTCATTACAAATAAGGTACCACAGGAAAGGGGCATTTTTTTTTTTTTTTTTTTCTGAATCCGTCTGTTTAAACAGCTTATCGATCGGACAATTAGATTTTTTAAAATTAACTAAAGTATGAAAATAATCTTATCTCTTAAGCTTAAAGTGTGACAGAATCAAGAAACTGATGAGTGTAACTATATATGCTGATAAAATCAGAAAACGGGCAAATTGTCTATTGTTGCAAATTTCTTGCATCTTATTCAAAATTGTGTACTTATTACTAAAAAGAAACGATTAAAAAATATTTTCAGAGGTTTTTTTTTTTTTCGTCGATTCCTGAAAAATGAAGAAATGCACGAATTTCTCGCAATATTAAAATTTTTAAGTGAGAAAATGGAAATATGCAAGATTCTCGCGTTTTTTTTTTTTTTTTTTTTTTTTAATGGCGTAAATATTTTTTTTTTTTTTTTTTTTGGTTGTTCAATCGGACCTAATTAAAAAAATTAGGCTTGGATTTTGCAGTATCATAAATATATTAAAAACCAGTGGATCTGTTAAATAAATCTTTCTCGAATCATGTTCTTAGACTGACTAAGACCATGATTCGACAAGGATTTATTTAATAAAACAGTACTAAGTGTATTTTTTTTATGTAGGAATTATTACTAGCGTTCGAATAATAAGAACAAGAAAAGTTAGAAACTAACCCTAACTCGAATAATAAGAATCTAAGAACATGATTCGACAAGTATTTATTTAACAATACAGTATTAAGTGTACTTTTTTTTACAGAGGAATTATTGCTAGCGCTCGAACAGTTTTGCTGCCGACTGTAAAACATTCTCTGCGGCATGGGTATTCTCCGTAGTATCTAAGATCGGTTTTCAATAGAGCCCCTTAAATAAAATAATAGGCCGGCGCATCACCGCCATTTTTTTTGCCTCCGAAGAGGACAGCATTTCCGCAAGGCGTCCTTATCGCTTCCCTAATGATTTTAAGAAATCTTGATCTGAAGCTAATCCGGTCAAGATAAGAGCAATAAGCAACAATAATATTCCTAAAAACACATTTTTTTCACAGTACATTCTCAGGATGTCATTTTATTCTGAGGATATCTTATGGATGTACTGGGGTAAGATGTGTCGTTAGGTCGGTTTCTGTTTCTTTTACAAAATGTCGCCAAAACTCAAATACACAGTATGTGAATACTCAAATACACAGTTCACAGGTCTGTGAACACTTTATATTCACTTTTTGAATGATTATAGCAGTTTATCGCTGAACAAACTTCCATATCATAGTTTACTTAGCTAAAATTATGAAATATAATAAAACATGTTACTTTAAGGTAACGTAAGACGATATGAAAAAAAATGTTTGTCGTTTGTTTATCAGAGAATCGCGCTGGGTACATGTGGCAACCCTAAGGCAACAAAATGCCTGATGAGCCAGCTCATATATATAGGAGCCTTAGTTTTCAATAAAGAACATTTCACCGAAAAAAGTTATCGAACCAATTACAACTCACATGGAAACTCGATGGAAATCATACCTTTCCATTGAATTTTCAATGGATTAGTTTCTAAAATTCATTGGGTTCCTATCATCGGATTCATATATTTCTGATGAGACATTTCGAAGGAGTTTCCGGTGAGATTCATCGCTTTTGATGAGATTACAAGTACTGGCGGGTCGCGGCATCCCAGTCGCTAGAGCGCCGGTCTCGTAATTGGAAGATTTCGGGTTCGGTATTCGAGCCAGCCAAAGACCGTCGTGTACACTAATGGTGGCTGGTGCACGTAAAATTTGTAGTGGCCGCAATGTCCTCCATTTTCCCATCAAAATTATTCCTCTGGGGGTCACAGAAGCCGGAGAACCATCCCTTCCGTTGTGTTTCAGAATTGTGATGGTATGTCTCCCGATCACCTGCAGGGGCAAGTCCCAAACCGTCACCAATTGCTCATTGCGCAGCATTAAGGCGACGTAAAAATCCAACCAACCAAGTATTGGCCGTTAATAAGTATATCGGTCGTCGATAACAGGCCATTCAAAGGCCTATTACATCTTGCTGCTTGGGTCAATAAACCATATGCATTTAAAGGCATGCTTTATTCATAGTCCTAGCCATTCATACTTAGTTCATTTACATCATTCCAAATCAATTAGCATACCTGCCAATATACAAAATAATATTCCGTTCTATTGTTAGAATACGCTTTTTTTTTCCACAAGTATTTTTGGACACTATTTTTCTTTTTCTTTAATAGCAATTACATTTGGAAAATATTACTCTAAAAGTAAAGCGGTGTAAAGAAAGGGGCTGGTACTAACAATGCGGTGGAATATTAATTAGTATCTGTCGGGTATGCAAATTAGCAACAATTTAAAAGATTCAATTTCATTAAAAATGGTAGAAAGTTTATTGTTTAAATATTTTTGCATATTACTAAATGCAATATATTTTTCTTAAATAACTTTCAAGAAAGCAATTAAATTTTACTGGAAAATATTTTTTTTAAATCATGCTTTGTAGGGTTAATCAATTTTGTAATTCATGCAAATCAATTTGTTTAAAAAGTCATGCTTTGATGTGTTTCCATACAACAAAGATGAAAACAAAATTAATTTCTTAAAAAATATGCAATGTATTTTCTTCTTTATACAAATATAAAATTTTATCATCTTCTTTTCTAGAATTCCAATTAGGATTGCTTTTACCACCATTTTATATGCCGGGTCATACCAAGTAAATGTTTTTTTTTTTTTTTGTATTTTATTTCTGTAAAATATTTAAAATTTAAAAAAATTATAATGTTATGTAATGGAATATATTTTCTTCTAAAAGTAGCATTTTTAGTAGATTTCTGGTAAATATGATTACGTTGATTTAAGGACAAATGTTGTTTTAAAAAATAGTTGAGTGATTTTATATCATTTCGGGTAGGGCATGTTCCTTCATCATTATACAAGATCTGTCTAGAAAGTAATGAGATTGAATTTTTTTGCGCCAAACAGAAGGCCAAAAGGGAAAAAATTGAGGGTGGTATAGGTAGTGAGAATTATCAGCAGCAGACTCCGGTAGAAGTCTGTTGGTCTTGGGTCTTTGTATCGCTCAGATCACTCATGAAGCCGATACATGTTTGAACGTGGCGTTAGGTTTTTAGAACACAACAGAGTATCAAACAGTGATACGCTTTAAAGACTATGTGAAACTGCACAAATTGGTTATTGAGACGCTTGTCATGTTACAAGAAGGTAGTCTTTGTCTGACAAGGAAACATTCAAAAGGTGTCGTCTTCAAAAAATATTGAAAAAAAAAAGAAAAGAGAAAATATGTGATTCTACTCTTCATAAAACACCAGAAAGGGAAAAATTATCGGTTGAAATGAATTACACCAACCACAAAAAATTATCGAAATTATGTATATTTGGCGATTTCACCCTGTTAGGCCGTTCAAAGATTCAAAGACGGAAGGAAGCCGCTCACCACTATGCAGCGGTTTCGAGCGTTTTCAACCTCCAAAGAGGGGCTCTGACGACAAATGTTACATAACCATGTGAAATTCTGAAAGACCCCGTTTCTAGAGGTTAAGTCTCCCCCATTATTTATTGCATAAACATAAAAAAAAAAAAAAAAAAAAAAAAAAAATGCTGCCAGATATAAAATCCCACGCGACAGCGGGCAGCGGTTAATTAAAAAGACAAAATTTAGGCTTCTAATGAGGAGGGCAACATAGATTAAAAACAGAGATGATAGTTGATGAGGAATGTCTAATTTGAGAGTCTTATATAAAGAGGAGTCCATGGCTATAGTCCAAACTTGCGCCGGGGATTAGCCCTTCGCGACAAGGGGCGCTGTAGTGACTAGAAATGATTGAACTTGGAGAGGGACACCGCACAAATTTAGAGTCACGCCGGAATTAAGCCATACCGACAATGCGCGTTAATTGATAAATAACAGAGGTTGAAAATATGAAGGATAGTTGATGAGAACTGTCCTATTTGAAAGTTTTGTATTACTTATTAGTCCATATGTTTTGTCTGAACTTGCGCCGGGAATTAACCCTTCGCGACAAGGAGCGCTTTTATGTAATGAATTTTAGAACAGAAACGCATTCGTACTTTTATTGTTGCAGTGAAGTGATGACTGTAACACTCTGTTGTATCACAAAACACTATTGAAGTAATGCTCTCATTCGTTGGTTGGAAAATATGCTTTACAGATTGTAAACTCGAAGAAAGAAGAATATTATTCTTGTAGTCAAATCCTTCATCTAGTAAGTTGAAACCAACACAGAGGGGAAAAGTACCAGAATGCATTTCGCATACGTAGATTAAAACACACTCAAACACACACTCCCTTTTTTCCTTTTTTTTTTTATTGGGTTGGCAACTAAGTTCCCGCCGTTCCACACTTCTGAACTTTGCCCATCGAGTGAAGATGTTTCTCTACAGTAGTATGGGAGCAATCCATTGTCTCTGCCAGTTCCCTTGTTGCTTGACGCGGATTTTCATGCAAAAGGTGGTTCAAATGCTCTTCATCGAACTCAACTGGACGGCGAGAACGAGGTGTGTCTTTGAGATCAAAATTTCCTTTTTTGAAATATGCATACCAATCACGGGCGGTTCTTTCAGCTATAGCACTCACTCCATATGCAGCACAAATGTTGCGAGCAGCTTCTGCGGCCTTAGAACTTTGATTAAAGGCAAAAAAAAAAAAGAAAAAAAAAAAGAGGTGTCAAAAATGCTCATTCTTCTCAACTTGACATTCCATGTTAATGATCTGTAAATAACAAGAAAATGTATCTTAGTAACAACAAAACATATATTTAGGTAGAACAATATATTCTATTTCGAATGATGTCCAACTTCGTGCCAAAAGTATTTAATGTCATACAAATTTTTCCAATGTAAAAAAACGGCGGGAACTTAGTTGCCAACCCAATAGAAGAGCCTTAAATTTAATTAAACCCCAATATCAATTAATAGTTTAAGAAGCTTTTCAAAAAATAGAATATTTAAATTAATTAATTGGTTCTGTTTGAGATATCAGTCAAAAGATTATAGATTCTTTTCAATTTGATGGTGAGGGATGGACGAGAAACAATTTCTCGAGCCATCCCTCAGGCCTAAACACAGGATTTCTAATGTGGAAGGAACTAGTAAGGGGGCAACTGAAATAATAATGGTCCGGTGTGCCCTACTCTCCACAAGAGCATAGGGGCTTGCGTCGGCAATGGAATCTATAAAGGTATTTCGGGAATGGCCCATGATCCGATAGGAAGGCTGTTGATTCTGGAGTAAGTGATCAATCATTGACAGTCGCATTTGGTATTAAGGAAAAGGTATATCTACCATTTTCTGATTCTTCCCACCGGGTCTGCCAATCCCGTAGCATAGATTGTTTAAGTATTCTCTAAATGTACGAAAGAGGTGCTGGAAGAGAATAGTTAATACAGCAGTCCTCTGTGGCACTCTTTGCTAAAGAATCTGCCATTTTATTACCGATCACACCCCTATGGGCAGAAACATGTGCGAGATAAATTTGGAAATTTAGGTCTTTTAAAAGTAACTTTATTTTGATTGCTTGAGGATGTCTAGCTGTGTGACGGACAATGGCCTGCAAACCCGACAGACTATCACTCAAGAGGTGGATTTTTTGGTTGGTATCTGTTTGGGCTGTGATCCACTCCAGAGCCTTTTCTATTGCGAAAAGCTCCGCTTGAAAAACTGACCTGTTGTTTAATTTTTTGTTTATGTTGTGGAAGTAAATCAGGATTAATGTATTGTATTTGCCGTCTGAGTGCAGTGAGATGGTTCCGCATGGATCTCAGCTGGGGAGACCAAAAATTGAAGATAACTGTTTTTTTTTTTTTTTTTTTTTTTTTTTTTAGTTTAAAGGCAGAGGCTGCAGCTGACTGGACTGAGGAAATTAATAGAATGACCAAATGTTCTAGGTGCTGTGTATTAGAGATCAGATTTATTTGTTCATTTAGATGATCACAGAAACTTAGAAGAGTTTTATTGAATTTGTTAAAGTTACCATATTTAGTTTGGAATCTTTTGTTTAAGTAGAATTTGGGTCGAGGGTTTAAAAAGTAGGTGATGTATTTGTGGTCAGAACAGTTGTATATATCTTGGACAGTCCAGTTCGAGATGTGTGTAAAGGTTTTCGAGTTTACTAGTGTGAAGTCTGGCCATCCTTTAGCGTTTTTTTTCTGGAAAGTTGGGATTGAGTTATCAATGTTGGCCAGACAAAGACTATTTATAGTTAGGTATTCTATTAGGCTGCTACCCCTGACGTCCTATGCTGGAGAATTCCATAGAAGCGAGTTCGCGTTAAGGTCGCAGCCACAAAGGAAAAATTTTCTGTGTGTGATTAAGTGCTGCCACTCTTGCATACAAAACTCAAAGTCCGAGGACGGGGCTGCATATGGGCTGCCAAGGATCAACTCACCTTCATTAGTGGTCAGTGTAATGAAAATACAATGTTCCCTAGTAAAGAGATGAGTGTAAACGTGGTTTTGAGTTCGTATAACAATGTGTGAAGAATGTTGAGCTGAGCTAAACTTGGTCCCAGAGGAAGGAAATCCATACAGGTCACCCTCTCTAGTGCAGTGGGCATCCTGCAGCAGCCCGATTACAGTGAACTTTTTTCTATGTAATCCCGAGCCGCCGAGTTAGCCGCCCTGCAATTGTTGAGGTTAACCTGCAGGATTTGAAGACTATTTAAGTTAGGAGGGAGAGTTTCATTACAGGACAGTGCTCCTTGGGAAGGAGAGGAG